>OX016540.1:194511748-195111748 GCA_943590905.1 Sphaerophoria taeniata
GTGCCCGGTTAGCGAACGAACACAAAAATTAGGCTGTTCTTTTATATATATAGATTAAATTGTATTGTTTGCCATTTTTTCCACATTTTACACAAATTCTTCGCTCCTATTGGTCGCAGCTAAATTTTATATAGCTTCAAGCCTTCCTTGATAAATGGACCATTCATTATTTAAAAAATTGTTCAATTTCATAAAGCAGTTCTTGAGATAAGCGCGTTAAAACGCAGAAAAATGTATATTTTTTGCCGTTTTTTCCATATTTTCCACAGATTCTTCGCTGCTATTGGGCACAGCTTAATGTTAAATAGCCTCAAGTCTTCCTCAATTAATGGACCATCCAACACAAAAAGAATTATACCATTCGAACCAGTACTTCCTGAGATAAGTGCGTTAAAACGCAGAAAAATGTATATTTTTTGCCGTTTTTTTCCCCATTTTAAACAGATTCTTCGCTGCTATTGGTCACAGCTTAATGTTAAGTAGCCTAAAGTCTAAGTCGATTAAGGCACCATCCAACACAAAAAGAATTATACCATTCGAACCAGTAGTTCCTGAGATTACCGCTTTCAAACAAACAAACTCTTCAGCTTTATATATTAGTGTAGATGTAGATTAAATTGTATTGTTTGCCATTTTTTCCACATTTTACACAAATTCTTCGCTCCTATTGGTCGCAGCTAAATTTTATATAGCTTCAAGCCTTCCTTGATAAATGGACCATTCAACATTTAAAAAATTGTTCAATTTCATAAAGCAGTTCTTGAGATAAGCGCGTTAAAACGCAGAAAAATGTATATTTTTTGCCGTTTTTTCCATATTTTCCACAGATTCTTCGCTGCTATTGGGCACAGCTTAATGTTAAATAACCTCAAGTCTTCCGCAATTAATGGACCATCCAACACAAAAAGAATTATACCATTCGAACCAGTACTTCCTGAGATAAGTGCGTTAAAACGCAGAAAAATGTATATTTTTTGCCGTTTTTTTCCCCATTTTAAACAGATTCTTCGCTGCTATTGGTCACAGCTTAATGTTAAGTAGCCTAAAGTCTAAGTCGATTAAGGCACCATCCAACACAAAAAGAATTATACCATTCGAACCAGTAGTTCCTGAGATTACCGCGTTCAAACAAACAAACTCTTCAGCTTTATATATTAGTGTAGATTATAAGATTTTAAAATATCAAGATTTGAACGAGGTGCACCTTGGCGGAATTTTGAGGTAATTTTTTGATCTTAATATTATTACTTAATATCATTGACAATATCTTAATATTTACAAACCTGGATTTATATATGTCGCTATACATCTATAAGCACTTTATATTTAAACGATACCGAAGTTTATAATAATTCATATTCATCTTACCTGTTCTCTTTTTTTTATTTTCTTGTATATTACAAACTTAATTTAACTTAACTTACCTTACTTATTTACTTACCTGTTACTATAACTTACCCTTTAAAATAAACTTACCTTTTCACTGTAACATACGTTCATTCTAATTTCATTACATTGTTATTTAATAATTTTTTCTACTTTAACTTGGCTTTCTTTGTTCAGTTTATCCCTGTTGAATTAAAATAAATTTGCTTACCTATTTTGTAACGACAAACACATTCTTTTATTTATAAAACAAGGTATGAATTCATTGCCATTAGGTTGAGCTTTCAATAGGTAATTTAATGACTGGATTTTGGTTTTATGTAGGGTCAGCAGTGGAGATGACAGCCTAAGTCACCTACAGGTTGAAAAGAAGGTGAGCAGAATGGTATAGGAGAGTTTGGGACAAGCGAGAGTAGGATTTGGGGCTACCACACAATACTGGAGGTAGTGGTAGCCATGGTGGTATCTTCAGGATCCATGGGTGGGAAAATCCTCAGAGGGCCAACAACATCAGGACCCTCGGCCTTGCTGAAGTCGCCCTTCCCCTATACATAGGTCATCGGGTTCCACCGAAATTTTTTTTTGATAGGCATGATATTTTTTTTCGCAACGGCCGTCCAGAGCTTCGACTCCAAGGACTCACCCCATCCGACGAGCATGCAGCCGGTTGCCAACATGCCGAAAGGGGGTCGAAGCCTGGACACCCCTCTACCTCCTGCTGCCCGGATCAGCCTCATATGCCTGTACATATGGGGTTGTAAGGGTGGTCTACGAGGAGTGGAGGGGCCTAAGTCCTATTTCGTTACAAAGCAGAGCCTCTTCAACGTCAGGGTGCAGTGAACTTTTTACTTTTTTAGCAGACGGTTTTGATTCTTCAAACGGGTTTTTGCTTTTTCCTTTAAAATCGTTGCTATGGTGGAGCGTAAAACGGAATATTCCATGGCAGATTCCAATCTAAAAATGATGCCTTTCTCTTCAATGAGAAGTTCTTACGTTTTTTTTTACACCATACAACTTTCAGTGGACGATTAGAGTTAAATTTTTACAAACGAAAAATGCACAAATGCTATTGAATAAACTCTAATAGCCTTTTCCCACCGACTTGATTTAGCTTATTTGATTTATAAATCAAGAAAGCGTTCCCACTGAACTTTTTACTTAATTTAGCTTGACATTTATCACAATCTTGACATTTTTTTTGAATTTTTCAATAAAATATATCAATATATGACACAAAATTTGAATTTTGACTGTCAAAAAGAAAAAAAAATGAATTAAAAATGAATTTTATTCATTACTTCAGCATGAAATCATTCAGCCTGGAATCATCGAGGTGATTTATACCTAATTAAAAAATTAACAAGCTAAATCAAGTAATTTCAAATGATTGAAAATGTATGGCAAATCATGAAATAAATTATGTGTTTTAGCTAAATCAAGTTGTTTTAGCTAAATCACGTTGGTGGGAATAGGCTATAACCTTATATTGAAAACAATTAACAAAAATATTTAAAGAACGAGTACAATATTTAATTCTTTGTTATTTTCATTTCTTTCGTGATACTATTGTGTCAATGAAAAATAGGTACTTTACTTCGAACCTTCGAACAATCAAAAATGGAAAAAAAACTTTGAACAAAAAATAGCAAAGTTATCGGTTTGCTTATTCGTAGAACATTACTGAATTGTTTGTTGTTTGTATTTGTCAATAACAATCAACCAATATAAGTCACAGATCAGTAAAACGCTTATGATACAATAAAAACTGACAGTTTGGTTAAACAGACGTTATATGAACTGGGAAAACATTCAGCGCAAATTTTATGTTGGCAAAAGAAAGACGATCCTTACGGAAAAGTGACGGGAAAACACACTCAACCTTTAAGTTACCATTGAACATTTCTTTAGAGCGGGTACAACGTCCCGCGGGTCGGCTAGTAATATAATAAACCAAAAACTCACAGCGTTAATTAACAAAACTATTATGAAGCACGGTGACGGTAAGGCAATCACAAACGAATTATGTGAAAAATATAGAAGAGATGGACTTAGAGTTTTTATTTCGGGACTGAACGGTCAGCTCTCAAACATACTCCTTAGTATATATGTCAGGATAATCTTCCAAGTGCACTAGCAAAAGCACAGAAATTAGAAAGCAATAATAATAGAGCATTATTTGCTTACAGATATGAATGTCCAACTACTGGGAATAAAAATGAAACATTGAGGTTTTCACATAAAGATAAACCTATTCATAAAGATAATAATGTCTTCAGGAGATATAATTTAGCTCCTCAATACAAACAAAACTCAAATCAGTTTGAACGAATGCAATGTAGTGCGATCAATCAGCAGATCCCAAATACAAACGAACAAAGAAATACATATCAAAATGCTAATAATAGGAATTACTTATCCTATAATAACCAAAACAGGTACAGTAACCCATTCAAACAAAACAGATCAATTTTTAAAAGAGAGAGGGAACAAAGTGTTCAAGTATCAGGGCAAGCCACACCCAATAAAGTTGAAAGAATCAGTAATTTGAACAGGAAGAATGAGAAAGGTAGTCAGACCGGTTTACCATACTTATACAGAAAGATAGGCAACAAAAATATAAGAATTTTGTTAGATACAGGCGCAACCGCAACAAGCAATTATTGTCGACCAGGGCTACTCAGTGAAAGAAAAGAATTAGTCGCAAAGAAACAGGCAACGACAGTGAACGGAGCAGTAATAATTGAATTTTATTACGAAGTTGAAATATTTAATAAAACAGTGATAGTGTATGAATTAAATAATTTCGGTTACGATATATTAATCGGTAACAAATTCTTAAGAGATAACAAAGCAGTTATTGATCTTCAGAATAATAATATAAAGGTAAATAATGAAGAAGAAAGAATTTATTTTGACGAAGAAGTCATAAATAATATAATTATGAACAAAAGTGAGAATTTAGAAGATTTGAGAAAATGTGTCAGTGAACAGATTAAAGTGGAACATACAAATATAAATATAAATCTGCCATTCAGAACAGATATAGTTGCTGAAATAAATACAGTAGAAGACAAAACAATATGGACAAAACAATATCCATATCCTCACAGTGCAAATGAATTCATAAATAAAGAAGTAAAAAAATTAATAGAATCAGGAATAATTAGAGAAAGCAAAAGTGCTTATAATAGTCCAGTATGGGTAGTGCCCAAAAAAGAATTTAACGAAGACAATACACCAAAAATGAGAATGGTGATCGATTTCAAAAAATTAAACGAAAATACAGTTGTGGATAAATATCCAATACCAGACACAAATGTCATATTAAGCAATTTAGGGAAAGCAAAAATATTTTCTAGTATAGATTTGGAAAGTGGTTTCCACCAAATAAAAATGAAAGATTCAGACATAAAAAAAAAAACAAGTTTAAGTGTCAATAATGGCAAAAATGAATATTTGCGAATGCCATTCGGGCTACGTAATGATCCGAGTATACTTCAGAGAGCAATGGACAAGATATTACGTCCATTTATAAGAAAGTTTTGCCACATTTACATTGATGACATTATAATTTATTCAGAATCAATAGAAAGTCATAAAAAACATTTAGCTACAATTATAAAAGTTTTAAAAGAAGCTAATATGAAAATCAGTTAAGAAAAATCAGAATTTTTTAAATATTCAATTAAGTTTTTAGGATATGTAGTTGCACAAAACATAATAAAAACAGATGATGAAAAGGTAAAAACAATTAAGCAATACCCTTTACCAGAAACTCTTAGACAACTTAGATCATTCCTAGGTATGATAGGATATTATCGCAAATTTATTAAGAATTATGCACAAATAGCAAAACCATTAACAAAGCATTTACAGAATGAAAATGGTCAAGTATCAACATACTTAGCAAAGAAAACTAAAATAAATTTAGAAAAGAAGCAATTGAAGCTTTTGAAATATTAAAAAATAATCTAATAAAAGAAGTTGAATTAAATCAACCAGATTTCAATAAGAAATTCATTTTAACCACAGACACCTCAGACGACGCTGTAGGAGCAGTTCTTTCACAGAATGGAAAACCAATAACATTATTAGCAAAACATTGCAAAAATCAGAACGCAGTTATGCGGCAAACGAAAAAGAACTATACGCAATAGTAGGGGAGAGTGGGTATTTTTGGGACACAGGCATTTTCTCAGTTCCTACAATTTTTGTTTCTCTTTCCTTGTATGACAGATTCTGTCTTCAGTCTGTCTGTCTTCAGTGGGTCTAGGAAAAAAATCACGGAGTGGAGATTAAAAAAATATAGTTTTTGCATAAAAAGTAAAACATCTGTGTAAACTTTGAGTGAATTTTTTTTATAATGTGTGAACTTACTGCGCAAAAGAGTGTAATAATTAGATAGCAACACAATTTTTGAAGTGAATTCATAGTAGTTTTGTAGTGCCACACGAAAAGTGATATAATAAATTATTTATTCAAAGTGCCATGCAGGATGATTGGGACATCACTATTCCACCCCATAGTTGTCCCAATCCTATTGATCGCAGGAGGAATGGGACAAACCCAATCCTCCTGCTCGCAGGAGGAATGGGACAAAGTGAGTTGGTTCATGTAAAGATTCTTGGCTAGTCTTCTGTCGGACTTTCGCCTTCTTTATAACTGAAAATAGGTTGCCAAAATGTTATTTTATCTTTAGAAATCAATTTTGCTCAGATACGATCTATCAGAACTCGGCAAATTTAATGTATTCCAAAAGTGTCCCATTCCACCACATAGTTGTCCCAATCCTCCTCCTCTCAGGAGGAATGGGACAAAGTGAGTTGGTTCATGAAATTAATTTTTTGCTTTTCTTCTGTTGGAGTTTCCTCTTCTTTTTAACTGAAAATAGGTTGCCAAAATGTTATTTTATCTTTAGAAATCAATTTTGCTCAGATAAGATCTATAAGATCTCGGCAAATTGAATGTATTCGAAAAGTGTCCCAAGTATACCCACTCTCCCCTATATGCTTTAAAAAATTTGAGAAACTATTTATATGGTGTAAAAGATCTTGAAATACATACAGATCACCAACCATTAACGTTTTCATGCTCAAAGAAAAATCCGAATGCCAAAATGAAGAGATGGTATTCAATAATAGAAGAATATGGCCCTAAAATAATTTACAAACCAGGAGTAACCAATGTAGTGGCAGATGCATTAAGGGGGGGTTTCCCATGTAAAATTAGGTTGGACTTTTGCGCGAAACTGTGTAGCGTTCGCAATTTTTCGAATATTTTAATAAAACAAACGGTTTTCGATTGAAATTTATAGGATCAAATGTTTGTGCAATTAAAAAAAATAAATAAAATTTCGATGTACCTCAAAACCGACAAGCAAACGGAAAAACTATAAAATTTTGAAGGATGCTTGCGCTAACTAATGGGAAATGGGTTAAATATTACATTTTTATTTATTTTATATTTTTTTTATAATGACAATATATCCTGTTACTTAACGTCGCTATTTTTTTTTTCGATTATCGTTATAATTTTTTCCACACAAAATTCGAAAAACAATGAAAAATACAGCAAATTACGTAAAAAGTATGAATGCATTTTTTAGTATAACTTCTAAAATATAAAAGGTAGTGAATTTTTTTTATTTTTTTTTGTATGTTTGTCAAATGTTTTTGTTAATACAAACATAAAAAATACCTATTTTTTGTCTAGCATTTTGAGCGTTTTCCCCGGGAAATTGATTAATATATTTTTGATTTTTTTGAAATATTTTTTTTATGAAAGATTAATATATGTTTTACTTAACGTCAGTGTTTTTTTTTAATTTTTCACCTGTAACATATTTAAAAATAAACTTCAAAAGGTCAATATTTGTAAGATTATTGTAAGTGAAATATAGGCAATAAAACTAGCACATATTTTTTTATTTTTTTCTGTTATTTTTTTTATTAAAATCAAATAACAAAATAATTTGTTTGCTAATGGTCTTTTTTATTTTAATTTTTGAAAAATCGTATTTTTTGGGTTTTTTTTGTCAAAAAAGAATGGTCGATTACACGCATAAAGAAGCAGGGTTCAAAGGAATGCCACTAGGTGGTGCTGCAATTTGTTTTGCTTTCTCTTCTCTTTTTTACAAAAGATGTTGTTTTTTCTCCTCAACAGAAAATGTACTTTTTGTTCTTCAATTCATAGAAGTGTGAAGAAAACTCGATATTGCTTTACATAGAAGTAGAAGAAAGATGCAAAATGAGAAAATAGATATGTGCAGATGACATAATTATAGAAGAAGGGTTAGAGCAGGAGATAGAGAAAGCGCATAAAAAGAATGCGGTAAGTAAGCGACTTCTTTTTGTTTTTTGTTGTTGGACATGACAAAATAAGAAAATGAATGAGGTACAAATCATATCGCACATGTGCGATAATTTCTTATCATATCTTTTTGTTTTGGTGGTTGCGAGGGAGATTTGCGATTTATTAGAATATATTATGACAAGTGCAAGTGCAATATGTATTATTTTTTTTGCGACACCTTGTATAGCTCAAAAATGTTGTGTAGGTAGGTAGGTAGTAAGAAGTAAGGTCGTAGGTACTACAAATAAATGGGAGAACCCAATTAATTTTTTAATTCGTTTGGAACAAATAAGTATAGGGTGCCTCAGTAAGAGTGCACTTTTTCATTTAAAAATAAAGACAAGTATTTTATGACAGAGTTGTGATATTTTTATTGTATTGTAAGAGGCCAGTTATAGCTATCATTGAAATGGATCCGGAAAATCTTTGAATGGATATTTAACTATTGTGGTTTTCCATTGAACCAAAACATTGATGTGCCGTCGACGGGCCGGCAATATTTTTTTCATAAACGTTTTCCAATGGGAAAAGTATTGATGTTTTTTCCCGACGAATTGATTCGTTTTGAATTCGTCTTTTGAGACGAATCTACACAGATTTTCACACTGATTTTAACACATCCTAAAAACTTGACAGTTTTTGCAAATGGAATAATTATGTGTTGAAAAAGAAAATAGAAGAGAGTGCGTTTTTGTTATGTTATAATTACGATAAATAATAGAATAGTGAATATTATAAATAATAATAATGAAAATAAAGAATAATAATGAAAATAAAAAAGGTTTATCGTTGTGTTCTCAAGAATAGGTACACATAACATTGACATCATTACAAGCATTCCTCATCCGAGGACGAAGATACACTTACAAAAAGATATTGCTACGTTTTTCCTTTCCATTGAAACCAAAAAATATAGATTTTTAGTAGCGACGGGCCGTCCATTTCATGTGGTTTAATGGAAATCGACATATGTTTTCTTTTGAAAAGAAATTATATACCAATCGATCGGAAATCACTCCAAGAATTTTTGTTGACATGAAAAAGTTCAATTACACACTTATTTTTTCATTAAAATGTGCTTTTCTATTTTCCGGTTGTAAAATCATTTTCCTGAACAGCTGATTGTACTATGTCAAAAAATTAAATAAATCATTCCAATGATTTTAGTTTCAATTTTGTACAATTTTAATGATCTACATAAATGTTCAACTTCTCTGAATTATTTGAACCTAATTAAATCAGGAAAAAAATTCCTGACAGAAATTTTCAATGATTGCTATAATAACCAACCTATCAGAAAGATTTCAATGATGTGTTTCAATGATGAAAACCAATTAAAGCTGTAACTGGCCTCTAAAGAAGATATATTCCGATTAAGTATGGAATAAAATATGTTTTTTTTTTTTTTTCTCGGCAGAAAATTTTGCGAAGTTTGCGAGAGTAGATATTCACAAATATAACGCGTTGTTCTTTCGAAAAGCACTCCATTTTTAATAATCAGAATAAACAGAGGTGGCAGATGTCAAATTTCAGAATTGCCACTCGCATGAAAAAAAAGATTCCAATGTTAAAAAGAGCACTCTTACTGAGACACCCTCTACTTGCATCGTTTTATTGCGTAAGGTCAAAAATTTTAATAATAGGTTCATGACTCTTTTGAATAAACTGTTCATCTGTCTAAAAGATGAAAGGTACCTGCCTGTTACAAACGCAATCATCGCCCAATACAGTGCTGCCGTTTCTCCTGTTATAACAGGAGTCTCCTGTTATTTCGATCGAAAAAAGCCCAAGCTACTGTCTCCTGTTTCCACAACATTTTGAATCCATTTCTCCTGTAATTTTCCATTTTTCTTGGTTGACCTTTTAAAAACAATTGATATAAATGCGATTCCCAAAATACACCTTCATCGCACAAAATGTACTAATATAGTAAGGGATGTCATAGCTGCACAAGAGACAAGAGGTGCTTAAAATAGTTTCAGATCTTCAAGATAAAGATAGTGGCGCAAAATTATAATCTGCTAATGAAAAACTTTAGTGTGATACTAGCTTAAAATGGCGTTTCAGTCATGACTCAAACGTCATTTTTAGCTAGTATGACTCTAAATGCTCTTAAAATTGTTCATTAGCGGACAATAATTTTGCACCAGTGTGTTTAGTTTATTATTCGATGAAATTAGAGATGTAAGCTGCCGGAAAAATCAACTTTTACTCGTAAGGTATTGTGTTGATGGAACAGTCAAAACCAAGTTGTTAGAATTGATAGAACTTGATCCAAAAAAAATGTAACCCGGAGTCAATTAACTAATCCTTCAGAGACTGTGAGTACACATAAAATTAATGCAGCCAACATTATAGGTTGTGCTTTTGACAACGCCAATGTAATGTCAGGGAAATAAATTCTTTTTTCTCTAGACTTCAACAAGAAGCAGACTGTTTAATCGGCATGAATTGTATTTGCCACAGTGGTTCGCTTGCTGCTTGTGCTACTGTGAAGGTTTTACCTTCTTTCTTAGAAGATTTTTTAAGATCAACTTGCTCTTACCCTATTGGCATACCGAAAAGATGTGCCCAATTAGAGGAAATTCAAGAAAGTTTTAGTACTTCTTGTAAACGTATGTTAAGGCTTTGCATTACTCGTTGGCTTTGTATGCAGCATTGTATCTGCAGACTATTAGAAATGTGGAAGGAATTGACGTATTATTTTTGTTTCGCAGATTTTCAAGACAACCATCCTTCAACAAGAAAAAAACTTGAAAATCTCAATTCGGAAGTTGTTCATGCCTACTTCTTTTTTCTTGAATATAGTCTTAATTATTTCAGAATTCGAAAGCTCTTATAGGTACATCGGCTTCAAATTGAATCTGAAAGACTTTTTTGAAGCTGGCAAATAATTTTATTCTGTCAGAAAAATTATATGCTTGTTTTGACATTTCCGATGCTAATAAGTAATAACTATAAGCATTTGTCTCAAATTTACTTATGTGCCGAATGTGAAGAATTTATTAAAAAATCAAATCTGTCTTCAGAAGATGTTTTAAAAATTCGTGAAAATGCTTTACAGTCTTACATTTTAGGATGTAAACAAAAGATTTCCTATCGAAAATGAGCTCTTTAAGGAATTTCAATTTTTAAATTTAAGTAAAAGAAGAGGCGATTTAAAATCGCTTGAATTGCTTGGTGATAATTTTTCAAAATTCTTCAATAAATTTGAGCTTCTTAATGAGTAGCATAGCTTACCCTCACACTTTAACGAAGAAAATCGAAGAAACCTTGAGAACTTGAAAATGAAGAGGTCTCTTAATATTGAAATAAAATCTCCTGTTCTTTTTAAACACTCAAAAGGAAATCTCCTGTTTTTCTTAGATTATAAAACGGCAGCACTGGCCCAATAAAAGAATTTCCATTTCATATAAAATAGTTATCCTGCCTCTTCAAAAATTATTTATTTACACCTCGCAAGAGGAAACATAAATAAATAATCTTCTCATAAAGGTTCTAGTTGAGTCAATGAAGCTCGAAAAAGGGCGTTTTCAGAAAGTCCTCAGAAACAGCTCCGATTTTGAAAAAAAAAATTCCATTTTTTTTGTTTTTTATATTCATTAAAGTCTGAAACAAATCATTTGGGGGAAATAATTGCTTATATTGTTCAAACAATTTTTATATTGTTTATAAAGAGAGATCCAAAAACAATGTTTTTGATAATTGGAGTGTTTAGGTTGCATTAAGACAAGAAAAAAAATCATATGACAGGGGGGGTCTATTGTCCCCCGTTTAGCCGGGAGGGGCGATCTTATAACAAAAAAAGCCTATTTTTCAAAAAAATATTAAAAATCAACGGCTTTTCACCCAATGCTATGTTATACCTTCTTGCAAAGCTAAAAAATGCTTCTTTCATTTTGCATTTAAATAAAACTGTTTTTAGGAATGTTTCTCGAAAAAATCATCTTCAAAGTGAAAATATTTAAATTTAAAACTTTTTTTTTCAACTTCGAACTAATTTTTTTCAAAATTTTATGTAATTAAGTACTAACTTCTTTCACAATTAAATGCGGTTACAAGTTCTTAGTGCGATCCAGAAAATTGCATGCCTAAATTTCTTTTTGTTTTCGAGAAATTAAGAAAAACCCAAGAAACTCACAAAATTTTGATGATATTTTATTTTATTTATTCGAAAAAAATAATACTTACAAGTAATTTTGTGAATTTTTTTCTGAGTGTTTTTAGTTTTTTCTTAATTTCTCAAAAACAAAGGCATGCGGTTTCTTGATCACACTGAGAACTTGTAACTTCATTTAATTATGGAAAAAAATAGTACTTAACTCCATACAATTTCGAAAAAAATTAGTTCGAAGTTCAAAAGAAAAGTTGAAAAATTCGATATTTTGACTTTGAATATGATTTTTTCAAAAACTATTCCTGAAAACAATTTTATTTAAATGCAAAATAAAAGAAGCATTTTTTAGCTTTGCAAGAAGGTATAACACGGCATTAGGTGAAAAGCCGTTGATTTTTAATATTTTTTTGAAAAATAGGCTTTTTTTGTTATAAGATCGCCCCTCCCGGCTAAACGGGGGACAATAGACCCCCCCTTCCATATGATTTTTTTCTTGTCTTAATGCAACCTAAGTACTCCAATTATCAAAAACATTGTTTTTGGATCTCTCTTTATAAACAATATATAAATTGTTTAAACAATATAAGCAATTATTTCCCCTAAATTATTTGTTTCAGACTTTAAATCTGTTTCTGAGGACTTTCTGAAAAAAAGCTTCATTGACTCCACTATTCATCTTTTTTATATTTCTTCAACTAGACAAACACAAAAAGAAATAAAAACCTAACTGGTTGCAGCATTTTCGGATCACTTCTATCTAGAAAATGTGAACCAAATTTAATTGCAATCAGCTTAGCAGATTCTAAGAAATCGCTTGTGAAACAAATAAAAGGAAACCGAACTGATCTTATAGGTTTTCGTTTTCACCTGTGTAAGAACCCTAAAAAGAAACAAAAATTTTGGCCATCGGCAAACAAAACGAAACACCACAGTAAGAAAGGAATAAGGAACTTTATTTTTTCTTCAGCAAATAAACAATTGATTTTATTGCAATATTCAACAATAAAAAAAAAACTAATTATAACTCGTATAGGTTGTCTCTTCTTATATACCAAACAAGAGTTAAACTTATAATAAAAATTAAGTCTCATTGTAATACGAATGAAAAAAAAAAAAAGAAAAGCAATCCCCCGACAAGATTCGAACCAGGCACATCAAGAGCATCAGGCGAGTTCTCTACTATGCTAACACCACACATATATTGTCTTCTGACAAATGTTTTATATTTTGGATGAGGGCATATAAATTTTCAAAAAATTATAATGGTATTCAAACTGTACTACTTGAGTACATTAGGGCCCGTGGTCGAATGGTTAGCGACGTCTGGCATTTGAGTGAAGTGATCCAGGTTCAAATCCGGTGGAACGGTACGAAAATTTTATTCACAACACTTAAAGTACAAAATCAATACAACAAAAGAAAATCCCATAAAAGAGTAAAGGGGGGGGGCAAAATTTTTCGTATTTTTTCTCTTTTCTCTTTAATAACTTCGAAACTATTTATCTTAAAAACATGAAAACAACATTTGTAGATTACTACTAAATACTAAAATATGTGTACCAAATTTCATTGCAATCGGCCTTATAGATTCGAAGAAATCGCTTGTGAAAGACGAATGAACAGAAAACGAAGTGATGTTATAAGGGTTTCGTTTACACTCTGTGTACGGAACCCTTATACATATTCGGATTTCTGCTTATTTACATCATAACTGTAATGTTTTTTGTATTTTCTGTAACCTACGCGTTTTAACTACATTTTGAAATTATTTTGAAAATGCCTGGCCAAGCCCTTTCGGATATGAGGAGGGGGTGAAATTGAGTGTTTTTCGTAGTCCTTTTTTGTTGGTTTTTTTTTGAATAACTTCAAAACCATTTGCCTTGAAAATATATCGTTATTTACATTATTAGTGCAATTTTTTTGTTGTTCTGTAATCTATACGTATGGAACTATTTTTTGAAATTTTTTTGGAAATTCCAGGCCCATCCTTTTTGGTGATGAGGAGGGGGTAAAGTTTAGTTATTTGCATTTTCGGCCTTTTTTGTTGTGTTTTCTTGAATAATTTCAAAACTATTTGTCTTAAAAATACAAAAAAAATATGTTTGTCACCGCAGGCAATTAATGAATGATTGTACTTAATTTGAAGTCAATAAGGTTACCACCTGTTCAAAAAAATTGTTTTAAAATTTAATGAAATTGGAAATTAGTATATTGAAAAATTTTGCATGTTACATAAATAACTGTGACTTCTTATCACTTTTCCGGTAATATTCATGTTATAGACCTGTATCTCAATTTTTTTTAAAGAATTTTAAGTCCAGTAGTTTCATAGATTAGGGGGGGGAATGGCCTGTTTTTGACATTTTTGCCTATTTTTCCATATTTTCTTATATAACTACAAAAATATTTCACTTAAAAATATAAAAAAAAATATGATTGTATTTCTACTTAACACGTTGATATATTGGTCAACTTTTAACTCAATCGGTGTAACGGTTTTGGAGGAAATAAATTGTAAAGTTGAGTCAAAAATTAAAAAGTTACTCCAAATATTGAGTCATATCTGTGTTATATGTAACAGTGTAGACTTCTTATTTACTTTTTTGTAATCTACAGGTTGAGACCTATTCTCAGTATCTTTTTCATAATATTAGGCCAAGTAGTTTCGGAGATCAGGAGGAAGAATGGTCATTTTTGTATTTTTTTATCTTTTCTCTTTAATAACTTCAAAACTATTTATCTTAAAAACATGAAAACAACATTTTTAGAATACTACTGAATACTTAAATATGTGTACCAAATTTCATTGCAATCGGCCTAACAGATTCGAAGAAATCGCTTGTGAAAGACGAATGAACAGAAAACGAAGTGATGTTATAAGGGTTTCGTTTACACTCTGTGTACGGAACCCTAAAAAAGGAAAAAAATGTGCACATTTCTTCACTTGATACCTATTTTTTTGGGTCTTTTTTATTGCATTGCATGTATGTATAGGAATTTGCTTCCTTTTCTACCTAGACGTGCGTCGTCTGCGTATATTGCCTTTTTTTCTCCTTCATGTGCCTGATCGTGATCGTGGAAACTGGTTCTTGCAAATTCTCGTCTGAGATAAAAAAAAGGAATCGGTGAAGAGTAGAGGCTACTAACACATATAAAACATTTTATAAGCCGGACTCTGGGACCATCTGGGAATTTGTTGCTAATTTGTTGCTTTTTTGTACCGAAAGAATTGATTTTGTACCTCTCTTAGTTTACGAGAAACGGCTGAGGACCTGACGTAGTATTACGCTACAATCTCCCCTTATATATCTAGACAAAGAAAGTACCTATCGACTTGAATCCAACTCCATATTTTGTTGCTATTTTGTTGCTGGGCCAGCTACATTTGTCGGAATCGCAACCCTTCACAGGGTTGGGTGGTACACCTAGCCCTGTATGTACGAGATAGAGTGTATCTCATAAACCAGAGCAGCTAGCTACACGAGACCAGCGGCGTATTTTGTTGCTGAGAAATAGACCAACTACATTTGTCGATATCGTAACCCTTCACGGGGGTGTACCACCCCTAGCCCTGTAAATACGAGATAGAGTGTATCTCATAAACCAGAGCAGCTAGCAACACGAGACCAACTCCATATTTTGTTGCTATTTTGTTGCTGAGAAATAAACCAACTACATTTGTCGAAATCGTAACCCTTCACGGGGGTGTACCACCCCTATAAATACGGGATATAGATATAGATATAGATATAGGAGATTCTAGCGTAATATACGTCGGAAAAACTAAGTAAATGTGTGAATAAATTCAAACAGCAAATAATATTTCAACAATCTGAAACAGAATCTGATGAAATAATAAATGTTTTTAACAACAAAAGAATAATGATTTACTTTAGGAATAATGAAAATATAGTCAATATTTAAAAAATATAATTAACCCCAGCAACAATAGGAATTTATGGAAAGACGAAATTTATCAAGTAAGAGATAAATTGAAGGAATTTAATAATAAATTCATAGAATGCGAATTTTTAGCACAAGATATAATAAATAAAAAAGATCAAGTAGAAATCGTAGAACAAACACACATAAGAGCACATAGAAATGTTAAAGAAAATACTAAACAAATAGAGAAAAATTATTATTGGCTGACAATTAGGCGAGATTTTGAAGAATATGTTAGATTTTGCGACTTATGCAATATAAATAAATACGATCGCAAACCACATAAGGAAAAGATTGGTGAGGCACCAATTCCAAAAGAGGAAGGGGAAATGCTACACATAGACATCTTCTACATAAATAAAAATTTATATTTAACATGCATCGATAAATTTAGTAAGTATGCAAGCAACCTGGAATTGAAAGACAAAACTAATTTGAAGGAAAAAGTATTAGAGATACCTACTACAGATATATCCAAAGTGTAAAAAATAGTTATGGATAATGAAACAAGTTTTAAATCACCAGTATTCCAGTCTTTAATGAAAAGAAATAATATAGAAATATTTTATACAGACCCTTGTCACAGTTAGATAAACGGACAGATAGAAAGATTCCATTCCACTTTACAGGAAATAATAAAATGCATTAAAGATGAATATAAATTATTAGACTCCACAGAAATAATTTTTAGAGCAATAAAAAAATATAATAACTCTATACACAGTACTACTAATAAGAAACCAACAGAAGTTTACTTCGATAAAATAGGGAAAGAAGTAATTAGTAAAGAACTAAAAAATAAACAAGAAAAAATGTTGGAAGTTTATAATAAAGAAAGAGGAGAAATTCAAGTTGAAGAAAACCAAATAGGTTATAAAAAGGTAGATAAAAGAAATAAAATGGAACCTAAATTTCAAAAGGTTATTATAAAAGAAGACTTAGGTCATGCAGTTAAAACTCACACAGGTAGAATTGTTCATAGAGATAATTTAAAAATAAAACCTAAACATAAAACTAATCAATCTCCTTATTACAGGAATTCAAAATGAATACAATCATAATAATAATGATTATCACTGCAACACTAAGTAAAGCAGAAGTAGAAATAGTAGATTATAGCAGAGAAGAATACATCCTAATAGAAGATGGAGATACAATAATAACTCAAGGAACAAATAATATATTCCATATAACTAACCTAACAATAAAAGAAAGTGTACTTAAGCAAAGCGCTCATCGCGGTACAAAATGATATAAATTATACACAAAAAACGAATAAGCATTATGCAGAAATTTAGATAGTTAATAACTTACTTGAACAGCTCAAAGAGCATTATTCTAGAACTAAATGTTCATTAAATTTTATAGGTACAGTTTGGAAATTCATTGCCGGAACTCCAGATCATTTTGATGAAGAAATTTTAGAAGAAAAAATAAATGATTTGTTTAAAAATAATAATCAACAAATGATTACTAATTCAAAAATGTTTAAAGTAATAAAAGATTTTGTCTATACTGAAAAAGATGAAATAATTTCAAGACAATTAAAAGTAATAAGTTATGAACTACAAAATATAATAAATACATTAACTTTTGCAAAGCTAGGAAAATTAAATCCAGCAATTTTAAGCAACAAAGATATTAAAGAAATACTAAAACATGAGAATAGTACTTTTTCAGTTACAGATCTAATTGATGTAAGTAAATTTAAAATATATCAGAAACATAATATTATTGTAATAATGATTAAATATCCGATTATTATAGAAACATGTAAAACATATATTACTAAAAGTATTCCACCTTAAAACGGTCAAAAGGCTTGATATCCCTGAGCAGACAAAATATAAGCTCTACAATTGGAGTAATAACAGGACACTGCCTCATAGGTAGACATGCTCTGAGGCTAGGGGTCTACACAAATGACTTCTGTAGAAGCTGCATGGATGAGGAGGAAGAGGAAACAGTCCAACACCTTCTATGTACATGTCCAGCACTCTCCATTAGAAGGAATAACTTTCTCGGTAATCCCTTCTTCGATAATACCAGTGAACTGGCAACGATCGACACAAAATGTCTCTCTAACTTCATTAAAAGTACTAAATGGTTTGTTTAAGTTCATTACTCTCCCATGAGTATTTTGTGGTATCACAACGGATCCTTGAGGTCTAAGTGTGTCAACAACAACTAGACAGCCACTATAACCTAATCTAACCTAAAAGTATTCCACAAAAGGATGGAAAATTATTAGTTGCAAATAAGATTGCTTAATGCAATAAATTTATTAATTTACAAAATTGTAAAACTGAAACACAAAGTAGATATTGTGAATATAACACAACAGAATCATGTTTTACTAAACTATTGAATAAGAATTATACTAAGTGTAATAAGATAAAGGAAAATAATTATCCATTAGAAATATTAAAAGAAGGAGCAATATAAGCCACCGGAAATCATGTTATAAACAACATTACTTATAATTTATAAAGGTACATATTTAGTAACCTATAATCAAAATGTAACTATTGATAATCAATTATTTTCAAATGATAAAAATATTATATAAGCATACCTTAAGGGTTATTCAAATACTTTATATGAAGTAGATACATATATAGATTCTTTGAATGAAGATCTAAAATTTAAAAATATTAATTTTATAGAAAATATCAAGACCAATGCAAAAGAAAATATTGGCATATCAATTCTATTTACTATTATATTAACAATTGTAATACTGTATATCATTAAATTAGTCAAATCATTGAGACGACAAAAACATCAAAAGATTCAAGTCAACATTGAACTGGAAAGAAAACAAACAGAAGACCACTTCAATGCATTAGTTGAAAAAGCAAAAGAAAAATATTGTAGTATGGCGAGAATTAAGAACTCATAATTGCGAGTGTCAGCATGACTCAGTGGCAAAATTATAGTGACGATTCAAATCGCACCACTTGAACCTTTTCAAGTGCATTGCCCTAGTAATGTGTGACACAATTGAGTTCGGGTCTTCTTGCTATGCTTGCACTTTCTGCATTAAATCGATTTGTATAAATAAGGTGCAATGATATCAAATAAAGCAATAATAAATCAACCACATCAAGTCTACGTTGTTTATTCTACCACATTACATGGCGATCTTGCCAGGCAATGAAAATATTAAGTGAAGTATTAAGAATCGGACCGCTTCCTTTTACAATCGAGGAATACAAACAACGTCAACATACAGCAAAGAAGAAGGAAACGCACCTCAACGAAAGCAACACATCAACGATATCTACCAACAAAAATAAAGAGAGGAGGAAAACAATTTAAGCAAAGAAGGGCGATCGCAGTACTGTATAGAGAATTAAACCTTACAATTTCAACAGAAAAAAAAGATAGAAATAAAAAAGGAAATAAAAGCAATTAGAAATGGTAAATTGTCATAAATATAAATAATAAAATTCTGGCAACCTCACGGCTGCCTATTTAGGGGCAAAAATTTATGCCTTCAAATTTAATAAAATAAAAATTTAAAATAGGTTGGGGACAATCCAAACTCGAAAATCCAATTGCAAATGTTATAAACACTATTAAAGTTGTAGATCACACCAGTCATTTAAATGACATTTGGTGGTTTTTATTAATTTTGATAGTACTATCCAGTGTTAAATTATTTATAAAATTGTACTCAACACACAACAAATTAAAAAAAAAAGATACACCCAAAATGAGCGGGTTTGTAAACTATAATTGTTTATAAAATAAAATAAAAAAAAAATATTTTTTTTTTCAATAATAAATAAATATCCACATAAATGTATAAAGACGCATGCGGACTATAGACAGCAACACATGTGTCAGTGGGACAAAATACTAACAGAGTTAATCGCTAGAAAAGCAGAAGCAGATAGGGCTTATAAATGTATTAACAAAAGTGTTCCTATTCGTAGGGAAACGATAATTAAGCATTGCATAGCAATATTAGCAGCTTTAAATAGGATAGCTGAAATTTTACGAAATCTACCTGTAGAAATAGTGACAGTTCATAAAGAACAGGGACAAGAAATTTTTATAAGTGTCAGAGACAAGTTGATAGCCGCATTAGGAAAGCATAACATAGAAGCAGAAGTACCTTCTACATACACCGAAGACATACAAATTGAATTTGAAGAATTATACCTGAAAAATGAAGACGATTCTCAGTTAGAAAAGGAAGAGTACACAGAAAATTTATTAAGTGGTTATCATAGTGTAAAGAAACATCATCAAATAGAAACCAAAATGCCAGTAACAGCAGTAGAATTCATAAAGTTAGCCTCTAGTCCAGTCATTTGGTAAAAAAAAGAGGGTTACCTGGAAAGTTTTCCGGGAGTTTTGAAAATTGGTTAATTTATAGATTTGGGTATGCTCTTTTCGAATTTCAACTTTGCCACCTCGTACCCCCGCCGCTCGCGCCGCCATCTTGAAAAAATGGCGCCTAAAAACGTTTTTTTGGGAATATCTCCTTTCCGACGCATTTTACGAAAAAAAATATCTTGTACAAAATTAAACTAGAAAAAATTTCCTACAATTTATGTACCAATAATTTTTTCATAAAATCCATAGTTTTTGGCGTACGAGCGCCACAAAGTATTATTCATCATATTACGTAGTCCAGCGAAATTTCTCTCCATGGTAACTTAATGGCTGGAATAAGCGATTCTCTGTCCTCAAACTGACGGCCTGACTCATAGACTTTACGTACCAACCATCCCCATTCATTTTCTATGAGGTTCAGGTCAGGTAAATAGGGCGACCGTTGAAGTAATTTAACATTCTAGTCCTGTATCCCACTTTTGACAGTGCACGACGTTTGGATGGGGTCGTTGTCATATTGTAAAATCCATTTATAGGGTCCAAAAATATCCAAAAATGAAGGAAACTTTCTTTCCAATATTCTTTTGTAGGTAATTGCAGTCGTTTTTGACGTTTAAAACTCAAGCTCAATAGTCCCATAGTAGCTAACTGCTTCCCATATCATAACTCCAACTTCTCGACCATGATGCTGCGCTTAAAATCGTTCTTCTTTTCTCAAATCGTGAAAGTAATAATTAAAACCACCAGGGACATCAAAATTTAAGCTCTTCTCATTCGAAAAAACCGCGTTGTGCCACACATTTTTCCAACTCACATCGAGTATAGAAAATCTTAAACGAATATCTTTTCGTTGCTCGTTTAATGGTGGTTTCTTTTGGAGTTGCAATCATTTTAAATGATCTGCGCTGTTTGGTACTATGTGGACTGTTGAAACACCTGCAGTTACACCAACTTTTTGTTTAATTTTTACCGCGGAGCCACATGAACTGGAAGCACATCTCAAAATTGCTCGTCGATCAACTTCGAATGTTGCCGTTTTTTACTACCTTTCATGTTTTTCTCGTACAAACTTTGGTTTCTGAGGTACGAATAGACAACACTAAGACTCCGATCAACGTTGGCAGCTATAGCACGCACGGTCAGTCTTTATTCTTTTAACGAATCAACCTTAACTCGTCCGACACTATTAAAGCTTCTGATCTAACAATATTTTTTTTTTAATTTTAATTTAACGGCTAAATGCACTAACAGCACTTCAACTTTTGATTTGGTATACCAATTAACTTAAAACTCTCAGAACCAACTAAAATAATGAGAGTGAAAGATCGTGTGCTTATTCAGTTGACGCAAATAAAAACTGAGTTTTTTAATCTGGAAAGCTTTGCATGAGAGCCAGGGAAAAAATAGTGGTCTTTTTTAAATTATTCTTTTTGATTTGTTTTCTCAATATCATAAGCTATCGGTAAGCATCGTCAAATGATACATTAACGTTCAAAGTTAGGAAAAAATGGACAACAAACTTCAGAAAAATTTTGTGCTTATTCAGTTGAAGCGCAGGTATTTCTCGTAATATGATGAATGATACTTTGTGGCGCTCGTACGCCAAAAACTATTGATTTTATGAAAAAAATTATTGATACATAAATTGTAGGAAATTTTTTCTAGTTTAATTTTGTACAAGAATTTTTTTCGTAAAATGCGTCGGAAAGGAGATATTCCCAAAAAGCCGTTTTTAGGCGCTATTTTTTCAAGATGGCGGCGCGAGCGGCGGGGGTACGAGGTGGCAAAGTTGAAATTCGAAAAGAGCATACCCAAGTCTATAAATTAACCAATTTTCAAAACTCCCGGAAAACTTTCCAGGTAAAACTACCAAATGACTGGACTACTCATCAATTCTTCCAGAGTTTGATGGTAGTGTAGAAAATTTAACACGTTTTTTAGATGCAATAGACATCCTTGAACAGATAAAAGAGACTCATGAAGCTACCGCGGTTTTGATAGTCAAAACTAAGCTTAAGGGAACGGCTAGAAACTTGATTAACAACGAACAGACGCTTCAACAAATTAAAGATAGACTTAAAACTAAGGTAAAAGGTGAATCAGTTGAAGTTCTGATTGCAAAAATCATGAATATTGTTACATAATAGAACTGCCTTCTCATATCACCTAATTGAACACACCTAAGCTACCTTATCACTTTAGGTTTTTGCTCAGCAAATACCTATTGTGCTTATTAAGTTAAAGAAGTCTCCAACCTTATCTTCGTCAAAGATAAGATTGGAGAGCTTATCGTGGCTAAGCATTCGCTTAGCAACAAAACGACGCCAAGGGATTATAAGCTCTTCTTATAACGAGTATTGTTTCTTAAGTCGTCCCGCCTTTTTTGATGTTGAGTTTGTTCTTGGTTGTCGAATGTTAAAGACGTGTCTCTAAGTCTCGATGTAAAATAAGAATCTTTATAAAAACTTAAAATAAATGTAAAATAAATCAACTGAATAAAATAACTTATTAAATAACTTATTAAACAAACTTAAAGAAATTAAGAAAGTTGTGTTTTTCTGTGTTCAATCCAGAACACATTACTGGCGCAGTCGGAAAAAAAACCAAATCTGTTTCGTGGTTTCTTTGTACAGTCTTTTCAAAAACAAAAACTTAAGAAATGTGTGAAAAACTAAACTTATACTAAAATCGAATAAAATAACTTGCTACGTGCATTTAAAACCAAAAAGCATACAAAACAAACTAAAAAGTGTAAAAGACCTTGAAAATATATTTCTGTATAAGAGTTGAATAAAAAGACTCCGCTCCATTCGGAATCGAATCAAAAAAAAAGGAAATAATAAAATAAAACCAAATCAAGCAAAAACTCATAAAACTTAATCAATAGAAATAAAGAATTAAGAAAAAAAAAATATAATTAAAAAAAAAAAGACATTCAAAGCAATTAGAAATAAGTGCAAACTGTACCTACACAAAAGTCAAGCTAATATATAGCCTGATCTCTGATGACAACAATACCCAAAAACTGAAGTCAAGAAGCCAAGAACTGTCTGGAATTTATAGTCGCTGAGTGAGTATCATCGAAATCAAAAATGGAAGAGTTAAACCCGGCGGAAAAGTTTAAAATGGTATTAGATCTTATATCAAAGCTCCCAGAATTTGATGGTAATAATAAATGTTTGATAGACTTTCTGGACAGAGTAGATTCTCTTTCTTTTATTGTAAATTCTTTTGAGGACGCTGCTAGAGCAGTTCTCACAGGTTATATTAAAGACAAAATTATAGGTAAGGCAAAGTGTCAATTACAAAAACATGGAAGACTTATACAACATGGTCTGAGATTAAAGACGTCTTGAAGAATGACTTTGGAGAACGATTGTCAGTGGAGAAACTCATTGATAGTATTCGCACGGCTAGGGTTGTTACAAATATAGAAGAATATTTCAATAAAATTAATAATCTGTTAAGTAGAATAAATAATGCTTATCTATTAAATAACAACGGTAACGACATAAGCCATTTGATCGAATCTAACAACAGAATTGCTCTGGAGGCATTTAAGAATAATCTTCCAGAACCAACCAAGACCATAATACTCAGCCGCAACCCAAATTCATTAACAAATGCTTTCAAGATTATACTTGAAGTCAATCACCAACGAATGGGTCCTAATAATCGCTTTAATGATTTAAGAAATAATCAAAACAATTTTTATTCTTGGGACCAAAATATTCAAAACACTAGGTCGAATCAGGCAACTCACTCAGGTCAAAATAATTTCAGTAACGGTGCAGGACAATCATTTCAAAACTATAACCCAAATACCAATCGTCAAAATAATAATTATAGTTCTGGTAGTAATTCACGTCAGAATTATAATCGTAATAGTGGCCAATCACGTCAGAATTCCAATTATAATTTTAGTCGTCAATCCCATCAGAATAACTATAACAATCACAACGTACAATTCCGAAACCACAACAACAGTAGGCAATCGCGAACCACAAACAGATCTGTAGAGCCTATGGACATTTCTCTTAATGAACAACAAAATGATCGTGCTGAAAATAATGCAAATTTTTCTTGTGCACCAAGAAACAACTTCCCTATATAGTGATAAAAACCCCTATAAGACCCCTTAAATTCATAATCGATTGTGGTGCAGAATATAGTATTATCAATGAAAATATATGCGATCCGAAATGGGAAATACCTTCAGAAAACATAACGCTTAAGGTTCTTGATCGTAAAGTACAAACAAATGTCGAATACCGCATCCCTATTTTTGAGGAATTTAAAAGGCCAAATTATTTTATCAACTTTGTAGAATTTCGTTTCCATGATTATTTTGACGGGCAATAACATCCTTTTCGATCTCAACCCAGTAATTGATTTCAAAAATCGAATTTTGAAAACAGACTCTGCTACAATTCCAATGTTCTTTAATAAAGAAGAAGAAACTTACGGTGAACTTTGTTTCGAAAATGAGTCACTTAAAAAATTTTGTAGTGAGCTTCACGAATCTGGAATTGACAGTCAAATTTTTGCTCAACATTTAAGTCCAAATGACGCTTTTAAACTAAAATCACTAATTCGTTCCTTTCAAAATATTTTTTATAAAGAAGGAAATGACCTAACCTTCACAAACGAAATAAGACATGAAATTAAAACAAAAACAGAAATCCCAATTTACAGCAAAATGTACCGTTATCCTGAGATACACACTGACGAGGTGGATAAACAGATCCGTGAAATGCTAAGACAAAAAATAATTGCACCAAGCAATAGTCCTTACAATTCACCAATTTGGGTCGTGCCTAAGAAGGATGACCGTGATGGCAATAAGCAATGGAGAATTGTAATTGACTATAGGACGCTTAATGAGCAAACGATCGATGATGGCTTTCCTATGAGTAACTCGGACGAAATTTTTGATAAACTTGGTAAATGCAATTATTTTTCTGTAATTGATCTTGTCAAAGGCTTTCACCAGATCGAAGTTCATCCTCGCGACCGAGCAAAAACTGCTTTTTCGACAAAAATGGGTCATTTCGAGTTTTTAAGGATGCCTTTTGGTTTAAAAAATGCCCCGAAAACATTTCAACGGTTGATGAACCATATTCTCAGGGATTATATTAATAAAATTTGTGTGGTCTATTTGGATGATATCTCAATTTTTTCAACAAGTTTTGAGGAGCATTTACAAGCCCTCAAGAAAATCCTCCAAATATTAAAAGACTCCAACTTAAAAATACAAATAAATAAATGCAGGTTTGTCGAGTTTTCAACGTCATACTTAGGTCATATAATAGTAGCAAATGGAATTAAAGCAGATCCACTTAAAGTTAAATCCATTTCAGATATGAAGCTTCCAAAAAGTGTCAAGGAAATAAAGCAGTTCTTGGGTATAACAGGGTATTACCGCAAATTTATAAAAGATTATGCTAAAGTAGCCCACCCAATGATAAAATACTTGAAAAAAAAATTTAAAAATAAATTTATCAGATCACCAATACATAAAATCATTCGAAAATTTAAAAACATTATTAATTTCCGATCCAATTTTAAGAAGTCCGGATTTCAATTTGCCCTTTGTTCTTACAACTGATGCGTCTAACTACGCTCTTGGAGCAGTTTTGAGCCAAAACGGTCACCCTATAAGCTATGCTTCTAGAACTTTGAATAAACACGAACTTAATTATTCAACCATTGAAAAAGAACTGCTAGCTATTGTTTGGTCGGTCAAATATTTTCGACCGTATTTGTACGGTAGAAGGTTTACAGTCCGGACAGACCATAAACCACTTGTTTGGTTAGGCGGAATCAAAGAGCCTAATATGAAGCTTCAGCGGTGGAAGATAACATTGAATGAGTATGATTTCACTATCGAGTACCTGAAAGGGAAAGAGAATCTGGTGGCCGATGGGTTGAGTAGGTTTATTGAACAAATCCAAAATTGTGACTCGAAATGTAACGCAGAAGTTAGCACAGAACACAATTTAAAAAAAAACAATACGTCCGAGCAACTTCACAAATCAAAACGCAGAAGTTTATTTTGGAGAGTTGCTTATAAATGAAATGACCTCTGACGTAGTTCACAGCAGCAACAACGCGGAAGTTGTAACTGCGGGTGCAACGGCCGAAAATAATGAAGATATTATTTCGACTGATGCAACTATCCACAGTGCTACGGAGGATGAGTCACTTCATATTTTCATAACAGAAAAACCTATTAATATGTTCAAAAACCAAGTGTATTTATCCTTCGGCTCCAGAGAGAAGTATCTTTTAAAAATTATACACAAAAGAATCCAGAACCACGTTCAAATCGATAAAAATAAAAGCAATTTACTTGAAATTATGAAAAAGTTCCTCATAGGTATAATACTCGTATGCATTTTTTGCGAAAACCTGCAATTATTCTTAGAATTCCAAAACTTATATGTTAAATATTTTTCACTGAACAAAAACTTAAAGGTTTTACGATCTACAAAAAAACTTCAAGATGTCACTGATAAAAATGATGTACTTACCATTATAAAGAACGAACATCTTTCGAAAAACCATAGAGGCATCAACGAAATGTTTAACGAATTAAAAACAAAAATTTTCTATCCGAAACTACAAATCGAAATACAAAAACTAAATACATAATTGCGAGGTTTGCAACCTGGCAAAACACGATCGCCAACAGCCTCGAATTCCACTTCAAGTAAGCGAAACACCACAACAAATAAACGATATAGTCCTTGTTGACATTTGGTTTCCTGAAAGGGGCAAAATGTATTTCACCACAATCGATAAATTTTCCAAATATGCAACAATTCACCCCCTTGAAGACAGGAATTGGATTGCAATTTTAGAAGCACTCAGGCAAAGAATACAGTTCTTGGGTAAACCGAGGAAAATAGTTTCCGACGCTGAAACTTGCATTTTACACACAGCAGTCGAACAATTTTTAAAAGATAACGACAAACGATTTCATAAAACGACAGCGGCGATCAAAACAGGCAATGCCGACATTGAGCGACTTCATGGAACACTGAACGAACACCTTATAATAATAATAATAATAAATATTTACAATAATACAATACATTCTGCCACGAAATACAGACCAATCGATTTCATTTGTAAGAATATTTCTAAGGAAGATATTGAGAAGTTGGCAAGGGATTTTGAACTTGATAAAAAAATTCGAATCACAAAATTAAATAGGCTCACTAAACACAACACCACAACACACCAATGCCCCGACGTAGTTAAAAATCGAACCATAGTAAAAAGCAAACCCAAATACAAAAGGCTAAGTACATTTTCCACCGAAGGAAATTACATTATAGATAAATCCACAAAACGCAACACAAGATATTATAAAAAACAGTTGAAACGCAAGTATAAATTCCAAAAATCTTAAACATTTGCATTACAGACACACATACACATACACATAAATTTCACCTTGTAGGGAAAATCCTCAAACTGCGATCCTTTAATCCTTACATTTTGCTTCATCGCATTCATATAATTTTTCTTCTGAATTCCGTATTAGGCTCTATTCTTTATATTTCTTGCAATTCTAATGCCGTGCGAGTTATTTTTTGATTCGGAAAATTAATTTTAAGTTCCAGACAAAGTAAAACGCGATCTTGAATTTCAAACGGTAAAAATTGCAGACAAAAAAAATGGAAATGATAGCATTTCCTTCTTCTTCTTCTTCTATGTTTTGACATTTGGGCAGTGCATCCCAAACTAGTATGGATTTCTGTGCGGAAATGAACGCATTCAGGTTCGATTTCGTACCTCACAAATGAATACATTCAAATTGTCTAATTTTGCTATAATCTACTACAATTGTTCAGTTTAAACAAAAATAAGGAAATTACTCTGTCTAGAATTAAGAAAATTGTAATATTGTTTATTTTATTGGAAAAAAGTTATGAGTATGTAAAATTATTGGAGAATATTTTGTAAACTATATAAAAAATGTTGTTATTGAAAGTAAGTATGTATTTGGAAGAAAATTTAATTGAAAAATTAATAAGTTATGTTAAATTTAAATTCGTTTACAGAAAAAAATCAAAATAAATTAATAAATAAATAAGGAAAAAGTACATGTATACAAAGAATGCTAGTTTAAGTGAATTTATGTTGATATTTTAATAAGAATGTAAACAAGGAAAATATATTTCTTCGTTAGTAATATATAAATTGTATAAGTAAAGAGAATTTATGCTTTTGGGGACCAAAAGCAATTTGATGGGGGGAGGTGTTACATAAAAGAACTGCCTTCTCATATCACCTAAGCTACCTTATCACTTTAGGTTTTTGCTCAGCAAATACCTATTGTGCTTATTAAGTTAAAGAAGTCTCCAACCTTATCTTCGTCGAAGATAAGATTGGAGAGCTTATCGTGGCTAAGCATTCGCTTAGCAACAAAACGACGCCAAGGGATTATAAGCTCTTCTTATAACGAGTATTGTTTCTTAAGTCGTCCCGCCTTTTTTGATGTTGAGTTTGTTCTTGGTTGTCGAATGTTAAAGACGTGTCTCTAAGTCTCGATGTAAAATAAGAATCTTTATAAAAACTTAAAATAAATGTAAAATAAATCAACTGAATAAAATAACTTATAAAATAACTTATTAAACAAACTTAAAGAAATTAAGAAAGTTGTGTTTTTCTGTGTTCAACCCAGAACACATTACTATATACAACAACGTAATAAGACCGCAAACCAATACACTAGTGAGATAGAAACATTAATAAAATCACTAGAGGGAGCATATATTTCTGATGGCTTAACAACTGAATTGGCAACAAAATATGCTACACAGACGGCAGTAAAAGCAATGTGCAAGAACTGTTCAATGGACAGTGTGAAAATAATCATGCAAGCTTGTACATTTACTACAATGAACGACGCGATATCAAAATTTACAAATAGTTGCACTGATGCATCTGGTGACCCCAATACAATACTATACATAAACCAGAATCGAGGTAGTTACCATGGAAATTATAAACAAAGTAACAATAGGGGTAGATTTAGGCCAAACTATAGCAGAGACGACTACAGTTCTAATAAAACCAAAGAAATTTTAACCAAAATGGCCAGAGGTTTAGAGGCCAACATAATCAAAGAAATATTATAAATATAACACAGCGGGAAAACCAGCAAACTCCACTTCAAGAACAAGAATAGATAGTGCTTTAAAAAAAGTGTATCCAATTAATTTGCATCTCAGCAGTTATATATCTTCAAGATCAACTTTAAATAATTCAGTCTCATTGTTCCTAGTAGATACTGGTGCAGACATATCCATTTTTAAAAAGAGTCACATAAACCAAAATGTTTTCATAGACACTTCAACTGTTACACGCCTTAACGGCATTGGTCATGGTACTGTTAGTACCATAGGCATGGTGAGTGCGGATCTAATATTGGAGGATCTGCTTGTTCGACATGATTTCCATGTGGTAGAAGACAATTTCCCCATACCATGTTCAGGTATTATAGGTCTAGATTTTTTCAAGAAACATAATTGTGTTTTAGATTATCAAACAAACCAAGATTGGATTATAATACGATCGAAAGATTACCACGAGGATATAGCAATCCCCATGTCAAATTCTTTCAAAGAAAACACAATTTCTATTCCCGCTAGATCTGAAGTCATTCGACTTATCCATATAGAATCAACAGAGGAAGAAATTTTTATTCCTCATCAGGAGATTAAGACGGGTGTGTATATAGCTAACACAATTACTTCAAGAAATCAACCATTTGTAAAAATTGCCAATACTTTGAATGAAAATATAACAATACAGAATGTTAAGGTGAAAACAGAAAGTCTTAACGACTATAACATTATACATTCGATTCAAGCAACGGGTAATAGTGAACAAAAATTAAATAAGCTTAGAAAACATTACCCTAAATTTGCTTATAAAGCATTGAACAACTTGTGTTCCAAATATTTGGACATTTTCGCATTAGAGACAGAGCCCATAACAACTAATACATTTTATAAGCAAAAACTTGGGATGAAAGATGATGAACCAGTGTATATTAAAAACTATAGGATACCTCAAGTACACAAAGAAGAAATAAGTAGGCAGTTAAGTAAACTAATTAAAGATGATATAGTAGAACAATCCACTTCAGAATACTCTTGGTACCAAAAAAACCACTCCCAGGCAAACAAGAGAAAAGGTGGAGACTAGTCATTGACTACAGAGCGATTAATAAAAAACTAATGGCAGATAAATTCCCATTACCAAGAATAGACGATATACTTGATCAGTTGGGAAGAGCAAAATACTTTTCATGTTTAGACTTAACGTCAGGATTCCATCAAATAGAGTTGAGCAAGGAATCAAGAGATATCCCATCTTTCACAGCTGATGGTGGTACATACCGATTTAAGCGACTACCTTATGGACTGAAAATTGCCCCAAATTCTTTTCAAAGGATGATGACACTAGCATTTGCAGGTCTTAAGCCATCTCAAGCATTTCTTTACATGGATGACTTGGTAGTATTAGGTTGTTCCGAAAAACACATGATAATAAATTTAGAAGATGTTTTTGATACATGCAGGAAGTACAACTTAAAACTACATCCTGATAAATGCATATTTTTCAATCAAGAAGTTACATATCTTGGGCATAAATGCACAAACAAAGGCATCTTGCCTGACCCAAGTAAATTTGAAACAGTCCAAAAATATCCCGTACCAAAGAATGCTGATGAAGCTAAGAGATTTGTTGCGTTTTGTAACTATTACAGGCGATTTGTTCCTAATTTTGCTGAACACTCTAGGATTCTTACAAGGTTGTGCAGGAAAAATGTTCCATTTGACTGGACTGAGGAATGCACTAACGCCTTTTAATATTTAAAAAAATCCCTAATCAGTCCACAAATAGATACTCCAATACCCTGATTTTAGCAAAGAATTTTATATCACAACAGACGCCAGCGGTTTCGCTTGTGGCGCAGTGCTTAGTCAAAAATATGAAGACAAGCAATTACCAATTGCTTACGGTTCAAGAGCATTCACTAAAGGAGAAATTAATAAAGCCACAATAGAGAAAGAATTAGCAGCAATACATTGGGCCATAACCTTTTTTAGACCATATGTCTACGGAAGAAAATTTTTCGTCAAAACAGACCACAGGCCCTTAACCTATCTTTTCTCAATGAGAAACCCATCTTCTAAACTAATGCGAATAAGATTAGACCTTGAAGAATATGACTTTGAAGTGGAATACATAGCTGGAAAAGAAAATTACATAGCGGACGCACTATCCCGAATAAATATTACAGATTTAAAGCAACTTGCGGTAGAATCTAATAAAGTATACAGAGTAACAACAAGAGCAATGAATAAACATAATCCTTACACTGTTGCAAATGATATAAGTCACCACGAGAACCCCAAAATTTACGAAGCGCTAAATAAATATGAAGTTAGAAAGCATGCTCAGCTCATTTTTGATTTTCCGAAAATGTATATCAAAAAAGGAAAGAAGATTTGCAGCTATATAGATACAAGCAACCTGATTGTTGAGACGAAAATTGACTTAGGACAATTCTTTGTCAGGCTTATGAAAGAAGCCGGCAAATTAGGGCTTGTAAAAATACAATTGTCCTTAGGAGACAAATTGTTTAAATATACTCGAGTAGATGAATTTAAAGAAAAGGGTACCCAAGTTCTCAAAGGAATAGAAATAGCTTTAACTCCGGAATTAACGCAGGTGACAGATGTTGAAAAAATCAACGAAATCATTAGGCAGTACCATGACGATCCAATTCGGGGAGGCCACCCAGGAATCGTTCGTACTACTAATAAAAGGCAACATTTCTACTGGAAAAATATGAAAAAAGATATAAAGAATTATGTTACCGATTGTAAACAATGCAAAAAGAACAAAATAAATAGACACATTAGAGAACCAATGGTTATCTATCACAGAAACACCAAGAAAAGCATTCGAAACTGTTCAAATAGATACAATAGGTCCTCTTCCCAAGTCTTTAAATGGGAATGAATACGCAGTCACCATCATATGTGATCTGACAAAGTATCTTATTGCAGTACCAATACCGACCAAGCACGCCAAAACAATAGCAGGAGCAATATTTGAAAACTATATTCTCGTCTATGGCTGTATGAAAACAATGTTAACATACATGGGAACGGAATATAAAAACAGCATTTTTGAAGAATTATGTCAATTACTTAAAGTTGAACACAAAACTTCAACACCATATCATCATCAAACGCTGGGAACAGTTGAACGTAGCCATCGTACATTCAATGAATATGTACGCTCCTATATATCTATTGATAAAAATGATTGGGATGAATATCTCAAATATTTTTGCTATTGTTACAACACGACACCATCAACCGTGCATGGTTACTGTCCTTTTGAACTTGTTTTCGGGAAAACACCACCTACATTTAACTTTCTTGAACAGAATGAAATTACGCCACTCTATAACTACGAAGTTTACGATAAAGAATTAAAATACCGACTACAAGTAGCGCAACAAAGAGCCAAAGAGTACATAACGAAAAAAAAAGAAAAACAGAAAACAATTTACGATAGGAAAATACAATCTAAGGAAATTAGCATAGGAGATCTAGTGTTAGTAAAAAATGACACAGGTCATAAGTTAGATAGTAGATACAAGGGTCCCTTTAGAGTAGAAAGCATAGATAAGAACAATAATTATAGTTTAGTATCTAAGGACTTAGACAATGACAAATTAAGAAAACAAAAAATAAGTAAAAATATTGTAATACACAAAAACAGGCTAAAACTTATAGACTAACAATTCACATAATATGTACATAGAGTTTAAATTTCAAATAAATTTGAGTAGATATTAAGATTCAAAAAAAAAATACTACATGTAATTTAATATTGAAATGCATATCGTTTTACAAATTATGTAACTATACAAAATTATTAAAATTTAATGAACACAAAAGGTAAACAAAACAAATGTGCATAAAAATAATGTGAAAAGAATGCTCATCCATTGACAATAACAATGTATAAGCATTCTAAAAAAAAGGGGAAGGTGTAGTATGGCGAGAATCCAGAACTCATAATTGCGAGTGTCAGCATGACTCAGTGGCAAAATTATAGTGACGATTCAAATCGCACCATTTGAACCTTTTCAAGTGCATTGCCCTAGTAATGTGTGACACAATTGAGTTCGGGTCTTCTTGCTATGCTTGCACTTTCTGCATTAAATCGATTTGTATAAATAAGGTGCAATGATATCAAATAAAGCAATAATAAATCAACCACATCAAGTCTACGTTGTTTATTCTACCACATTACAATATGCAGCAGAAGGAAGATCGGGGCGACCATTTTAGAAGTACGGGGGAAGTTAATACCACATCACGTTCAACGTATAAAAATAGAATCCAGAATCGTTAAGATCATCAAAATGAACCAACGTTCTAGAAAGTGACTCATATTCCAAAATATAATATACACCAATGGAAAAATACCAGACAAGCCAAACAATCAAATATCAATTAGTACAATACAATATACAAGGACAATAAAGTATTAATACACAAAATCATCAATGGAAAAATACCAGAGTCCAGACAAGCCAAACTATTAAATATCAATTAGTAGGAACACATCCTTGGATAACAGATGTTTTTATGTGTCAAATAGTATAAATAGGAATATCATAGCAAACCAAAGGACACTTCTTTTAAGTCAGTGAATAAGTTCACAACACATATTTTTTTAAGTCAATTTAGAACCTTAAGACGTTGTGACCATTTATTATTATTATTATTATTATTATTATTATTATTAGTATTATTATTATTATTATTATTATTATTATTATTATTATTATTATTATTATTATTATTATTATTATTATTATTATTATTATTATTATTATTATTATTATTATTTCTTTATTCTCAAAAAATTCAAAAATTCAATATATCATACAAAATTCAATTCGTTACAAAGTAAATGAAAGATATTAACAATTCAATATAGAATTATGAAAAAGAGAATAGTTTAGAGGCATTTTTTAATTTAATTCAAAAATAGAGTTAAATGCCACCTATAAGATTTAAGTTACGCAATTAGTTTTTAGTGTGGGGTGAATATAAAAATAAAATACATTACATTACATATCCAAATGTTATTAAATGAAATTCAAAAAATAAAATAAAAATAAAATTAAACTATATAGCGCGTCAAATTTTCAATTTCCCTGTGATCCATACTTAATAGCCACAACTTGACCTTCTTCAAAAACATCAACAAAATCCTAATGATTCGAATATTTTCTGGGAGGGCATTAAAGAGTTTATGAGATAATATTGTAAAAAAGTTTCTAAAACAAGAAGTTCGAAAAAAAACTAGATTAAGTTTGAATAAATTAAATAAAGTTTTTTTTTATCAAAATTAAGTGTTACATAAATTAATTCGCGTGGGAATTTTTTTGCGAAGTTATTGTTAAATTGCATTGCAGTCAACTCTCGCTAGGTCGTAATTCTCTTAAACTTGAAAAATTTGAGCATTTTTTATGATTCCCTTCAGTTTTTCATACTTAAAGCATTCCCTTGGTCGAACTCTCCCTAATTCTAATATCTCTCTTACTTCTGCATCGTTTATTTTTTCCTGAAGTAAATTTTTTTCCTGTTTCTTTAAACTGAGCATATTTTTTAGTTAAGAAATATATAAAATGATATTGTTTAAACACAATAATCTGCACAAATAGTGCAATCAATCACATTCACAAATCAATTGAACTCTCAAAATTCTAATTTGAGCAGTTATTAGGCCAGTTCCAACTAACAACATCTCACTGAGATCTCAATGTCACCTTGACTGAGGCAAAATAATTTGATGGAACATAATTCTCAGTTATCATTGAGATATAATGGTTACCTTACTAATTGTTGTTGCACATATGTCAGCCACGTCAAAATAGCTGAGTGAGAAATCGAATCCAAAATAATTTCATCTCAGACATCTGAGAAAAAAATCTCAGTTCGCAGCTGAGAATTTTTGTTCCACTTAAAAAATCTATGAGATTTCTGAGATCTCTGAGATCACAGTGAGTGTGAGATGTTGTTAGGTGGAACTGGTATTTTTTATATAATTTGCTTGGCCAGCCTGCCTTAAGTTTGATACATCCAACACAATATTTTTCGTTCTCATCTTTCTAACTTCTATGTTGTTATTGAACTGAAAACGGACGAAAGCGCGCGGGGCGGCGCTATGACAGCCATTGCTATTGAATGGGAAAAATAGTAACCTATATCCACTTATACACGCTCGTATTTTTTTTTTAATGAAATTCTGGTACTTTAATTCTAAAATCAGTTGGTGCTGAGCAGTGCACACTGCACAGTAATTTTTTCAACACATACCAAGAAAAATTAATATTTTTTTGCCGTTTTTTCCACTTTTTCCACTGATATATCGCTTATATCGCCTAATGTTATATAGCCTAAGGCCTTCTATAATAAATAAACTATTCAACGCAAATTAATTGTTCACTTTGATTTAGCAGTTCCTGAGATCAGCGGGTTCAAGCAAACAACAGAAACATTCAAAAAAGAATATTTTTTGCCGTTTTTGCAATATTTTTAACTGACGCTTCGCTCCTATTGGTATCAGCGTAGTATGATATAGCTTCTAGCCTAAATCCACCATTAGACACAAAAAGAATTGTTCAATTTGACTGAGCAGTTCCTGAGATAAGCGCGTTAAAACGCAGAAAAATTAATGTTTTTTGCCGTTTTTTCCACATTTTCCACAGACTCTTCGCTGCTATTGGTCACAGCTTAATGTTAAGTAGCCTTAAGCCTTCCTTGATAAATGGACCATTCAACATTAAAAAAATTGTTCAATTTCATTAAGCAGTTCCTGAGATAAGCGCGTTAAAACGCAGAAAAATTAATATTTTTTGCCGTTTTTTCCACATTTTCCACAGACTCTTCGCTGCTATTGGTCACAGCTTAATGTTAAGTAGCCTAAAGCCTAAGTCGATTAATGGACCATCCAACGATCCAACCCAAAAAGAATTATACCATTCGAACCAGTAGTTCCTGTGATTACTGCGTTCAAACGAACAAACTCTTCAGCTTTATATATTAGTATAGATTTAAATTTAAATATAAGACGTATAACATATCCATTTTAATTTTAGAATATTTTTGAAAAATTTAGAACATTAATATAAAAAATTAATTTGAAAAAAAAAAACGCTCCAAGAATTTTTATTTTTTAAATTTGAAAAATCAACAATTTGTTATGAAATGTTATGGCATCATTTTTTGTTTGTTAAATGATAAAATGTGATTTTGAGGTACATATTTCTATTTAAATTTTTAGATATGAAATTAAATTATATGTTTTTATTTTTTAATGTTTTTTTGTTAGTTAATAGCGTTTTTTTTTTTTGGTAATCCGGAATTGTACACAGAACTGTCCGATTCCGGATTCCAAACGAACAGGCAAACACATTTTTTTGCTTCTAAGGGTTGAATGGTTGTGTATTTGTGAAACTTCATATGCAGAATTGCAGATGACATGACATTGTTTTTAATTTCTTTATTTGTAAACATGGCAGCGAGTACGTATATGCGAGTGTGAGCATGTATGCGTGATTCTGTTTTTGATTCTGACTTCAAATTCGGAATCGTTTTTCTGTTCTATTCAGAACAAGAACTGTCATCTTGTGCCAAGTGAACGAGTACAGAACTGTTCGGAACAGTTCCGGACGACCAAAAAAAACGCTATAAGTTTCCAAAACTTAAGTATACAGGAGCAAGTTCGTACATTTTTGGGTATGCTTTATAATATACTTAACGGTAGAAAGTTAACTGTCAAAAATGGTAATACAACCTTCGAAATTAAAAATGTTCTACAGTAAGCAGCAGTTAATTCGCCGATTCTCTTTAATTTTTACACCACCACCGATATGATAGGTAGCTATTGCGTATGTGGACGATCCAATTGCGTACACAACTGCACCAAAGATCGAAGACATTAGAATTCTCTCACAAGGTGACTTCGAGAAGATTCAGCGATATTGCGATGGCTGAAAAAATATCTAGAATTGCGAGACAATCTCGGTCCTCCTTGACTGTGACCAAAAGGGAAGAACTGGCGCAGGAGGGTCATCGTTGGGCGCCACAGACAGTGATTAACGAGCAAAAGTGAATTAAAGTACCTCGGTTTCTGACTGGATCAGTATTTGTATTTCAACAGAGACATATAAAAGGCTGCTCTGACCAAGACCAGAGAGGAGCCTTTCGCTCTGACGAAACCGCTGTTTTACAGCAATCGGCGTGAGCCAATAGTGAAGGTTGTTTGCTACATGGCCCTTATACGGCCGATGATCGTTTACGGTTGTCTAGTGTCGTTCATCACACACCATTTCAAATGAAGAAAAGCCTTGGCCGGCTTACATATCTGTCTTACGTTAATAGGTAAGGTTTAAAGGAAAGTCACCCCTTTGTTTTAGTGCCCTGCCTATACAGAATCGATCATATTTACTCTCACAGCTCTGGTGCATTTTAAAGAAGAGCTACTATTCACATAAGCCATAAGAGACACCATGCCCGTGAATAGATTTGAGAAGATAAGACTCATCCTCCATTTCAATAACAAAAATTTGCATAGACCGGTAAACGATCCTTTGCACGACAAGCTTTATAAGCTCCGTCCGGTGATCGAACATCTGAACGAACGATTTTCAAGCATGCCGATGCAACAGCGTCTATCAATAGATGAGCAAATGTGCGCTACGAAAATAGGACACTTCATGAAGCAATATTTACCGTTGAAACCGCATAAGTGGGGATTCATGCTTTGTTCGTTGATGGGATATGCATATAAATTGATTATATATACAGGAAAAGATACTGAACCTTTACTGGATAATGAGACGGACGTTGGAGCATTGGGAAATGTGGTTGTAAAACTATCTCGGGTAATTCCAAGAAGAGTAAACCATATAGTCTACTTTGACAACTATTACACCTCTTTACCTCTTTTGGCTTTTGCACTATGGCAAAAGAAGGGATTTTATGTCTGGGCACAGAGCAGCGAAACCGTTTAGATAAAAACTGCAAGTTACCGACAAAGCAGGAAGTAATGGCCAGGTCTGTGGAAAGAGGATCCTTCGAGGAATAGGTGACCAGTTATGATGGCATTGAAATGTCCTCAATTAGTTGGAAGGACAACAAACAGGTGAATTTGGTGTCAACTTACGTGGGTGCAGAACCTGTATCTTCAATCGAGAGATATGACAGGGCCGAAAAAAGGAAGAAGCTCATACCTTGTCCCAAAGTTGTGAGAGAATACAACGCCCATATGTGCGGGGTGGACCTTATGGATTCATATTTGGCCAGGTACAGGATCCACATGAAATCTAGGAAGTGGTACTTGAGGCTATTTCATCATCTTCTTGATCTGAGCGTCATAAATTCATGGGTATTGTATAAACAAGTGTGCACTAGAAGGGGTATAGCAACAAAAGAAATAATGAATTTGGCAGATTACAGAACTGAGCTTGCTGATACCCTTTGCAAATATAAAACTCACGCCCAACATTCCAGAGGTAGACCAAGCAGCAGCCGCAACATTGCAGAGGAACCTGCTATCAAGCGAAGGAAGGTTCTGCAGACTATGCCTTCAAGCGATATAATTCACGATGGAACAGACCACAAACAAACGAGACAAAATAATCGTATGCGGTGTATGATGCCGGGCTGTAAGCTTCTCAGTAGCATTATGTGCGAAAAATGTAGGGGAGAGTGGGTATGTTTGGGACACTTTTCGAATACATTAAATTTGCCGAGATCTTATAGATCGTATCTGAGCAAAATTGATTTCTAAAGATAAAATAACATTTTGGCAACCTATTTTTAGTTAAAAAGAAGGCGAAACTCCGACAGAAGAAAAGCAAAAAATTAATTTCATGAACCAACTCACTTTGTCCCATTCCTCCTACGAGCAGGAGGATTGGGACAACTATGGGGTGGAATGGGACACTTTTCGAATACATTACATTTGCCGAGATCTTATAGATCGTATCTGAGCAAAATTAATTTCTAAAGATAAAATAACATTTTGGCAACCTATTTTCAGCTATAAGGAAGGCGAAAGTCCGACAGAAGAAAAGCAAAAAATCATTTCATGAACCAACTCACTTTGTCCCATTCCTCCTGCGAGGAGGAGGATTGGGTTTGTCCCATTCCTCCTGCGATCAATAGGATTGGGACAACTATAGGGTGGAATAGTGATGTCCCAATCATCCTGCGTGGCACTTTATATAAATAATTTATAATATCACTTTTCGTGTGGCAATAATTAAGCAAAACAACGATGAATTCACTTAAAAAATGGTGTTGCTACCTAATTATTACACTCTTTTGCGCAGTAAGTTCACACATTAAAAAAAAATTCACTCAAAGTTTACACAGATGTTTTACTGCACAAATTACCTTTTTTAATCTCCACTCCGTAATTTTTTTCCTAGAAACAACTTGTTTTGTTGAGGGATGGGGACAGACTGAAGACAGAATCTGTCATACAAGGAAAGAGAAAAAAAAGGTAGGAATTGAGAAAATGCCTAAGTCCCATTCCTCCTGTGTCCCAAACATACCCACTCTCCCCTAAAGTTTATTTATGTTTGAACTCCGACTGCTTCAATAAATTTCATGTGTAAATCCTTTCAATAAATAATTTTTCAAAAACTTCTTCATTTTTCTACTTAACAAATATTTCAAGACTAAATGCATATTGTATCAAAAATGATACACTTACTTTTTTTCTTGAAACACCGTTATTATTTGCACAGGATTTTTAAATATATGTTGTCCTTATTTATGATTGTTTTGCAAAAACATTTTTTTCCTTTAAATCGGAAAAATCATGCATTTAAGGGTAACGCCTGCCGACGGATGTCGGGTATTGTGTTTTTTAGCAAAATGAGTTATTTCTGATTTATTCGTAGAGCTAACTCACTTTTTCTTTGAAATGTTTCATAATTCCTATTGACATATTGACATATATCTTCACTTGACATCAAAGAATCAACTTATAAGAACTAAATAAATTACCTTTTCATCAATATTCGTGACATTTCAATTGCAATGAAACTCATTATATTAACTGCTAAACAGATGCTGTGTTAATTTTTTGATATATCAATATTTAGAATTTGCTTTAAAAAAAGGACCTTAGCACTGTCACAGCTTTTTTTCGATCAAGTGTGACCCGTCTTCCAACAATCCCACCGAGTATCCTAGACATAGACTCATTATTATAAGAAGTAATTTTCTCGCTGAGGATATACAAAAAACTGCCTTCATCGTTCATACTGACCTTTAGCTACTTTATGTATGTTTGTTTAGAAAGTTTAATTTATCTTCCAGATATTTTCCCAAAAAACCATTATCTTTTCATTCAAATGTCAGTTTCTGAATTCTGATACCGAAGAAATGAGTCCCCTAGGGTGCAAAGAGTGATATGTATCTTCTTGAAGCTGAAAATTGAAGATAAATGTGAAAAGCTTCCCTAGTGGGATTTTCAAAAAAGTGTGTGATTAATGGTGGGGTTTCCAATTATTTTGAAAATTGTATACTTTTCCCAGTGAATTTGAATTTCTCTGCCAGTTTAATTTAAAAAAAGAAGTGTTCATGCAATCATGTTGTAATAATATAATAATTAATCTATATATATAAAAGAACAGCCTAATTTTTGTGTTCGTTCGCTAACCGGGCACACTGGTTGACCGATTTTCCTAATTTTTTCGCTAAATGCAAGAGGTTTTAGGGTAGAAGGTTTAGCAAAAATAAAATGTATACTTTTCAAATCACAAATGGTTCAATTGTTCACAAATGTTAAAAATTTTGTATTTCGCACTCAAAAAAAAAATTGATCAATATACGATCACTCAATTTCGTCTGAGAATTATTTTTTATTATTATTTTTATTCAATCGATAAAAATTGTTTCAAACCGTTTGAAGATCAAGCAATCAAGGGTAAGTAGAATATTTTATACGATTTTCGGAACACAAACGACAAGCGGTAAGTACATTTATTCCGTTATATATTTGAACTTTCAATAATTTTGTTGAATGAATTTAGCTCTAATTTTTCTGTTTTTTCTTTTTATTTCCAGATACCAAGACAAAAAGAAGAAACAAGCCCCCTATTGGACTGGAAAAATTAATATTCAAAGCCCAAACAACAATCGGTAAGTCATTTATTTCGTTAATTTTTTGAATTTTCAACAATTTCATTTTTTCTTTTTATTTCCAGATACCAAGACAAACGAACCCCCTATTGGACTGGAAAAATAAATACTTTAAAGACCAAAGTTTACGAGTTCAAGAAAAAGCAAGACAGCAACGCAGTAAGTTATTTAAAAAATTTAGAACTAGAATATGATTTTAAACACATATGTATCCTTAAATTTGTATTTTTATCTGGCCAACAGGGCGTATACGTGCTCTAATTCACCAAAAATCTCAAAATATGCGCCTAAAACTTGCGCTCAAAAATACAAAATGCATTTAAAATATGCACTTAAAATCAATTTAATTTCGATTCAATACCCTTAAAGACAAGCAAGTAACTAAGGTTGCCTGTTGTACATGTTTGCAGTTTTTGTAAAAACTGTCAAAAATCGAGGAGTGGGGATGAAATATTGTGATTCTTCCAAATAGTAAGAGAACGCTTGAAAGCCAAAATCTCCCAAATGCACAAAGTTATATCAAACGTCAAAAAAATGCAATGTACTTCTTATTGTTTGACAGAACTTACAAAAAATGCCACAAGAAATTTTTGTGGCTAAAATCGGCAGATAGGGGAAAATATTTTTCTCCTTCAGAAGTGACAAAAATTGGGAATAATAGAACAGAAAATTGGGAGAATTTGGGAGTTTTCGGCCGTTTCAGGGAGTAAAAGAACATACCTATTGTAACTATGCCTGCACACAATGGTGGAGTTCCACCTACTTACAACATCTCACTGAGATCTCAGAGATTTTTTTTCGGAACTCAAATCCAAGCTGAGAACTGAATTTTTATCCTGTTGTTATTTAAAAAATTTAGAACTAGAATACGATTTTAAACACATATGTATCCTTAAATTTGTATTTTTATCTGGCCAACAGGGCGTATACGTGCTCTAATGCACCCAAAATATCAAAATAGGCGCCTAAAACTTGCGCTCAAAAATACAAAATGCATTTAAAATATGCACTTAAAATCAATTTAATTTCGATTCAATACCCTTAAAGACAAGCAAGTAACTAAGGTTGCCTGTTGTACATGTTTGCAGTTTTTGTAAAAACTGTCAAAAATCGAGGAGTGGGGATGAAATATTGTGATTCTTCCAAATAGTAAGAGAACGCTTGAAAGCCAAAATCTCCCAAATGCACAAAGTTATATCAAACGTCAAAAAAATGCAATGTACTTCTTATTGTTTGACAGAACTTACAAAAAATGCCACAAGAAATTTTTGTGGCTAAAATCGGCAGATAGGGGAAAATATTTTTCTCCTTCAGAAGTGACAAAAATTGGGAATAAAAGAACAGAAAATTGGGAGAATTTGGGAGTTTTCGGCCGTTTCAGGTAGTAAAAGAACATACCTATTGTAACTATGCCTGCACACAATGGTGGAGTTCGACCTACTTACAACATCTCACTGAGATCTCAGAGATTTTTTTCGGAACTCAAATCCAAGCTGAGAACTGAATTTTTATCCCGAGATTTCGGAGATGAAAATATTTTGGATATTAGATTCTAAATCTGCCATGTCGATTTTGTTGAGATTAGAACAAGAACATTTTGTGAGGTCACTAAAGATTCAGAATTATTTTCTTCCAAATGATTATGTCAAATTCACATTGAGATCTTAGTGAAATGTTGTTAGTTGTAACTGGCGTAACTGTATAAGTGCAAAAGCGCTGTCATATCGTTTGATAATGATTGATCTTATTCATAGGGTTTCATGCAAATTCTTTTAAGTTTTTTTTTCAATGCGTCGCCGGCACATCCGCAAGCCAAGTTAATACATGCGGCCATGAAAGTGCATTGTAATGTTAGAATTGGAATATCATCCAAAATTGTGGAATTAATAAATGAAAAAGATATTAGTTTTTACCTTAAGGATATGCTTTTGATGTCGAATTGAATTTGTATAACAATATGAAAAAATATGAAAAAATATGCATTTATAGTAAAATATATGCCATTTTAAAGGAAGTTAAAGAAGTGAATTTTGTGTGTGTAAATTAATAGAGAAAAATTAAACCATATTGTTACATGATTTTATTTTGCGTATTGCTTGAACAAATCTGGTTTAAAATAAATTTATTTGTAGATGAATAATGAAGAAAGGAAAATGTTCAAAGATAAAATGCATGCACTTAATGCTATCGGTTCGGCTTCCGAATCGAAAATTAAAATTGTTCTCAATAATTTAATTGAGGAAAGAAATTTTCTTCGTGGGCAAGTTGAAGGTATACTTATTTAAATGCAATTTCTTCCTTACTCTTTTTTATGAGTGTTTATTAATTGTAGAGCTAGAGAAGCAGAACAAGAAAGAAAATAACCAAGAAATTGATGCTCCTGCAATGATGCTTGATGTTGGGCAATCTAATTCGACTCCGAATTCATCTTCGCTTGGTAATTAAGTTATTTCAGTTTAGTAGTATATTATTGTTTTTTATTTTTCTTTTGTAGAGGATTTGTTTGAAAGCGAACCACTTGAATTGGATGAAGATCTTTTAAATGCGTCATCCTCGCCTGAATTGTCGATGGCTGAGAAAAATCGACTGGAGTGATTTCATCTTTCGAAGAAAAAGGTGAAACTTTTCAAAAAATCAAAAGTGTTCATAATGAATTGTATTCTCAAGAAATTGATTGCGAAGTATTATTACTTCTAATTCTACGCGGTGAAGTTTTGGTTGATACAAAAAATCAAAAAATGTCGATAAAAAATTACGCTCAACATAAATCTTAACCGCAGTCAATAAGTTTCTAAGTTCCTACATACATACATATGTACAAGACTCTTATTCTTAAGAATGTTTTCTGTTTTCACTGTTAAATAAAATTCACAAATTGAATGATTTCTTTTTTATTTTTCTGAACGCCTTCAAAATATCATTAACTATTTTATCAAATAAAAATATTATTTTCCTAACGAAAGTATAAAGATTAATACTAAATTAAATTTATTAATTAGTTTTTTTTTTTAACTTTAAGAATGCCACGTGGTCAACGAATAAATATTGGTCGCCGAACGAATAGGCTTATTAGAGAAAGTCTTAATAGGCAAAATGAAAATTTTGAAGATCGTAGTTCACGTAATGAACGTAATCGTGAACAAATGAATCGTTCGCGTTCGCCTAGAGAACGGCCGCTCAATTTAGAAAATGTTGCGTTTACATATGATCACACTGTCGACTATAGTGCTCATAGAAATGTTGTAATCGGTGCAATGGATGTGTCATGTCCCAATTGCCATGCCTTAAAATTCAAATACGAGACAGTGGGCATGTGCTGTCTGATTGGGAAAGTGAAACTACCACAGTTGCGTTCTCCACCCGAGCCATTGAAATCGTTGCTGAGCGGTGCTCATCCGCTTTCAAAACAATTTTTAATGAAAATACGGCACTATAATTCAACCTTTCAAATGACATCGTTCGGTGCAACAAAAATAATTCGCGAAGGAAATTTTATGCCCACATTTAAGGTAAAGTTATCACATGGTGATATATTTTAATATATAAAAAACCATGTGAATAAATTTTCAATATTAACGATCTTACCGTACAGATTCAGGGGCAAATTTATCACCTCGCTGGTTCGCTTTTGCCGTATCAAAATACAGACATAAGATTTCTTCAAATTTATTTCACTGGAAATGTTGATGATCAAATTGATCAACGATGTGCGATTTCCACTCAAACAACGAAGGAAATAATTGGAAGTCTTCAAGAAATGTTTCATTTGCACAATGAACTGATTCGACTTTTTAAAAATGCGCTTAATCGTATGAGTACAGATGAACATAAAATTGTCATATATGCGGATAAAAGACCTGCTGGTGAACATGCCAGAAGGTATAATGCTCCCACAATGAATGATGTGGCGATTGTAATAGTAGGTGAACAATTTCAACCACGAGACATTGTCCTTCATCGAAGAAATGAAGAATTGCAGCGCATATCGGAAACGCACCGATCATATGATGCTTTGCAATATCCAATACTTTTTCCATATGGTGAAGATGGATACCATTTTAATTATAAAATGATAAATCCTGTTACCGGTAAGTTGACGTTTAAATAAAATTGTTTAATATAGTCCTTAGAACTGTTTGTTCATCTCAGGCTTAGAAGGAAATAAAAAAGTGAGCGCAATGAATTTTTATGCATATCGACTAATGCTCCGCCGAAATGAAGAAAATTTCATCGTGAAATGTCGAGATCTTTTTCATCAATATGTAGTCGATATGTATGCGAAAATTGAAACTGAGCGTTTAAATTACCTCAGATATAACCAGACACAATTGCGCTGTGAGGAGTATATTCATTTACGTGATGCTATAAACAATGATGGAAATTTAAATGATATTGGCCAATTAGTTATTTTGCCATCATCATACACTGGTAGCCCACGTCACATGCACGAATACTGCCAGGACGGTATGACATATGTACGACGTGATGGTCGACCAGATTTGTTTATAACATTTACCTGTAATCCGCAATGGACAGAAATAAAAGACCTTTTACTTTTAGGCCAAACACCGACTGATCGACATGATATAACAGCCCGTGTATTTAGGCAAAAGTTAAAATCATTAATGGATTTTATTGTAAAATATAAAGTTTTTGGTGGAGTTCGTTGCTGGATGTACTCGATTGAATGGCAAAAGAGAGGTTTGCCTCATGCCCATATTTTGATATGGTTTGTCACAAAAATTACAGCCAATCAAATTGATGTCATTGTATCCGCTGAAATTCCAGATAAAACAATTGACCCTGAATTGTTTGAGGTAGTGACTAAAAACATGATCCATGGACCGTGTGGCGTTTTAAACCCTCTATCACCCTGTATGATTGATGGAAAATGTTCTAAGCGATTTCCTAAAGAATTGCTTCAACAAACAATTACTGGTCATGATGGATATCCATTATATCGTCGTCGCGCAACAACTGACAGTGGAAAGTCAATTCGGTTGAAAGTGAATAATCAAGAAATCGAAATTGATAATCGCTGGATTGTGCCATATTCACATTTACTATCTAAAACATTTAAGGCACATGTTAATGTTGAATTTTGTAATTCGGTAAAATCGATAAAATATATATGTAAATATATAAACAAGGGGAGTGATATGGCTGTTTTTGGTGTTGCAAATGAGAAAAGTAATGATGAAATTACTCAATATCAAATGGGTAGATATATTAGTAGTAATGAAGCAGTATGGCGAATTTTATCGTTTCCGATCCATGATAGGTATCCAACTGTTATTCATTTGTCTGTTCATCTTGAAAATGGTCAACGAGTCTATTATACTCCTGGAAATGTGGAAGTTAGAGCACAACGGCCACCAGAAACAACATTAACGGCATTTTTTACGTTAAATTCAACTGATCAATTTGCAAGAACATTACTATATTCAGAAGTTCCTCAATATTATACATGGCAGGCATCAAACAAAAATTTTTGTAAACGTAAGAAAGGAAATCCTGTTGATGGTCACTATGATATATTTCAAACGGATGCTATTGGCCGAATTTATACGGTTCATCCAAATGCAGAGGAGTGTTATTTTTTGCGTTTACTCTTAATTAATGTTCGTGGGCCAACATCTTTTGCAGATTTACGAACAGTTGATGGGTTTTTATGTCCTACATATCGTGAAGCCTGCAGGCGTTTGAATTTACTGGAAGATGATCAACATTGGGACAATACTTTACAAGATGCAGCTCTTACGGCCAATCCTCATCAAATACGTACATTATTTGCTATTATAATATCTGCATGTAGTCCGACGAATCCAAATGAGCTATGGAGAAATCATTGTGATAATTTATCAGAAGATATTTTACATACAGTTCGTCGTGTTAGAATGAATCCACAATTGGACTTTACGACAGAAATGCATAATGAAGCTTTGATCATGATTGAAGATTTGTGTTTAGCAATGTCAAATAAATTGCTATCACAGTTAGGTATGGTTTCACCTGATCGTTCAATGCACGATACTTTTAATTTGGATTTAGATCGTGAACGAGATTATGATGCAAATACATTAAATGAATATGTTGAAAGAAATGTTCCATTATTGAATGAAAAACAAAAAGAAGCTTTCTTTAGAATCATGGAAGAAATTAATGCTGGAAATGGTGGATTTTATTTTTTGGATGCTCCTGGTGGCACCGGTAAAACATTTTTATTATCATTGGTTTTAGCTGCTGTACGAACAAATAAAGATATAGCGTTAGCGCTTGCATCGTCTGGAATTGCAGCAACTTTATTGGATGGTGGGCGAACCGCTCATTCGGCCTTGAAATTACCCTTGAATGTCCATATTTTGGAAACGCCAACATGTAACATTTCAAAAAGATCAGCAATGGCAAAAGTATTGCAGCAATGTAAACTCATTATCTGGGACGAATGTACCATGGCGCACAAGAAATCGTTAGAAGCATTCAACCGTACATTACAAGATTTGAGAGGTAATAATCGTCTTTTCGGTGGTGCATTAGTATTATTTGCTGGTGACTTCCGGCAAACACTCCCGGTTATTCCTCGGTCTACTGTTGCTGACGAATTAAATGCTAGCTTGAAATCTTCAACATTGTGGAAATATGTGAAAACACTTTCTCTCACCGAAAATGTAAGAGTGGCATTACAGAATGATTCAACGGCATCAGAATTTTCGAAGCAATTATTGAAAATTGGAAATGGAGAGTTACCTCTTGATATTGATGGTCAAATAACATTGCCAAATAATTTTTGTTCGTTATCAGAATCCATTGCTGCGCTAATACAAAGCGTGTTTCCTAATATTGAAAGTAACTATCGAAATTATGATTGGTTAAGTCAAAGATGTATATTGGCATGTACAAACAAAGATGTTATTAGTATCAATGGGGAAATTATGAACAAAATACCAGGTGCGTATGTTTCTTATAAATCTATTGATACCGTCATAAATCCAGATGAAGTTGTCAACTATCCAATCGAATTTTTAAATTCATTGGATTTACCAGGTATTCCGCCACATTGTTTGCATTTAAAAGTTGGTATTCCAATTATAATGTTAAGGAATCTAAATCACCCAAGATTATGTAATGGCACCAGATTAGTCGTTAAACGCTTAATGAATAATCTTATTGAAGCGACAATTTTAACTGGCAAATTCAAAGGCGAAGACGTTTTAATACCACGTATACCAATGATTCCACCCGATTTACCATTTGAATTTAAGCGTTTGCAGTTGCCTATTCGAATTGCTTTTGGCATGACAATTAATAAATCTCAAGGCCAAACGCTTGAAATCTGTGGCATTCATTTGGAAAATCCAGTTTTTTCTCATGGCCAACTTTATGTTGGTTGTTCACGTGTTGGCAAACCATCCGCCTTATTTATTTATACGACCAACAATGGAAAAACCAAAAATATTGTTTATCAAAAAGCATTGGAATAAAGACTCCATAAACATTTCTTGATATATGTAATGCTTTTTGGAATACAACATTTTTGCCTTTTCCTTCTCTAACATATTAAATAAGCAGAGCAGATGGTTTTCCTACTCGCAAACACCTAAAATATACAGAGTTAACCATGAGAAAAACAAGATTTGCAGAATCAAAACCAGCTACTTTAAAAGATTAAAATTGCACATTATTAATGGTTACAGCTTTTACAAGCCGGACACGAACTGAAGACGTTTAAAATCAAATGGCAAGTCCGGTTGAATAATTAGAATTTGAAGAATCGGAACATCTTCACCTTTGAATTTTCCACACAAAATGGTAGTTTTAATCCTATTGCCATTAACTTCTTCACGACAGGTTTTTTACCATAATAAGGCTTAGTTGAATAGATTTTCCAAGTCATTTTACTTGGTGTTTCTACTTTCAGCGCTGTATAATGTGGCTGGAGTCCTGGAATATCCAAAGTACCTATTCAAAAACTTTGTTGGGTAGTTTACAACATTATAGTTTTTATTTGTTATTGTGTCAATCGATTTGTAGAAAAAATAATTGTTCATGTATTTAAAAACATTTTTATTTGTACTAGCCATTATTGCACGGTCACTCAACCAAGCGTGAATTTTGTAATTTTTCTTTATACTTGGAAGGAAACCTTGAACAAATTATTTCCTTGGATTTGATTTACAATAAAAATTGTTTGGAAGTGTTATTTAGGCTTCAGAATCAAGTGGCATTATTCCATTTCCGATTTCCAATAACTGCTTAAGAAATACTACTGCAGATGCATCGTTTTGTATAACTGCACACGAATATTTGGGGCCAATGAAAATTTTCCTTCAATTCGTCTGTAGAAATATGCGATTTAAGGCTTCAAGTGGTTATGCGCCATTGTTATTTCATCATACACTGTTGGCAAACTGTAGCCATTGCAATTTTTTCGAAATATTATATGTAGTTGTCTCATTAACCTGCATATTCAAGGCAATTTCAGAGTATAACATGGCTGCAATTCCAAAAGAAGACAGAGCCAATGCTACTTTATATTCAGATCATTAAGCTGCTAAATTAGATAACAGCAACATCCGAAATATTTTTTATTTGCAATCATCAAACACGTATCCTGGATGAATATAAAAGCTTGATTATACACTTCACGGTAATAATGCCAAAGTTCGAGTGGATTTGAAGTAATTCATGTGGTTTTAATTACTGAGAACAATATCCATATTTAATGGGATGAAGACGAAAGAGCTTGAAGCAGATTCAAATGTTTACAGACATCACGGTATACTGTAGGTACTTAATCTTCCATTTACAGTTCTCAAGGCCTCAGCGTTATTTGGATGCATGGTATAAATGCGTCTCAAAGTGTCAGCAGAAAAGATACCAGAATACCATTCAAAAGGTTTTCCTCGCCTTCGAATTCAAAACTTTTTTGATGATGGATTCCACGTATAATATTCATAATCTTTGAAGGTGACAAGGTTCTCGCAAATGAATCACTTCGGCTCAACGAACAAATTGCAGTTGGAGTTCTATTCAGTGGTTCTCTTGAAACAATATTTCCAGGTGTCAAATATAGGTACACGTTGTCCATTCACCAAATGCACTGCCAAATGAGCAACTGCTGGATATTTTTCTAGCCAAATTGCTTCGTTACTACTAATGTATAGCGTCCTATTTGATACAAGGTGATTTCATCATTCCTATATCAAAAATTCTAATGCAACACAAGCAAATTCCCTCCTTTTTGTCACATATTTATAAACCTTTAATATGTATTTCATATGTTTCACAGAATTGCGATACTCAGCATTTATGTGGACTTTGAATGTCTTTGAGAATATCGGTGAATATGGCAATGTAGTCATTGCGAGTAACTGTTTCTGTCATCAAAGCACAAGATTCGCGAACAATTCTGGATCAACGATCATTTTGTTTTTTTTTTTTTTTAATTTTATTCGTCAACCATATTAAAATGTATGCATGTGGCAATCACCTTTTTTGCCATTTTACTGTATATCCAGCATTGGACTTCCACAAAAACTGTATTTTTGATTATAAAATCCATTAAAGATCTTAAATTCTTTTTATATCATGCCAGTGATTTTCCAAGCAACAAAAGATCTTTAATTTCTATCCACTTCGTCTTGCATGTAAAAGCAACAAACAAATCTGGACGACTAACATATTTTGACATATAGCATCTTAAGTGTACTCATGCATTTGAGGTGGACCTCCAGTTTATGAAAAAGGCAAAATAGTTAGTTGACAAATAAAATTAAAATTTAAATCTGTGTTAATGGCAACACTTAGATGAACGTACTCCTCAAATCTGAGATTCGTTTGAATAAAACGAATATAATTGTTGTGTTACTATTTTTGCATACATATTCACAGCATATTGATGAAACAATCTCCGACACAACTCTTGATTGCACTAAGTGATTAAGGTCAGTCAAGAAGAAAAAATTTTAACTAGCTGACATGGCAAGTTTTTATTATTTCTAAATCTAAAAATAAGAAGTCAATATTTTGATTTTACTTTCAGAATTTTAAGACAAACATTCAATCCAAATTATTTAAAGAACAAAAAACAAACTTTTCAGCACGCAATAATGAGAAATATTGTCAAAGCCAACGTCTTACAGTGCAAGTTTTAACTGCATTGGTGAGTAGCTACTTATTATTCACAAGAAACCTTTCTTATTTAAGTGAATTTTTTGTAAACTAATAGTATGGAATCTCAAGACTGCAAGAATATTCTCAAATCCATGAATCACAATGAACTATGTATATATTGTTTCAACGGAAGTTTTGCAAAAGGCCAATCTCATGTAAAGCCAATATGAATTAACAAGAGAAGGCGTTGACAAGAATATTGAGTTAAGCGCATCATTGAAATGGGCTCATAACATTTTTAATGCTTTCAAAGAGGCATAACTTAATGAACGATCTAAAGAAAAACAATGAGTACTGTAGTTGAGGAATAAAAATTTTAAAAGGATGTCACTGTAATAATAATGTCACTTTTGGTTTATTCTGATTTAAAAAATATAGAATATGGAATATTAAATAGTGCTGTACGACTTATGTACATTTGTTAAGATTATAAGGCACCTATAAATAGAAGAATATTTGTAAGAATTTACCAACGAACGGCGGTTGAACCTAACATTTTCTGCCGCTTTTTCTTCAATACCAAATAGGTGCACAAACACTAATAATTAATGAGAAGTATTTTCATGGTCTAGAAATAATTCATATGGCAAAACAACGTTTGCCGGGTCAGCTAGTATAATATAAAAAGGTAAATTGAGTCTTATGTCATTTTTAAAGCTGAAAATAAATTGGGCATAGGAATGTTTTTGCATTCATTCAAAATCACTGTTTAAAAACGTTTTCTATAAATAAATTATTAATAACACACATGAAAAGCTTTTGTTTGTGGTTTATAGCATGTTTAAAATTAGATATTTATTTGAATTCTTTGTTTGTTCCATACAAATTCAAAATGAACAATTATTTGGGTCGCCAAGGTTTTTGACAGTTTGCACTTATTCAATTACAGAGTCCTGAGGAGTCAAGCGGTTTTCTTCTATTCACGATGTATTTCGACGGATTAAATAAAAATCCATTGGTCTTAGAACAACTGTAGATATTTTGTAGATCAGAGTTGATAGAACTATAACGCAGTCTTCCATAAATCTGAGGGAACTGCTTTTAATAATTGTACATGGTCGGGATACATACGAAAATAGGATGTTGATATTGACTAAGGAAGTGCGTTAATATAGGAAGAAAACAATAAAGGTTCTAGAATAGAGCCTTGCGGTACACCCCTCGACATGGAGAGAAAACTCAAGCTTGGTCCTATATCTATATGGTCTAAGGTGCTCCAATAGCACGAGAATAGTTACTTTATAGTTGTCCATGGCCTGTCTTATTTGTTCCACCAGCGACGCACGCGGCAGCGTTTGTAAGTGCCGTTATACATCTATGTTTAGGAAGAAAATCGTATTGAATGTTTTGTCTATTAAGATGAACACTAATTTGTTTTTGCATAATTTTCTCGAAGATTTTGAACAAATTTTATGACAGACATTCATTGTTACGATTTTAGGGAGTAGGAACTTCCTTTGATAATTTCCACTGCCTTGGGTAGTTTTCAGTTATAAAAATTGTGTTATTCGATGAACACTTGATGCCATTTATCCACCCCCAGTGGCGTAACTACCACCCGTCTTACCGGTTTCTGAAACCGGGGCCCCCGATTGCAGGGGGGGCCAAAGCTTGCAAGAATTATTGTTTATCTAAATATTAAAACCAATAATAAACAAAAGACATACATAATTACATGTTTTATTTTAGTAAATAATAGTTTTTGCCTGTTTGTTATTTAATATATATTGGAGATAAAGTACAATAATAACTCAAACAATTTTTTGTTTGGTATTAGACAATGCCTGAGATCCGAAAATTTTGGAAAATTTAGGTTTTTTTTTGTGCGAACAATGATATGGGTGTTATTATATTATACACTTTTCTCTCCGAAAATTCTTCGTTGAAATCGAAACGACTATGTCCAACTCAATGGTCTTCCCGGAACGATTCTCTACAATCTGAATTCTGAAATGAATTGGTGAAGACGAAATACTTGCTGATGGAGAAGTACTATTGCAGGTCAATATTTTCCATGGATGTCTTAATATTAGGTATTTGAAATCAAATATTAAATCGATTTGAAAGTTTGAGGAATGTTATCAAAACTTTTCGAGTACTACATCAACCTAAGGAATTAACAAATATGACGGATCAAGAACTCTACACGGAAGCTTTAATACTTGCGAATACTTATACTTAAGACATTAGTGACAAATTTCCTAAACAATTGGTTTCTATTCGATCATGCCTCAAAAAACAAATTGAAAAATTGTTCAAAAAATTGCGTATTAAATTCTTAACTCAATTGTCAAGCAGGTCTACCCCAAAATCTCGAATGCAAATACCTCGAAAACAAAAATCTCGAAAACAAAAATTTTGAAAACAAAATTCTCGGATATAAAATCTCGAAATAAAAATCTCGGAAAAAATTAATGCCGAATGCCATAATTTGGAAAAAACAAATAATTTTTCAGAAAATGGTTTCATTCACTCGCGCGAATTGAACCATGGTCTGAAAAATTATGTATTTTTCCGAGATAGTTTAATTTGTTTAGCTATGTAAAAATAAAGGTTTTTTTTTCATTTAGGACAAATTATTTATCGAAAAATACAAAAGGAAGGTTTTGCTAAACAGTACGAAAAAGATGAAAACTTAATCTACAAATGCGAATGCTCAAATGCCTACCTCAGAGTCAAATTCGTGACTCTTTCGATGCATTGAGTTATGATGTGACATTTCAACTGTCAAAAGTGAAAGTGCAAAATTTTTTGGTCTCTGGCAAACTTTTAAACTAAATGTTAAATAAGTAACGATTTTTTTTTATAAAAGCAAGTTGTTTAACACTTTTTAACCTGTTTTCATACCTCCGAAAGGAAAAGTATTATTTTACAACAAAGGTATGAAGTAAAATCTTGTTTAAATTATCAAGTAGACCAATTTGCTGCTATACGGTATATTCTTGTGCAATATAACTGAAACCTCATCCGTACCGAGTATTCACAAGGAATAAAAAAGGAAAACGAAATACAAAAATTTTCGAATATGTTCAAAATGGGTGCAGGAAATCTATCTACTGATGATTTGAAATCCATCTTAGAATCCACTCTTATTAGTGTACTCGATGAGAAGCTGAAGAGTCTTGTATCAAAGGAAGATCTTAATCAACTTTACACTGAAATTGGCTCTTTAAGAGCGGTAAACATTCACCTTAACCACAAACTCACTGAAATGTCACAAAGATGCGAACTTCTTGAAAGCCAGTTGGAAATTATCTCACGAAAAGCTAATGAATCATCCATTGTCGTTCACCTTCCTTTAAATGCAGAAACCAATGCAACTCAATTCGCTTTACAGACTTGCAAGGGGCTTCTTAAGCTAAACGAAGGTGATAATTTTCACATTAAACGATCTAAGGAAATACGCAACAACAACGCACAACGGGGAACTGTTAAAATCGAACTTCTCTCGGCACAGATTGCTGACCAGATAATTGCTGAGGCACATAAACTAAAAAACACTGGGATCAGTATTTTCCGAGAGCAATCGCTTATGTATCGCAAAAAGAGACAAACACTGGTTGAATTCAGAAACAAACTCCTACAAATAAATCCGAACGCGAAAATTGTTGTTAAAGGAGATAAATTACAAATCAATGCACATTTGTTTGTTTATAAATATTCACGAGGTTTGACTGTCAAATCTCCTACCGAATTATCATTTGTCAAGCATATGTTCGGTGACAGATCAACAGAGTTCTTTGACTGCAGCGAGGGAGAGAGAGAAGATAATTCTTCTAGTGTGTCTGTTCCATCAACATCTAACTCTCAACAGTTTCACGCGCCACCTATGAGTCAACTCTCGCAACCAATAAGGTTGCAAACACATTAGGATTTATCTGTCGTCTGCCAAATTAACAATAATTTTCAAAATTTAACTATATGCTCGTACAATATTACAGGTCTTAAAAGTAAACTTTTGTTACCTAGTTTTTTTAAATTTATTCAAAATTTTGATATAATTATTCTCTTAGAAACTTTTGTAGAAGAAAAAAATGAAAACGATTTTTTAAGCTACTTTAAAAATTTTAATATTATGTGCTCTTCAGCGATCAGAACTAATGTCCACGGCAGAGCTAGTGGGGGAATGTTATGTGGGATCAAAAAAAAATTAGATTCTCAATTTATTAAACTTTGTTGTATATCTAACAGAATTATCTTTCAAATTTCAAGCAATAACTTAAATTATTCAATTATTCCAGTGTACTTAAACTGCAATAACTGGCAAACTGATTTTGATAATTTAGTAGACTTCGTGAATACATCCAACTTGGAGAACATAATGATAATTGGTGATTTAAATGCTCGAATCGGCAAATATCAAAACCCTTCAACTGAAAATATACCATCTAATGTTGCTCTTAATGTTATCAGAAATTCCAAAGATGATATTCTTAATCGAAATGGGAGGCAGATTATAGACTTTTTTGAAGACTTTGGACTATTTGTGCTGAATGGGGCTTCTGAAGGAGACGTTTCTGGAGAATTCACTTTTATAAGCGGTCAAGGACAATCGGTAATAGACATTGCAGCTATTTCAATGGAGTGGGTTAAAGTATATAAAGATTTCAAAGTGGGTATAGAGAATTTCTCAGCGCACTTGCCAATTGAAGTGAAAGTACAGTTTGCTACTGAAACAACGCAGAGGTATACCAGCAATTTCCTTAAACTGAAATGGAACGAAAATCGTGCTGTCTTGTACAAATCACTTTTAGACCGAAACTGCAGAACACTTCCTTCACCCGATTCTCCGGATTTTATTGAAATTTGTGATGAGCACATAGTAAGAGTGATAAAAGCCTCAGCACCGTATAACCAAAACAATAATAACTCATTTACTCCAAAGAACAAATGGTTTGACAATGATTGCAAAAAACTTCGTAAACTTTCTTTTGTGTATCTTAAACTCTATAGATCTACAAATGCTTTGTTTTTTAAAAATATTTATCTACATATAAACAAAGAGTTTAAGAAAGTATGTGCAAATACAAAAATCGAGTATATGGAGAATATGGCAAGGAATCTAATCATCTCTAAAAACTCAAAGGACTTTTGGTGTAATGTTCGTGAGATCGGTGGTCATAATCGAAGTGTGGTGAATATTCTCGGAGCTGAGACACTAGCAGCTCACTTTAAAACTCTTTTGTCGGCTGATGAGAACCACTACACTTTCTGCTATGCATTACCCAACACCAGCATCTCTGAATTGGATGATCCTATATCTTTTGGCGAACTGGAATTAACACTGAAAAAAATGAAAAACAACAAGGCTCCAGGCATCGATGGTATTCCGGCAGAGTTTTTTAAAAATAGTACTGATGTATTGAAAAACTATTTGTTGGTTTATTTTAATAGACTCTACGATAACTCGTATGTGCCTCTCAATTTCACAAAAGCAGTAATTTTTGCAATTTTAAAAAAAGGAGATTCAGCCCTACCAGAAAACTACAGAGGGATTTCAATTCTCAACTCGATGCGTAAAATCTTGGCTTCAATTCTATACGAAAGACTTTCAAGGTGGGTCGAAAACAATAATCTACTGAACATGTTCCAAGCTGGTTTTAGACCTGGGTTCTCGACTATGGACCATATCTTTGCTCTCACCAGTATAGCTAGGAAATCTATAGAGAAGGGTAAAAAATTATATGCATGCTTTGTTGATTTCAAAGCGGCGTTTGACAGGGTAAACAGACAGGCTCTGATCTACAAGCTTTCATGTTTAGGAGTCTCCCGAAAGTTCCTGTTGATGTATCTAAACTTTCTGAGGTCTACTACTGCTACGGTATGGGATGGTGCTGAATTTTCGAACTGGTTTGAAACCACGACTGGAGTTCCTCAAGGCTGCATCTTAAGTCCAATTCTCTTCGCCTTGTTTATTGACAATATATGTGATGCGCTTCCAGGAGGAATATTGTTTGCCGACGTTCAAGTTAAAGTCTTACTTTATGCGGACGATTTAGTTCTGTTGGCGGAAAACCCTTTCAGTCTCCAGCTGCAGATCAATAGACTTAAGAGCTTCTGCGAGATGTGGGGACTACAGGTAAATATTACAAAGACGAAGGTTATGGTTTTTGAAGCACGCCAAAGAAGGAGGTTGCCTGAAGAACAATGGTCTCTCAACAATATACCAATTGATATCGTCCAGGAATTTAAGTATCTTGGAGTTCTACTTACAAGTAATTTGAAGTTTTCGAAACATGCTGAAGAAAAAAGCATTGAGGCTAAACTAGCTTTAAACTTGATGTGGCCCAAGTTTTTTGCAAATCAACAAGTTGATGTAAAGTCTAAATACCGTGTGTTTAATGCAACTGTCAACACCTGTATGTGCTATGGTGCTCAAGTTTTTGGATACTTGCCGCTCGAAGAATTCGAAGCAGTTCAAAGGTTTTTTTTCAAACGCTTGTTTAGATTGCCGACGTCAACTCCGAACTATGCAATATATGTAGAGTCTGGTATTACACCCATATATACTCAAAACCTTAAAACTAATGCAGATTACATAGTAAGAGTGATGAAAAGAGAAGAGAGAAGCCTGCACAAAACCATCATGTTGCGTCTATTGCTCACCAATTCAACACCTTTTAAAGAATGGAACCAGCTTGCTCTGTCGCACGAAGTGAACTTTTTGCCGACTGAAACAAATGTAGACCAATGGCCAGCTATGTTTAACAACATTATTGCTAAGGTGGATGAAAATGCCTACAATCAACATCAAGCCAGAGCAGCTTCCACGACATCCAGAAACGTATACAGAACTCTCAATCACCACTTGCAATCGGAAGACAACTATTTCACCAATGAACTATCTGCTGAAGCAATAAGCTACATATTTAGAGCACGGGTCGAAATTCTAAATCTCAATTGTATGCCACATCGCCCTGATCTGTCACAAATTTGTGGTTTGTGTAACAGACGAGAAGCTGAAGACACATTGCACTTTATTGCTGTTTGTCCAATCCTTCAAGAGATACGACGTTTACATTTCAATGAGAGCTTTATTTCACCAGGTCGTTTGCGCGAAATACTGAACGGTGCTCTAGGTTGGTGTAGCCTATACAAATATTGTAAACATGCGTTAACTTTTCGAAATAGTTACTTATGACTTATGAGATAATCTAAGGTTATTGCAGTTTAAATTATTTCACTTTGCTTTTTATTTTGTGTTTCAAATCACTTTAAAATTGATAAAATCGCTAACTGATAAAATTATTGTGTTCCATTATGTATATAATTTACTTTTGTGATACAAATCACTTTAAAATTGTTATCATGTTTAAAAAAAATTTTTTTTTATGAATTTTGAAAAAAATGTATTTTGTGTTTCAAATCACGCCAAAATTGTTACTTATTTTTTTTTTTAACTTACTATCAAATTTAATCAATAAGTTTTTTTTATTCTACTGAATTTTGTGTGCACTAAATTATTCAAATACTTTCAATATATTTCTTTTCTTTACTATGAAATGTCATTCCAGGCAGACGGCAGAATTGCCACGTCCTTACTCTTAAGAATAAATATTGTAAACATTAGTATATGTAATAAAGAATTTTATCTATCTATCTATCTATCATTGAGTTATCAATTTTCCGAAAGTAGTAAGCAAATCGAGAAGTGTTTTGACAGAAATTACATATAGGTACAAGAAAACAGAAACCTATGTATTTTCCATCTTTGGTATTGTGCAGACCAAACAAGAGTATTTTACCAAGAACTCAAAACAAAGTTAAGTCTGAGCAAGGAAGACTTAAAATTTTAGTTGATAATCCGCACATTGGCGTGTTCAAGCTAATTCATGTTTTAGTGCAGGAGTCGGTTTCGGTTCTAGCAAAATTTAAGCACAGATAATAAATTTATACTGATGTCTCATCCCTGCAGAAAAAAATGAAACATATTTTGCTCTTAACTGACAACGCCTTAACTCACAAGGAGCTTTTGGAAGCTTTTTTCCTTCCCTAAGTATTCATTTATGGGCAATGATGTGAGCTAAAATTGATTTTTAATGCATTAAGTGTATGCATTACAGCTTTTGGAAAAAGCTTTTTTTTGGTAGCTTTCAGTTTCATATATCATTTCTCGCCATTAGGGTGAGACATCTGTATAAATTTATTATCTGTGATTTAAGGTAGAAAAACTTAAAATGGAGGAAGAATTAAAAATAAAGCGAGAGTTTCCATAAAAGAAAAATAAATTTTGGAAATAAATCGAAGAAACAGAAGAAAGAAGGTTTATCGGTTTCTTCAGAAGCTTATACCTTTAACCTATCTCAAAACTCTTTTTTGTAAATTGAATATTCGTCCAATTTTTGTAAAATTTTGTTGAAAATATAAGTTAATTATTAGATAGATAACAAAATATTGGATTTTTTAATCGTCAGATAGACGAATAACGCTCTTATTTATTCGACCGCCAGTTTGTTATTTGTAGATTACGTAAAAAAAACACATTTTCCTGAGAAGGGCCCCCGCCAAGACTCCAACTGGGGCCCCCATATCTATAGTCCACCCCAACGGTGAGTTAGATTTTATAAAAAAAAATGCTTTCCAAAATTTCTATGTTTGAATTCCAATCTATCTATTTTATATATATAAAAGAACAGCCTAATTTTTGTGTTCGTTCGCTAACCGGGCACACTGGTTGACCAATTTTCCTAATTTTTTCTCTAAATGCAAGAGGTATTAGGGTAGAAGGTTTAGCAAAAATAAAATGTATATTTTTAAAATGCAATGAAATGACAAACGGTGCAAACGTTAAAAAAACATTTTTTTTTTCACTACAAAAAAAAAAAAACAGATCCATTTCAATTTTCGAAAATTATTATGTCAAGTCGAAATTTTTTGATTGAAAATTTATTATTTTCTCATGAAGGCAATTTAAATTTCATCATCATCAACAGCATCACCATCGTCGTTAGCCTGGCCAATGAAGTTTCAACATTCATATGTGTCACAACCGGGATCCAGTCTTGGCCGCTTTCATGTATCCCGACACCGCATCCTTAGGCTTTGGGTATCCTGGTCTACGCCATCCTCCCAGCGTTAATTTGGTCTGTCGCGCTGTCTCCTACTGTAATTTAACCGTCAAGGACTTTTCGGGCTGTTTCTCTTCGTTCGTACGAGCTAGGTGTCCAGCCCACGAGTCTACCAAGCTTAATTTTTGTAAATAAGTAGATAGTGGTCATATTTTATTTTTATTATTATTATTTTTTTTTCAAACGCCTGTTTAGATTGCCGACGTCAACTCCGAATTATGCAATCTATGTAGAGTCTGGTATTACACCCATATATACTCAAAACCTTAAAACTAATGCAGATTACATAGTACGAGTAATGAAAAGAGAAGAGAGAAGCCTACACAAAACCATCATGTTGCGTCTATTGCTCACCAATTCAACACCTTTTAAAGAATGGAACCAGCTTGCCCTATCTCACGAAGTGAACTCTTTACCGACTGAGTCAAATGTGGACCAATGGCCAGCGATATTTAACAACATTATTGCTAAGGTAGACGAAAAAGCATACAACCAACATCAAGCCAGAGCAGCTTCCACGACATCCAGAAACGTCTACAGAACTCTCAATCACCACTTGCAATCGGAAGACAACTATTTCACCAATGAACTATCTGCTGAAGCAATAAGCTACATATTTAGAGCACGGGTCGAAATTCTAAATCTCAATTGTATGCCACATCGCCCTGATCTGTCACAAATTTGTGGTTTGTGTAACAGACGAGAAGCTGAAGACACTTTGCACTTTATTGCTGTATGTCCAATTCTGCAAGAGATACGGCGTTTACATTTAAACATGCGTTGACCTTTAGAAATAGCTACTTATGAGATATTTTAAAGTTATTGCAGTTTAAATTATATCACTTTGCTTTTTATTTTGTGTTTCAAATCACTTTAAAATTGAAAAAAAAAATTATTGTGTATCATTATGTATATAATTAACTTTTGTATTTAAAATCACTATAAAATTGTTAACATGTTTTAAGATTTTTTATGAATTTTGAAAAAAAAAAATGTATTTTGTGTTTCAAATCACGTCAAAATTGTTACTTATATATATAACTTAATGTCAAATGTATTGGTTTGTCATAAAATATTCAAATATTTTCAATATATGTACATATATTTCTTTAATTTATTATGAAATGTCATTTCAGGCAGACGGCAGAATTGCCACGTCCTTACTCTTAAGAATGAATATTGTGAACATTAGTATATGAAATAAAGAATTTTATCTATGTATCTCTATCTATCTAGTGGTCATATCGTCTCCGGAATCTTCCTTTACACAAACTGGAGCAGCAATTTTCAGTAAGACTTCGAACTCGGCTTAGAGTTCAAAATGTCTTTGGCTATTCACCTATGTAAGTCCACGGACTCGAAGTAATGGTAAGATTTTTGAATTTAAAGAACCGAAAAACTGAAGTAGGTTCTGTTAGCTTTGAGCAACTGCCCGCGTATTTCTTCCTGCATATTGTTTTCGGCTATTACTACTGACTGACCCAATGTATCTTCTTAATTGTGTGATCGCATTACTTTGGAACTCATGCTCCATCATCTAAACAGTTGGCAATAGTTGCCAACGTTTTCTGCTCGCGGGGCCAACATGAACTTAAGGTCGTTACACAAAAGCTAACAATATTCTTATACAAGCAAACGGTAGCGTCTAGGAAAATTTTGTTCAAACATTTTAATTTTACAAGCCGCTTGACAATTATTTTATATGAAGCCCCAGATTTTTCGCGCCTGCTAAATTTGGATAAATATGGGTTGTACAGTTTGTAGGGTAAGTTACCCTCCAAAGAAATCAATGTCATTTCCGTATGCCAACTATTGGGTGGATTTGCCCAGTCCATACCCTTGCCATTGAAAATGTGACGCTGTCGATATTTCTTACCTAAGTTAAATTGATTAAATAAGAATATTCCGAAACACTAATGAAAATTTAAATAAAAGTAATTGTTATTGGCGGATTTGAATTTTGACGATTATTTGCAGCAATTTTAAAGGTCATGGTTTAAAGAACAGTTGTCTGCTTAACTGTTTCAAGCAATTTAACGCCTGGTACTATTGCAGTGAAATTTAAAAAAAAACACGGGCTGATACTGCGCATTACAGGTTATCATCATAAAACCATTTTTCTTGGTTTTTGCTCTTCGAATCCGGCCTTCTAGGAACGGCTGAATCAATTTGGTTCAATATTGGTGGAGAGGTAGCGAGAACCAGGAATACCCACTTAACGTTGTTTTGACATAAATTGTATATCTTCGAAAACTAATCCCATTTCAAATAACTCTTTTACTAACAAAAACACACTATATTAAGTATGGTAGCAATTTGAGCTGTCTTTTATAACTAGCTGTCACAGAAAACGCTTCTTTGCTATAATTTTTTGTTTTAAAATGGGTTCTCAAATGGAAACATGCAAGTGCTTGATGAAAACCTCGGAAAACGCATTGGTTTTCATATGGAAAACTGGATATTATTGCAGGTGCATTGCTTTTCAAATGGAAAACTGGAAAATTTCAAAATGGGTTTTCGAATTTAAAACATAAAGCTCTTGATGACAAACTAGGAAAACTCATTGGCTTTCAAAGGGAAAATTGTTATTGTAGGTGCACTGATTTTCAAATGCAAAATAGAATTTTTTTTATTGGGAATTCGGCAAACTCTGCGAGAGCACGAAGAACTTCAAGACCTAAAATCAAGTTTTTGCATGGAATTTAAGGTGCATTGGTTTGTTTGTATGTCCGGTAGGGACTCTTAATCCGCTCAATCCTTAACGCATTTTTATAAAATTTTCACTGCAGGTATAGCCTGAGTAAAATCAAATTTTTGGGACAATCTTACGGGAAATTCAGCAAATAAAGAGGACAATCGTAAGCTTTTTGGAATTCTGATTTTTCTGAAATAGTCAAAACACACCGGAAGAACGAAATTTTCATTTTACTGCATGTTTTAATGAAAGTAAAAAGTTAGTTGTAAGGCTTGGAAAAATTCAGATATGTAATTCTCTATTTCAATTCGATTCAAGCAAATAACAGGGCATCTGCAACACAGCCTGCAATAACGAACTCAGCCAATATCTGTGTTAATCATACACCCAGAGAAAAGTCGGTGTAAAATTAGCCTATTTCGGGGGCTGATTTCACGTTATCCTAACGCAATTTTGAGCTTGCTTAGAAATAGGCAACGATAGCCTATTTTCCTAAGGTGATTTGAAAATCTTCAAATTTACCTTATCCCTAACATAAACCTTACCTATTTTACCTATTCCCTAAGGTGATTTAAAAATTTCCCCTCCGAAGCTTTACTTAGGAAATAGGTAGATTTTACCTATTTCCTAACATGACTCACTTTATTCCTTGGGCAAATTTTACCTATTTGCTAAGGCAAATTACCTTATTCCTAAGGAAAATTTTACCTATTCCCTAAGGTAAATTTTACCTATTTCCTAAGGCAAATTTTACCTATTTCCTAAGGTAAATTTTACCTATTTCCTAAGGTAAATTTTACCTTTTTCCTAAGGCAAATTTTACCTATTTCCTAAGGTAAATTTTACCTATTTCCTAAGGCAAATTTTACCTATTTCCTAAGGTAAATTTTAGCTATTTCCTAAGGCAAATTTTACCTATTTCCTAAGGTAAATTTTACCTATTTCCTAAGGTAAATTTAACCTATTTCCTAAGGCGAATTTTACCTATTTCCTAAGGCAAATTTTACCTATTTCCTAAGGTAAATTTTACCTATTCCCTAAGGTAAATTTTACCTATTTCCTAAGGTAAATTTTACCTATTTCCTAAGGTAAATTTTACCATTTCCTAAGGTAAATTTTACCTATTTCCTAAGGTAAATTTTACCTATTCCCTAAGGTAAATTTTACCTATTTCCTAAGGTAAATTTTACCTATTTCCTAAGGCAAATTTTACCTATTTCCTAAGGTAAATTTTACCTATTTGCTAAGGTAAATTTGACATATTTCCTAAGGTAAATTTTACCTTTTTCCTAAGGTAAATTTTACCTATTTTCTAGGTCAGCTGAAAAAAAAAGTTGTTTTTAAATAAAAATAAAATTTGTATTTAATTTTATAATAGTATATTATATTTATTTATTTTTAAATATTGATACATACATTTTATACTTTAAGTAAGTAATGCATTGATATTGTTGATTAATGTTTAAATTGAAATTATTTTTACAACTTTAAGAAAGTAATGAATTGATATCGTTAATCAATGTTGAAACAGAAGGAATTTTTTTGCCATCGTGAATATTAAAAAAAAAGATTCAATAAAAATCCATACTGAAAACCATTGAGTAGGGTATTCAATATTTAAAACGTATAAAAGCTTTAAATAAAAAATAATACAATGCAAATACGTATCCAATTTAAATTTAATGTTGTCCAAGGAAACGACAAAATTTTTGTATTTAAATTTCTCACCAATAACAAATATAACGGGTTGAAGTTTCGTGCCGGATTTTGCACATTCTTCTTGTTTTTGTTTAAGGACCTGTTCAATGTGGCTTGCATTTTCAACTTCAGTGGTGAATGATTGCCTGGAGTCCTCGATTGTAAATTTCTTGAACTTGCCTTTGAACTGCTTCGATGATGGCGGCAGCAATCCATGTAACAAAGTTGCATAAGCAATGTTAACATTATCTGAAAATAAATTAAAGCCTCATAAGAAAAATAGAATAAACATAGTAATTAAAACACAATTGAAAGAAAAGTATTTAACTAAACAAAGTGTTAAAATAGAGTCATTTTACCTATGTCAAGGTCAGCAATATTTTCTTTGACCTCATTGAGGTATGATTTAAGCCCGCTACACTTCACCCTCTCACTGAAGAATTTGATGGCAATTTTTGAAAATTGCTCCCACTTCGATAAGTCAAACCCGTTGTTTGGCCTTAAGAAATCGAAATCCATGGCAATCTGTTTATAAAAAGAAGAAAACACATTGAATGTTATGTTAAAATTTAATGTATTATTTGTTTTAAGAAAGGTGAAGAAATAAGTTAAAAAAAACGAATATTGTTACCAGTTCTGGCGCTCGTGAAAATTTGTACAGCGGCCATTCCTGGAGGACTGTCTGAATGTCGTTGTCATTACTCTGGCTTATCATATCCCTCCTCATTGCTTCCATTGCTTAATAACGGTGTCCCAGTCGCGGTTTTGTTTTAGCTCATCGCAAATTTTTTGCATCTCGTTAGAATTTAGTGGTTCCACATAATGATCTTCATTGGAATGATCTTCCACTTCTACGACTTTTGCCTTCTTTGATGTTGTGGGACTATTATAGAGCATACCAAAAAAAAGAAGATCACAAACAAGATTTGTTTTTAAATTTAACAAAAAATAATATTATAGTCAGACCCATCATTTATCTCCGGGTTGTGCGAAGCATTATGGCCACTATTGGCCAACTGGTAAGTCTTCAGTAAGCTTCGAAAAGTCCCAGAGCGTCAGGTTGAATCTAAACCCCCAACTGCAAGAATATTACCGTCGCGACTGAAAGACATCGTATGAATAGCACCCGTGTGCTTAGTCAACGAGGCAACCAACTGGCCGTGTGTCCCAAATGAGCACGTGATGGTCAGACGAACCCGATGCCAGATTGTAGATTGTAGATTGGTCCTTTGTGGAAGGTCATTAGTCGCACCAATTGGCCATTGGGTACGTCCCACAATCGAACAGTCCGGTCGCTTGACCCAGTTGCAATATAGTTCGAGTTTGGATGGAATTGAACACAATCGACGTCTGCTAAGTGACCACAAAAGATACGCAACGGCTGATTGCTATCGGTGGCCCAGAGGCGTGCACTTTTGTCGTAGGAGCACGTTGCAAAGTAGTAACCATGGGGTGAGAAACGCACATCCCAAACGCGAAACAAATGGCCTTTGTATACCACGACGACGCAAGCCCAAGTGTGCAAGGACCAAAGACGAACCGTAGTGTCTTCGGAGCACGAGAGAAAAAGATTCTTTTCAGGAGCGAATGCACAGCGATAGACCGGACCGCTGCGCTGTGTCCGAAGAAAGTGCGCGAAGTTTCTAGATTCCGGTCACCCATCATTCGCACTAGCACGTCCTCGGCACGTCGATGTCTTTCAGCTGTTCGGCGGTTTTCATCTCACGCAACTTGGACACAGCCTTTTCATCTCAATACATTAGTTAAGTTTTTTTTTTCTTTTTCGCATTTGTTTATGTCGTTTTCAATTGGAAAATCTGGAAGCAAAAAAAAGCATTCTATATGCGTTCAATTGGGCAAAAGTGACTTTTCTGATTCTGAAAAGAAGAGAATTTTCCTTCTGAATTTTAAAACAGAATGTTTTTTTTGCTTCCAGATTTGCCAATTGAAAATTACATTAGATTCGGAAGTGTCAAACCGAGTGTTCAAAGCTTCTATGGAGCAGGTTATATCTACTAGAGAATTCATTACGAAAAATATCTGTTAGCTTTAACAGGCAACTTATATAATTTTATTTTTTTTCGTTCCGAGGACGAACTTTTGACTGTCCAGAGTTGAAGAGCTCTGACAAAATATGGTGGATGAGGCTGTCTGTTGGAAAGCTATTTGTAATTAATATATTATACATAAATTGAGGCCATGAGAGCAGTAGTGTTCTATCTGCTTTTGCAATTTTTTTCGCAGGGTATTAGAAAAATGTATTGACTTGTCAATATAAAAAATGTGTATGCCAAAGTGTTCCTAATACGGCGTTTTCAGTGGGCGTTAATCTAGATTATTGTTGTGCGTAATGGCAAAGAAAGGAAAAAGGTGGCTAGAAAAGCCAAATGCTCAATGGGTTGAAGAGCCACGTTGCCGCGCCGCCGGCATCATTGTTTCAACGCAAACCTCAAAAGTAATGTTTTTAATTCATAGAAATATGAACAAGCAAATACTTAGTTATTGAAAAGGTGAAACGTGTCCCAAAAATAACTTAGTTGTAAGATAGATACAAAGCAGGATTGAACACGTTTTCTATAATTAAAATACTCAAAATGAAGAGTTTTATACTTTTTTTCTACGAGCGAAATAAAAACGCAAATATATTGTAAAATATTCTAGGTAAAAATACTTACTTTGATATAATATTTGCACTGCTTGTTTTTATATTTTCTTTTATATTCACTTTTAAAACTTTTAATACATATAACATTTAATTAAAGACATGAACTGCACGCTGCACGCCACGAAGTTTTGGAATTAAATGATGTAAAGCACGTTTCGAAAGCAACCAGACAACGATTTTACCTTAGGACTAAGGCAATTTTAAAGAACTAACATAAAATCACCTTAGGAATAAGGTGATTTTATGGCGTCACCTAGAAATTAGCTTAGGCCTAAGGTAAATTTATGTTAGCTCCTAAGGTAAATTTATGTTAGCTCCTTAGGTAAATGGCGTCACCTAGAAATTAGCTTAGGCCTAAGGTGATTTTACGTTAGGAGTTAACATAAATTTGCCTTAGGCCTAAGCTAATTTCTAGGTGACGCCATAAAATCACCTTATTCCTAAGGTGATTTTATGTTAGGTAGTTCTTTAAAATTGCCTTAGTCCTAAGGTAAAATAGAATAATTTTGGATGGAAAACAACACATGAGCGTATCCTTTAGGGGTATTTTGTTCGTTTTCTATTGGAAAAAGTAAGAAAACAGCGTCAAATAGTCATCCAAAAATGAGGATTCCTTTTAATAACATTTATTAGATCTTGGTAAAATTAGATATAGCGTAGGTAAAATTAGCTAAGGCCATGGTCAAATTTTATTTGGTTAAAGTTACAATGAAATAATGTGGGTGATGCAAAATCAAACATGAGCGTATCCTTAAAGGGGCATTTGAAAGGAAAATTGAAGTAAAATTCAATCATTTTAATGATTTAACGTTCTTATTACATTTTTCACATCATTATCTCTTTTAAAATCAGTTTTTTTTAAGGGATTGTTTCTAATTACAAGTTTCCTTATTACATGTTGGAAAAAGAAAACATCTGACTTGTTTAATTGAAATTTTGGAACATTATATCATTATTTTCATATTGATTTTACATGCTGAACATGCTAAAAAGTCCATTTAAACATTCCATAATTATGCTTTTTCAATGATAGCTATAATTTTCCCTCCAAAACTCGAATCAGGGTTGATTTATTTTATGAAATAGAATCTTATATTAAGAAAAACATAGTCAAAGTGTGTTTTGTTTTACACTTAATTTGCATTTGGCTGAAGTTAAAGGCTTTATTCATTCAGGCGCATATTGTGTAGCTATCATTGAAAAAGCAAAATTGAAATGTTTGAATGGATTTCTTAGCATGTTTTCTTTTGCCAAGAAATGCGAATTTTGTACCAATCGATCTGAAATCAACAAAATAATTGTTTACCATTAAAAAAAGTTCAGACGAAATTTTTTTTCCGGAAAGATGATTCTGTCACTGAAATAGAAAATCCTAATTTAAACAAGGAATAAATGCGGAAGTAAAATTTGTTTTCTCAAACAAAATTATTTGACTATTTTCCCATCAATTGGAATAACATTTGCATTCCTGGCCAGAAAACATGCTAAAAAATCCATTTAAACATTCCATAATTATGCTTTTTCAATGATAGCTATAATTTTCCCTCCAAAACTCCAATCATTGTTTTTTGCGCTTTTGGTGGGAAAATCACCTTAGGCCCTAGGTAAAATCACCTTAGGCTTTAGGTAAAATTTATTTCAGCCAAAAAAAATAAATAAATTTTACTTAGGGCCTAAGGTGATTTTACCTAGGGCCTAAGGTGATTTTCCCTCCAAAACTCGAATCATTGTTTTTTGCGCTTTTGGAGTGAAAATCACCTTAGGCCCTAGGTAAAATCACCTTAGGCCCTAGGTAAAATTTATTTCAGCAAAAAAAAAAAAATTTACCTAGGGCCTAAGGTGATTTTACCTAGGGCCTAAGGTGATTTTCCCTCCAAAACTCGAATCATTGCTTTTTGCGCTTTTGGTGGGAAAATCACCTTTTTTTTATAATAAGCACGCACTCAAGGGGATTTTGTTCCCTTTTTATGCCAAAGCACAGTGCGAGCGTTAGGGAAAATGGGATAGACGGAGAGGGTTAAGGATGAGGTGTCGGTTAACATTAGTCTTGAATTCTCGAACACTGCAATGACTGGGGAAGACAGAGTGTGGAAGAGAGTTCCACATTCGCGTAGTACGGCTAAAGAACGATTCTCTGAACATGACCGTACGTCCGAAGTTGGGCTCGAGGGTGAACTGATGGGCATTCCTGGAGGCGCGGGTATTACGGTTGAATATCTTAAGGGGAGGAATGCAACTGGCTATTTCACTAGAGCATAAACCATTAAAGTAACGGTAAAAGAGGGTGAGGCATGAGACATTACGTCGATGTTCAAGTGACGTAAAAGTCTCAACGATGGTACGGTCACCAATCATCTTAAATGCTCTTCTCTGGATACTGTCCAGAAGACTTAAGTACGTTACTGGAGCACCAGCCCAAACGTGGGAGTTGTACTCAAGCTTTGGACGTATGTAAGTTTTGTAGATGGTAGCCAGATCAGAGGGGGAAAAAAATTTCTTGCATCTTCTTAAAAAACCTAAACAACTTGCGGCATTTTTGGCGACATCGCGTATGTGTTCGTTCCACAAGAGGTGATCGGTGAAGCACATACCGAGAATCTCGAGATGTTCGGTTTCGCTAATGCAAGTGCCACTCATGGACAGTGGCAAGGGGGGTATATCTCGCTTCAACGATACAAGACAGCATTGGGTTTTCGAAGCATTAAGAAGCTTTCGTTCTTCAAGATATTTCTTGAGCTGATAATTTATCAGCGTTTCCATGACCTTAGAAAGAAGGGACGTAAGTGCAATCGGACGATAATTGGAGGGAGAGGAGGATTGGCCTTTTTTGGGTATAGGCTGGACAAATGCTGTTTTCCAACTACTCGGAACGAGCCCAGAAGAATAGGATAGATGGAAAAGCTTACGCAAGGGTTTTGCCAGCGTTGAAGAACACCTCTTCAGAACAATAGCGGGGATACCATCCGGGCCAGCGGATTTGTGTATGTTGAGATCCTTTAGGACCCTCGCCACAGCACGAGTGCGAAAGAAGACTTGTCCCATGGAATCATTGACGCGCTCAAGAACTGGCGGAGTCATGACACTCTCTGGCAGCGAAGAGTTGGCGGCGAACTGCCTAGCAAAAAGGTTAGCTTTCGCAAGAGAGCTAACGACTGGAGTATCATCATCAATGAGCGTTGGGACCGAGGAAGAAGAAGAATTCTTCATATTTTTCACAAATGACCAAAAATTTTTACTGCCTTTGGGACATTGCAGTATTTTTTGCCTTAGTTTTTGGTCATGTAAAAATTTGGTCCGTCGAATATGGACATTGCAGGCCTTCCTGGCTTGTTTAAACTTATTCCGATTTTCCTCAGTAGGGTTGGCTTTGTAACAACGGAAACTTACCTCTTTAACCCTGATGACCTCTTTACAGCTCATATCAAACCATGCGTTCTCTTTGGGTCTGATGCTTTTAACCCTATTCGGGATAAAAGTTCTCATTCCCAGAAGAATTAAACTTGTGAGCATATCCGCACTGGAATCTACGTCACTATCGAGGAAGCATAGTGACCAGTTTAAGATCCTGAAAAAATTATTGAGGCCGTCCCAGTCGGCTTTCTCGTACTGCCAAACGGTTCTCTTAGGAGCTCTTTCTTTAACTGGGATTTTTTGACACGAGAAGTTTGCGGATATGACACAATGGTCAGATCGGCCTAGAGGCGATAATACACTTATTTCATATTTATCAGGGTCAGAGGTAAGGAACAAGTCAAGAGTGTTTTCTGCTTGGCCGTCAATGTCCGGTATTCGAGTGGGCTCGTTGACCAGCTGAGCAAGATGGTTAAACTCAGCAAAAATCTCAGCACACACTCCTTCGGGTGTTGTCTTGCTCGAATGGAGAAGCCAGGAAGAATTGTGTACATTGAAATCGCCCGTAATAACGATTTCAGTGCGAGGATACAAGGAAACAATTCTTTGGATGGAGTCGGACAGTGAGTCAAATTCGTTAGAAGTTGAAACCCTGTCCAAATTTGGGCTTCTATAAAGGAAGCAGTAATGGATGATGTGCTTATTAACGGAAAATTTGAACCACATAAAATTAAAGAGAGGATTTAAATAAGAGCTGTACTGTGGTTGAAATTGGTAAGCAACATCACTTCTTATATAAACGACGAGGCCATGGTGGGAAAGAAATAGTGGCACTAGGTTATACCCTTGAATATAAAATTCAGTAGGATCGGTAGCCTCACCTACTTGGGTTTCACTTAGTGCCAGAACAGCTGGCCTGTTTAAAACAGTGTGGAGGTACGTCGACAGAAAATTCGTTCTTAACCCACGAATATTGCTATAGTCGACCCTGAAATTCTCAGTCATTGCAATGCTCAACAAATTCGAAACTAAAACAGTCGAGCTCTAAGAAGACAATTGAATTGAATCCCAGACTTCGTTTCGATTCAGCGCCCCTGCTAGTGTTATGCCTTAACAATTGCGTGAACCGAACCGACCCTGGAACTCAAAACAACAATCCTCTATTCGTCCGTTGTTGGTGACACATCATGTACAAACATTGCATGAGCAAAAAAAAAAACCCATTGCAATGAATGCACATGATAAGCCAAGCAACTGTTTGTGCTAGGATGGGTACTCACTGTGCTATGTACAAGGCATTAGTTGTTGTTTTTTGGAGATGCTGGTGCTTGTGGTTTGTTGTTTTAGTTTTTTTTTTTTTTGCTATTTGCTTATTGCTATTTTTTGTTCACTTTAGGAATTGCCGGATTATTGCGGTTCTTATTTTTTTGTATTCTTGGTTGTTTAATGTTGAGGTTTTGTTGGAGTAAGACAGCTTGAGTTTGAGTGGATGTTGGAGTTTTTAATTTTTTTCTTTTATTGTTTCTAATATTATTTATGTATTTGATTTTGGTGGAGATTTTTTGTATTGTTTTATTGTTTTTATTTTCTTGTTATATGACAAATAGGACGATATAAGGTATTGACTGGACGAAAAAAGACACGATAAGGGGACACGACGGACACAAAAGACGGCACACAACACAGGGGGACCTTCCCCATCGAAAGCACAGACACGACCTTTGGCCCTAAGTAAAATCACCTTAGGCCCTAGGTAAATTTTATTTATTATTTTTTTCTTTGCTGAAATAAACCTGTGTAAAAAACAACAACAATACAAAATTTCGTATAGAAGGTAAAGAAAAAAAAACATTTGTATATTTTTTAAAACTATGATAAATGTTTTTTTTCCTTTATAATAACATTTGAATCGCTAAGTTATTGAAGCATATTTATTTTTTTTTTAGGAAGAATTCAAAACTTTTTGCCAAAAAAAAAAACATTAAATTAACGTAGGTAAAGTTGCCTTAGTTCTAGGCAAAATTATGTTAGCAAAATAACATTTCACCGAAAAAATTCCCCAGGAAAAAATTAGCTTAGGCCATAGGTAAAATTGCCTTAGTTCTAGGCAAAATTATTTTAGAAAAAAATTATTCTAGCAAAAAAAAAATCCTAGGTAAAATTTACCAAGGCCTAAGGTAAAATAACCTTAGCCATAGGTAAGAGTCTAACATAAATTGCCTTAGTTCTAAGCAAAATTATGTTAGGAAAATAACATTCTAAGTAAAAAAAAATCCTAGGTAAAATTAGCTTAGGCTTAGGTGAAATTACCTTATTTCTAGGCTAAAATTTTACAATTAATTGCCTTAGTCCTAAGGTAAATTTATGTTAGGAAATATTTTCCATACAAAAAAAATTACCTCACCCATCTAAGGCACGGTAGCCTATTCTAGGTAAGTTTAGCTTAGGATTTTCGAGCATAAATTGCCTTAGAACTAAGGCAATATTATGTTAGAAAATAACTTCCATACAAAAAAATTCAGCTTAGGCAAATAAGGCAATTTTACACAGTTTTTTCTCTGGGTGTACATACTTATTCTGGAGTTGCTGTGATGGGCGGCGAGACGAAGTTCGCGGGGTCAGCTAGTACTTATATATAAAGCTTGTAAACCATTGAAACTTCAATAACTAAAAAGATTCTATCTTACTGTGTAAAGTTATTATATATGAATAAATAAATAAATAAAATAAATAAATAAATAAAGCTGAAGAGTTTGTTCGTTTGAACGCAGTAATCTCAGGAACTACTGGTTCGAGTGGTATTATTCTTTTTGTGTTGGATGGTCCATTAATCGACTTAGGCTTTAGGCTACTTAACATTAAGCTGTGACCAATAGCAGCGAAGAGTCTGTGGAAAATGTGGAAAAAACGGCAAAAAATATTAATTTTTCTGCGTTTTAACGCGCTTATCTCAGGAAATGCTTAATGAAACTGAACAATTTTTTTAATGTTGAATGGTCCATTTATCAAGGAAGGCTTGAAACTATATAACATTGAGCTGCGACCAATTTTGTGGAAAATGTGGAAAAAACGGCAAACAATACAATACAATCTTTACTAATATATAAAGCTGAAGAGTTTGTTCGTTTGAACGCAGTAATCTCAGGAAATACTGGTTCGAATGGTTGAATTTTTTTGTGTTGGATTGTTCATTAATCGACTTAGGCTTTAGGCTACTTAACATTAAGCTCTGACCAACAGCAGCGAAGAATCTGTGGAAAATGTGGAAAAAACGGAAAAAATATTTATTTTTCTGCGTTTTAACGCGCTTATCTCAGGAACTTCTGAGTCAAATTAAACAATTCTTTTTGTGTCTAATGGTGGATTTATCGGGAAAGGCTAGAAGCTATATCATACTACGCTGATACCAATAGGAGCGAAGCGTCAGCTAAAAATATTGCAAAAACGGCAAAAAATATTCTTTTTTGAATGTTTCTGTTGTTTGCTTGAACCCGCTGATCTCAGGAACTGCTAAATCAAAGTGAACAATTAATTTGCGTTGAATAGTTTATTTATTATGGAAGGCCTTAGGCTATATAACATTAGGCGATATAAGCGGAGAATCAGTGGAAAAAGTGGAAAAAACGGCAAAAAAATATTAATTTTTCTTGGTATGTGTTGAAAAAATTACTGTGCAGTGTGCACTGCTCAGCACCAACTGATTTTAGAATTAAAGTACCAGAATATCAAAAAAAAAAAAATACGAGCGTGTATAAGTGGATATAGTGTTACTATTTTTCCCATTCAGTAGCAATGGCTGTCATAACGCCGCCGCCCCGCGCGCTTTCGTCCGTTTTCAGTTCAATAACAACATAGAAGTTAGAAAGATGAGAACGAAAAATATTGTGTTGGCTGTATCAAACTTAAGGCAGGCTGGCCAAGCAAATTATATAAAAAATGCCAAACAACATCTCACTGAGATCTCAGAGATCTCAGAAATCTCATAGATTTTTTAAATGGAATAAAAATTCTCAGCTGCGAACTGAGATTTTTTTCTCAGATCTCTGATTTATTTTGGATTCGATTTCTCACTCAGCTATTTTGACGTGGCTGACATATGTGCAACAACAATTAGTAAGGTAACCATTATATCTCAATGATGACTGAGAATAATGTTCCATCAAATTATTTTGCCTCAGTCAAGGTGACATTGAGATCTCAGTGAGATGTTGTTAGGTGGAACTGGCCTAATAACTGCTCAAATTAGAATTTTGAGAGTTCAATTGATTTGTGAATGTAATCATTGCAGTGAATGTGATTGATTGCACTATTTGTGCAGATTATTGTGTTTAAATAATATCATTTTATATATTTCTTAACTAAAAAATATGCTCAGTTTAAAGAAACAGGAAAAAAATTGACTTCAGGAAAAAAAAAAGATGCAGAAGTAAGAGAGATATTAAAATTAGGGAGAGTTCGACCAAGGGAATGCTTTAAGTATGAAAAACTGAAGGGAATCATAAAAAATGCTCAAATTTTTCAAGTTTAAGAGAATTACGGCCTAGCGAGAGTTGACTGCAATGCAATTTAACAATAACTTCGCAAAAAAATTCCCACGCGCGTATGATGCACAAGTCGTGACGATACTCTGGCCGGTGGACGAGGGAGAGGCGGACGAAGTCGCGGGCAACTGCTAGTGTTCAATAAGAGTAGCTTTCCAGTTTTTACTGTTCTTTATATTTTGAATGTTGAATGAATTTTCTTCTCAAAGGAGCTGTAGACGTCAAGGGAGTTCAATAAAACGAAATTTTTAGGAGAAATTAAGTTTTGGTCGTTTAGTTTTCTTTTAAATTGCTATATAAAACATATTTGGTATAAATTAGAGTGTTTCAAGAAAATTTATTCCCTTTGATGTGTCCGTAAGTGTCAAGACTGACTGCTCGCCTTGTGGATTTTAGGACTCACGTTTGGTTCTGGCTCAAAACTTTAATTATATCGTGTAACCTACTTTATCAGTTAGTCTCTGACGTGCAGGTAGTGTTGACATTCCTACCTTACTTAAGACCTTATAGAACCGATGCTAATGGAGTTCTATTAGAATTCAAAAGCAAGAAACAAGTTTCATATAAACTCTTTATTAAACTAATAACTTAATCTAATTATAGTGATTTAATTGTTGGATTGATTCTTGTCGTGCGATCGATAGTAAATCTCGTAACTCAATGATCTTAATTATTATGCTATGCCAGCTCGTGTCATCGTTTCGGTAGTTTGACAGCTTTCTGAAGTCACGGCTTTCTAAAGTCACGGCCGACGTTTGACAAATGAATAAGTGTTGAGTACATTTATTGTTATTAAGTTGTTTTTTTTTACATACTCTTGTTTAAATTTCTTTCTTTTTCTTTTCTTTTTTTTGTATAATGTTTTTAATATTAAATGTTTGTAAATCAAGAGAAATCTGGCTGACGGCTTATTAAGCCATGCTATCAAATTGTAATAAAATGTTGTAATATCAATCATTTCCTGATGTCACATTGTGAAATAAATAAATAAAATAAATAAATAAATAATAAAATAAATAAGTGTTGAGTGTTCCCACTTACATAAAGAGTGTTAGTCCAGTGTGGTTGTAGGTGCCACAACCTTGTTAACCTGCAATGAACAAATCACGTCAAAAAAAGCTTTATGTTGAAGAATTGACTGAAGGAGTGGAAAAATCTGTAAGGATTGTAATTTAAAACCTTTATCTAAATAAAGTAATCTCCAATAAAAAAAAAAAAAAAAAAACGGAGTATATCAGGTACAATGACATTGTGTGTCATCATGAGCTTGAAAGATGTAGACGAATGTTATAAGTAGTTTCAAAAAGCAATATTTTAAATGTGAAAGAGTCTATCAGCATTGTTAGTAAGAAATTTAGACTTAAGTCTATCAAGCCACAAATACTCAATTTCAAGACGAATACTTACACCTTATGTTACTTATTCAGCTCCAGTTTTGCATGCTTAATTGGTTGAGGTCCTCTACCACCTCACATGTCCGCGCTGGATTCGAAGACTCTACTGACTGGAGTGCTATTTTCCATTCACTCTACGTGACCCAACTATGACCTACACTCAAAGAAATTTCCTGGTCACTGTTATCAAATTTCCTGTATCATTCTATCAGATTACCGGATAACTAGATTCCGTCAAGACATCTGGTACAATGTTACAGAAATCCTGGTAGCTAATACAAGGAATAAAAATTTCCCCTCCGAAATAATTTAATCAGAAATCCTGGTAGTACGTATCTCTTTCCTGGACCAATTAACCATGAAAATATAAATTTTTTAATGGTACCTGTTACCAGGACCCTGGTAGAATATTCCAGGATTTCGATGTTTTTGCTGGTAGCAGGAGCCAGGAAAGCGGTAGTATTTACCAGGAATATTTCTTTTTTCCTGGTTAAATGTACCAGGATTCTGGTAGAATATAACAGAATTTTCGATTTTTTACTGGTACCAGGAACCAGGAAAGCGGTAGTATTTACCAGGAATATTTCTTTTTTCCTGGTTAAATGTACCAGGATTCTGGTATAATATACCAGGATTTTCGATTTTTTACTGGTACCAGGAACCAGGAAAGCGGTAGTATTTACCAGGAATATTTCTTTTTTCCTGGTTAAATGTACCAGGATTCTGGTAGAATATACCAAGATTTTCGATTTATTACTGGTACCAGGAACCAGGAAAGCGGTAGTATTTACCAGGAATATTTCTTTTTTCCTGGTTAAATGTACCAGGATTCTGGTAGAATATACCAGGATTTTCGATTTTTTACTGGTACCAGGAAAGCGGTAGTATTTACCAGGAATATTTCTTTTTTCCTGGTTAAATGTACCAGGATTCTGGTATAATATACCAGAATTTTCGATTTTTTACTGGTACCAGGAACCAGGAAAGCGGTAGTATTTACCAGGAATATTTCTTTTTTCCTGGTTAAATGTACCAGGATTCTGGTAGAATATACCAGAATTTTTGATTTTTTACTGGTTTCAGGAACCAGGAAAGCGGTAGTATTTACCAGTAATATTTTTTTCTTCCTGGTTAAATGTACCAGGATTCTGGTAGAATATACCAGGATTTTCGATTTTTTACTGGTACCAGGAAAGCGGTAGTATTAACCAGGAATATTTCTTTTTTCCTGGTTAAATGTACCAGGATTCTGGTAGAATATACCAGGATTTTCAATTTTTTACTGGTACCAGGGAGCAGGAAAGCGGTAGTATTTACCAGGAATATTTTTTTCTTCCTGGTTATATGTACGAGAATTCTGGTTAACTATACCAGGAATGACGATGGTTTTACTGGTAGTAGGTACCAGGAGAGTGGTAGTATTAAGCGGGAAAAAATATTTCTCCTTAATACTACCATTCTCCTAGTACCTACTACCAGTAAAAATATACGCATTCCTGGTGTATTTTACCTGCACTCAGGTACATTTGACCAGAACATACGATACTTTTACTGGTAGGAACCAGGAGAGTGATAGTATTGATTGGGAAGAATAAAACTCCATGTAAATACTACCAGAATAAAAAATACATTTTACTAGAAAAATAATATTCCTGGTAAAAAGTACCATTTTATCGTTAGTAGATATCAAATTATTATTATTATTATTATTATTTCATATTTCTTTTACTTACTGTTCAAGAGCAAAGGAGTTTGGGAGAGCTATTAGGATATTAAAAGTAAAACACTTTGTATTCATTTATTATGCGCATTTATTTATTTGATTATTGGTACACTGAAAAGAATTAATTTGTCTCCTTCCCTTGAACAGCGGTTGGTTGTTGGGCATTGGCATGTGGCATATGTATATGTACGGGCGATCGTACATATACGGGCTTTTAGGCATACAAGTTAGATATATGTGTATATATATCTGGGCATGGGCGTGGGGGCATACGGTAGCATAAGGCATAAGGGCATATAGCGGCATAAGGCATAAGGGCATATATATATATAGGCATGGGCGTAGAGGCATAGGAAGTATACACAGGCGATTGTATATATAGGCGTTGGGCATATGAGTATAATTATATCCACGACGGGCACTCGACGTATTATCTTCGCGACGGGCACTCGACTTCGCGACGGGCACTCGACTTAATTATATTTACGACGGGCACTCGACGTATTTATAAAGCACACGGGCTTTGCACACGGCGGGCACACGACGTGCGTGAGTTGAGGCATGCTTCTATGCCAGCAAGCAATGTGGCTATGGCTTCGAATGTATATTTGTGCGGACCCATCACTCGGCGTAAGTGATGTTTCATGGACTTAACGGCTGCCTCCCACAAGCCTCCTTCATGTGGTGCAGCGGGCGTAATGAATTTCCATTCGGTACCATGCGAATTAATGAAGTATCTCAGTTCAGTTGCACGCCAGCTTTCGTGGGCTTCACGAAGCTCTTTGTTTGCGGCAACAAAGTTAAGTCCATTGTCGCTGAACATTTTGTCGCATTGACCTCTTCTTGCTATAAAGCGAAGAAAAGCGGCTTTAAAGGCATCTGATGTAAGGGCCATAACTGGCTCTAAGTGTACGGAACGTGTAACAAGGCATACGAATACGGCAACGTATCCTTTTAATTCAGTTTCCAGGGCTGCTCTGGATCGAGTAGACATTTTTACTCTGTCGGCCAGACGTACGTAAAATGGACCTGCCATGTCGACTCCGCATTGGAGAAAAGGTCGTGCTGGCGTTACACGCTCGAGTGGCAAATCGGCCATAATTTGTTCTTGTGTCTTTTTGGCATAACGTATACATCTCGGGCATTTCGAAATGTAATTTCTAAGTTGTAGGCGCAATGTTGGTATCCAGTAAGTGGTGCGAATATGGGCTATCATTATTTGCACTCCACCATGTAATGTGTCGATATGGGCTTGAGATATTATCAAGTAAGATAATCTTGATTTGGGCGGAATTATAATAATTGGATGTTTTTGCATGTAGTCGAGAGGGGCATTTCTCAAACGACCACCAACTCGCAATACATCGTTCCTGTCTAGGATCGGATTGAGCGATAGTATTTTGCTCTTTGTTGGCATTTCAGAGTCTCCGGCTTTGAGACATTCTATCTCTTTTTTGTATGTTGCGGCTTGAGCACATTTGGCCCAGAACTCAACGGCATTGATGAGTTCATCGGGGCTTATTATTTGATTTGTCACCCTTTTATTTGGGTCTTTTATTCGGGCGTTCTTAGTGAATCTCAGTATAATGGCTGTTATACGAGTAATTCTCCTCCAGTTGGAAAATTTTTCCAAAAGATTTAGTTCACTGGAGATAAGTGGCTCGCATATGGTCAAGGCTAGCACTTGCTGTGACTTAGTCTCCTTCAATATTTCGGCTTGGGCGTCTTTGTTTGCTATAAGTTTTGAAACTGGCCAGTTGTGTTTGGCTTTTGACAACCAGGCCGGGCCTTGTTTCCAAAACTTTGAAGCAACTATTTCATTGGCCTTCATTCCTCGGCTTATGAGGTCAGCAGGATTGTCTTGCGAGGCAACATGTGCCCATACTTTTGCGGGCGTGTTTTCTTTGATAGAGGCTATTCTATTCCCAACGAATGTTTTCAGGGCTTCTGGCTTCTGGCGTAACCAGTGTAACACTATTGTGGAATCGGTCCAGGCGTATTGTTCGATGCCTTTGAATTCACATACTTTCGATATGCGTTGCATTAATTGGGCTAGCATGACTGCGCCTTGCAGTTCCAGGCGTGGAATTGTAATTGGCTTAATGGGCGCAATTTTTGATTTTGATGTCATTAGAACCGTGGTAATACTTCCACTGGCATTAGTGGCTCGTATATATATCACGGCTCCATAGGCTTTATTGGAGGCATCACAAAATCCGTGGATTTCGTAATTGGCATCGGCTTTGGTTGAAAGCCATCTTGGTATTCTGAATTCTGCAAGGGCATTTATTCTGGAATAGAAATCTGCCCATTTATTTGCTATTCCTGCTGGGAGTGGCTCGTCCCAGCTTATGGCTTTCATTTTCCATACTTCTTGCATGATAGCTTTGGCATTTACTATCACGGGCGATACGAATCCATTCGGATCATATAGACTCGCAATTTGGCTAAAAGCTGGCGCTTGGTATCGGCTTTCGACCCAACATCTGCATTGATGTATGCCATGAGAGACCAAGTACCTTGGTAACGTCTTTCTCTTCTATGGCTACTTCGGCTGGGCTTTGCGATTTCATTATTCTTTCGATCTCTGGCTCGTTTGATTGCCATTTTCGAAGTTCAAATCCACCGGATTTCAATATTTCATTCATGCCTTGGCATAAGGCTTTTAGAGCTCCAATGGTCTCGTGGCCTGTGAGACCATCGTCCATGTAGAAATCATTTTCTATGGCATAAGCGGCTTGTGGGTGGATTTTTGAATTATCACGGGCGCATTGAATCATTGCTCGGCATGAACAATGAACGGATGAGGCCAATCCGAATACAACAGATGTAAGCCAATATTCGCAGAGGGGTTCTTTTGGGCTTTCCCTCCAGAATATTCGCTGTAGGTCCCATTGCGATCGGGTAACCTTCACTTGCTTAAACATTTGCTTTATGTCGGCCACAACGACATATTTGTGACGACGAAAACGCATGATCTGATCGGCTAGATCATATTGCAGCTTTGGGCCTACCATTTGGATGTCATTTAGAGATAGGCCGTTTGATGTACGGGCTGAACCATCATGAACGATCCTGAATCTCTTTTCCACGTAGTGATGTGGAATATAGTACGATGCAGTGGATGGCCTTCCCCATGCACGTTCAATATATCCACTGGAGAGTTCTTCCCTCATGGCATTAATGTATTTTTGGCGTATGTCGTCATTGGCTTGTAGACGACGTTCAAGTTGGAAAAACCTTCTTAATGCAATGGCTTTTGATTCGCCCAAAGTCGAGGCATTCGATTTTATGGGCATTGTCACGACGTATCTACCGTCTGCTCTACGGTAGTGTGTGTCTTCAAATATTTTTTCAACGGCTTCTTCTTCGGGCGTTAATTTCCTGGCATTAGTCAATTCTTCCCATTCCCAGAACTTCTTCAAGGCATTCTGAAGAAGTTTAGCATCAAGTGAAGGCATTTCACTAGTGCTTATGTTAAATATTTCATATGTAATGGCATTCTGATCGGATAACGCAAAACGGCCTAGTGCTAGATATCTGAATGAGGACTCCAAGAAGGTTGCACCGTCTTCTTTGCTATAACGGTTTCCTCCAGCAGCTGCTGCCCAGACTTCAGCACCGAGCAGCATATCTACTGGTAAGGGCATATTGAAGTTTTCATCAGCTAATAATTTATCGTTTTCGATAGGCATTTCTTTCAGAACTTCTGCTCTTGGGTGAATCGTTTTCCATTCACGAATCACGTATAATTCTGTGGCAATTGTGGTTGGGCTTTCAAACCATGGCTTAAGGCATATGCGGACTTTGTTGTGGAGTATGCCGGCTTGGCCTCCGATACCAAATAATGGTAAATGGCATTTTGTTGTTTTTAAATCGAGTAGATCTACTAGGGCGCTAGTGATCAAGTTGCATTGAGCACCAGAATCCATTATGGCTCGTTTTGGCGTTGAGATACTCGTCCCATCTTGGATACGCACCATGGCTGTGGCTAGTACAACCGTAGTGTGAAGACCTGTAGGCATCAGGTGTTGTATCTCAGATGGCGTTTTGAGAGGTGTTGGCTTTGGTTTTATGGCTAATGGCGTTTGAGTTGTTGTTCTGGGATTGGCATGGGGACAGTACATGTTGTTGGCTGTACCGAGGCGTGGGCGTTTGGCGTTCGTTATTCATAGCTTGCGGTTGCTATCGGCGTGCGGGCGTTTCGCAGTCTTGCCTTTCCCGAATGTTATCAGTTCTGGGCGATTACCGATAGTCGAGAGCAGTGTCGTCCTTTTTTCGGCTTCAACAGTCGGGCATATCGTACTGTTATGAAACTGCTCTCTCGGGCAGCGTGGGCAGGGCTTTCTGCGCTGTGGGCATTGGTCTGGCGCATGTTTATGCAAGCATGTCTTGCATAGGTTTTCCTTTTGGACAAGGTTTTCCTTGTCAGCAAAGGACATGGCAATCCATTCCGGGCATCGGAACAGGCCATGATCTTGCTTGCATAAGCGGCATAGCGGAAAACGGGCTTGTCGGGCATGGGCTGTGTACGGCGCGCCTGGGCGTCCACTCGGTCTTTGGGCATTATTGGCACCTGATGTCGATGGGCCATGTCGATATCCGATCGACCCACTTCGGTTGGATTTTACAGTTGGGGGCCTGTATATTTCCTTTGACTGGTGCTGCGTGTGCATCAGCACTCGAGCGCGTTGCTCGAGGAACTCAATATACTTGGCGAAAGGCGGCAATGCCCTATACGGATCGCTGTTGGAATTGGCGTTAATTTCTGCATTGTTATGGTCGACGGCTTCGGTGTCAGCGGCATTGCTCTGTTGGCCTAACGTCTGGCGATACGTTTCCCAGGCTTCGTATGTCTTGGCGTCAAGACAGTCCAGGGAATTGAACATAATAATTATATTCCATTCCTCTGAACGGACAAAATAATTTTGCAAGTGACCTTGGCATATGTGAATTGTATCAAGCATGCTTCGGAGGGCTTGATGCGATGGGCATTGCATTCTTTTCAACGAACGCATATTCCGTAGCGTACTTTGGATGCCCATATATGGATCGTCATAAACTTCATGGAGGCGCTTCCATGCGTTCAGATAGTTTGCTTCCGTTTGTGGCCAACCGGCAATGGTGGCCTTGGCATCGCCCAATAGTGCTCTTTGCAACAGCTCATACCTCTGAATATTGTTGAGCGACGGATTGTCGTGTACATTCCCCTTGAACTTGTCTCGCCAGGCTGGGAATTCCGCGTGATCCCCTGCGAACGATCCCCAGGTATCGATTATTTTGTCCGATTTTACCTCTACCTGTATGGGCGTCGGATCTCTTGTTGCTGCTGCGCGTTGCTGGCCGGCACTGGCAATATCGCTGGCTCTTCTGGCTAGCTTTTGGCGTGTTTGGGTGCACAATGAGTCTAGGCGTTCAAACTCATCTTCGTACTCATCTGTGCTCTCCAAGTACGTGGCCAACGCAATTGAAGAGAGATGCTCCTGTTCGAACCTATTGAATAGGCTTGATAACCTTTCCATGCAGTCCTGCACTGATACTGCATCCATGCCAGCGATGGCGTTATCGCTGCATTCATTTAGCAAGGCATTTATCTTTTTTGCGAAGTGCAAGCGTCGGGCATTCGACGTTGACTTCGATTTGGATGGAGGCTCTTCCATGGCACGCGGCTTACGTTGCTTCGTCCGACTAGGTCTTTTTGTGGCCAGCTTGACCAATTGTCTTCACTTTACACTATATTTTATTGTTTTTTTTTGCCAGTAATGGGCGCTCACTCACTGGGATTTATTTTTTTTATCAGTGATTGGCACTCACTTGTTGTCTATTTGTGATTTTTTTTTTATTATTAGTGGGCACTCACTTGTTAGTTATTAGTGATGGGCACTCACTCACTGAGTTTTTTAATGCTTTTTCACAGCAATAGGCACTTATTCACTGCTATCAATGTTTTTTTCTTTTTCACAGCAACAGGCACTTATTCACTGCTATCAATGTTCGAGAATATTTTTTTTACTTTAATAATATTATTTGCACGCACAACTTATTCCGATGACTGCTTTAATTCGAATGAAAAAATACACAACGGAACGCACAGGCATTTTTTGCGTCGTTGTTCTTTTTCTATTCTTGTGCAGGCATATTCTTGTTGTGTGTATAACACAACGCAGTATCTTTCTGGTATATGGTGTGGCGTTACAAAGCATACACACAGAATATTTTTCTTTGGCATCGGCATTTCGTCGCGGCGATGATTGTTGCTGGTTATGTAATCTGAAATGAAAAAAGGGGTTGCAAACCGGCATGTGTTTGCGTGTACCTGAAAGAAAAAAACCTGAAATAAAAGAAGGAATATTTTATGCGTTAATGTGCCTGAGCATGTGCAGGAACACATTTTTTTCTTTTTCCCTTTCTGTTATGGCAATATATTGGGAAAAGAAACTGCGCATTTGGGTTTGGCATGGAAACAATGACGGCATGTCAATGCTTGTTTCAATTTTCGAGGCAAATATAGCAATAATATTTGAACTAGATTTTTTGGTTTTATGTACTTTGCAAACTGGCATTTGTTTGCATGTACGGTTTATGGTAAATTGGCTTTATTTGGCATATATATTTTCTTCTTTTTGGCGATCAAAAATTTGTAGGCATGACGGGCTTGGGCGTTTGCATACAGGCATGTGAATGTATGGTTAGGCATATTTGTCGGCATGACGGGCTTGGGCAATTGCATACAGGCATATGTATGTATGTTTTGGCATATTTGTCGGCTTGACTGGCTTGGGCATGTGCATACAGGCATGTGTATGTATATTTTGGCATATTTGTCGGCATGACGGGCTTGGGCATGTGCATACAGGCATGTGTATGTATATTTTGGCATATTTGTCGGCATGACGCGCTTGGGCATGTGCATACAGGCATGTGTATGCATATTTAGGCATATTTGTCGGCTTGACGGGCTTGGGCATAGGCGTAGGGATGGGCATCTAAATGTCCCTAGTGTCGTCCCGGGTTTCGGCACCAAATGTTCAAGAGCAAAGGAGTTTGGGAGAGCTATTAGGATATTAAAAGTAAAACACTTTGTATTCATTTATTATGCGCATTTATTTATTTGATTATTGGTACACTGAAAAGAATTAATTTGTCTCCTTCCCTTGAACAGCGGTTGGTTGTTGGGCATTGGCATGTGGCATATGTATATGTACGGGCGATCGTACATATACGGGCTTTTAGGCATACAAGTTAGATATATGTGTATATATATCTGGGCATGGGCGTGGGGGCATACGGTAGCATAAGGCATAAGGGCATATAGCGGCATAAGGCATAAGGGCATATATATATATAGGCATGGGCGTAGAGGCATAGGAAGTATACACAGGCGATTGTATATATAGGCGTTGGGCATATGAGTATAATTATATCCACGACGGGCACTCGACGTATTATCTTCGCGAAGGGCACTCGACTTCGCGACGGGCACTCGACTTAATTATATTTACGACGGGCACTCGACGTATTTATAAAGCACACGGGCTTTGCACACGGCGGGCACTCGACGTGTGCTCTGTTCGGGAGTTAGGCGTTAACTGGTTCGATTTCCATTTGGAGAGAACCAACATGAGGCATTGCTGTGTATGGCTTTTTTATGGGCTTGCGCATGTGTGTGGGTATGAAAGGTGAAATATACGTATGGGCTGTCATAGTATATTGGCATTCGAGGTGAAATATACATATGGGCTGTCATAGTATATTGGCATTCGAGGTGAAATATACATATGGGCTGTCATAGTATATTGGCATTTGAGGAACAGAATGTTTACATTCGAAACACTTACTATATTAAGTCTTTCAAGCATCCAAATCTATAAAACAAAAACGAGAAGAAAGAAATCCACCCAAGGAAGAAACAAAAAGGAACAAATGACCTTTATAAACATAAATAATGAGGCGTAATAATCATAATTAAATATTAGTTTTTATTTATCAAAAACCTAACAGTCTTGTAAATAAATGCCTTACTAAAATTTATACTTAAAATCTAATTCATATGTTTCCAGTTTTTATAAAATTAAATTAAAATAAATATTATATATTATATTATATTTTATACATTTAATATACATTTTTAAAGTATTACCATATCTAAAAATTAAAGATAGGTAGGATATTTTAATAGCAAATTACACATTATTAACTTTCATATTGCCATTGTCGGCTGATTTGAAAATAAGGAAATGTAGGATATTTTATTAGCAGATTAATACCCAATTTCATAAACAAACACTAAAAGTACTTTTAGCAAAAATCTTTTTAAATTTTATCAGACCCTTAAAACTTTTGAGTTTCACCAACTTGAAATGGGAAATTTCAGGGAAATTTTTGTCAAAATTGACATCCTTATAAAAATTATGTGAGAAAAAATGAGAAAGCGTTATATTCACTTTTTAAAATATTCAATGACACTTTTAAAATTTAATGAGTCAAAAATTGGCATTTAGTTTTTAAAAGTGTCTACACGCCTGGTGAAACCAAAAAATCTCATTTTACGGTTTAAAAGCCTGTTTAGTGTTTAAAAGTTGTTCATGAAATCGGGCATAAGGATTATTAACTTGCTTATTGCCATTTTCGGCTGATGTGAAAAAAAGATAAATAGGATATTTTAATAGCAGATTACGCATTATTTACTTGCATATTGCCATTGTCGGCTGATTTGAAAAAAAAATAGGATATTTAAATAGCAGATTAAGGATTATTTACTTGCATATTGCCATTTTCGGCTGATTTCAGGAATTTCAATAATGAACGAACCTTGGAGTTGGTTGCGGCTTTGTTGATTTGGTAAAAATATACGTCTATGAACTCCCAGAAGCTTTCGCATGGCTTTGGGTACGCTATGTTGAAAGTGAAAAACGTTTTAAGGCAAACATCAACTGCACGCTCGAATGTGAAAAACTTAAAGTGGCAGTTGTCAAAATCAACATGGATTTCTTCAACATTTTCTATCGAGCCAATTATTGTTATTACTGGTGGTTGGGATTGCGAGGCAGCTAATGCATTTTGATATTCTTTGTAGCCTTGCGGCTGAGCGAAGACTCTTATTGATGCTTCTTTGCTATCTGCAACCGTGAAACGCTTGTTGATATCCCTCCCACTTGGTGGCAAGAGATAATGCAAGTGTATCAAAACCATGGCGACTCTAGAATCTAAAATAAAAAAAGTGTTTATGAATTAAGGCCAATTGGCATTCCGATAGTAAAAAACTAAAATAAAAAATAAAGATATATTTGATAACTAATGAATAATACTTTATTTAATGATGTTTGTTTTTAGTTTTTACAAGGTACAAACTTTTGGAAATAGTGCTTGAATGGGGATCGGACAGGCACTTTAAGTTGAAATCCTGTAATTTGTTCCGCAGCTCGGTGTTTGCAATTAGTTTCGGAAAAACGTTTTTCAGCATCAAATTGCAAAAATCTGTCATTCTGGTACCAGCCAAAACAGTGCCCTTATCCCCAAACATTTCGTTAAAATCTGATTCAATCTACAAAAAAAAGAACCATTTATAACTTACAGCATTTATTTCAAGTTTTTTAATTGATTCTGAGAAAATAAAAAATGTAATGAAAGTGAGTATTTTCTTTTTAGGTACGTTTTTGACCGTTTACATTTATTTAAACTTAACATACAAAAAACAAAACACAAAAAAGACTTATAAGAGAATTTTGTGAAAAGTTCTACAAGTTGAAGATGACCTGTGAATTCTCCAACAAGTTAATGCAAAATTATTACCATTTTGTGGACCAAGTGTAACCAATTGGAAAATTTAATAATAAAATTTTGAAGCATTTCGCTTTCGTCCGTTTTCAGTTCAATAACAACATAGAAGTTAGAAAGATGAGAACGAAAAATATTGTGTTGGCTGTATCAAACTTAAGGCAGGCTGGCCAAGCAAATTATATAAAAAATGCCAAACAACATCTCACTGAGATCTCAGAGATCTCAGAGATCTCAGAAATCTCATAGATTTTTTAAATGGAATAAAAATTCTCAGCTGCGAACTGAGATTTTTTTCTCAGATCTCTGATATGAAATTATTTTGGATTCGATTTCTCACTCAGCTATTTTGACGTGGCTGACATATGTGCAACAACAATTAGTAAGGTAACCATTATATCTCAATGATGACTGAGAATAATGTTCCATCAAATTATTTTGCCTCAGTCAAGGTGACATTGAGATCTCAGTGAGATGTTGTTAGGTGGAACTGGCCTAATAACTGCTCAAATTAGAATTTTGAGAGTTCAATTGATTTGTGAATGTAATCATTGCAGTGAATGTGATTGATTGCACTATTTGTGCAGATTATTGCGTTTAAACAATATCATTTTATTTATTTCTTAACTAAAAAATATGCTCAGTTTAAAGAAACAGGCTTTGTATATATAGTCCTATAGTACCCGCACGCTGACGATTCGATCGATGCGACACGAGTGGCAGTATAAAAATTAGCTCTTTTGGCTTTTTTCACTTCTGCATTTGCAGACAATTTCTGTATATTTTTGAGAACATTCTCTGAGTCCTCTGCACTGTAGCTCTTTCGCAGAATGTACTCTTAACTCTTAAGTGTAAATTTGATACGCAATGTCATGTCAATGTCTATTGGTGGAGGATGGTGGTTGGTGGGACGGTGAGATGGGAATGGACATTGGATCGTTTTTTCTTACAGTATGCATGTTTGAAAATTGAAATATATGACAGGATGGTGTATTTTTTTGTGTGTGGGTAAGGAAAGGATTATTGGAATAGAAGAAAAGAGAACAAAAAAGTACGGAATATCATTTTATGATTGCCACATTGGCAACAGAATTTGAATGGTTTAATATTTTTGTTTTTATTTTCAAGGAATGTTTAAAGGATAGCAAATATTTTCAATGGGAATTGTTTTGTTTTGGTAGGTGATATTGTACTGCTTTTTTGTACAAAGAAATTATTTGAACTTTATAAATGTGTTTCATTCAGTTTCTTTGAACAAAAAAAAAACAAGGTGATTCAGCAAGGTGGCAAGCTTGTCGTCGTTTTATCATGTTGCCGATATGCTGGCTGATGGCTGATGTCCTAAACGAAAAACAAGAACGAAGAACAAAATCTATGTAGGTATGCGTTATTGTTATGGTTGTGTGTTCGAACACATTCTAAATTTCTATTATCGAACTTATAATTTGTAGCGTAGTAATGAAGGACAATGAACTGATTTTGTTATTGTCGCAGGTCAAGTGCATTGAATTTGTTTTGGATTTCTGGATTTCTGAATTATGCGATCGGGAAGTTTGTGGCTATTCATTTTTTGTTTTAAGAAATGTATTGAAGTTGAAATGTTAAAACATAATACATATATTGGTTTTGAAAAAAAATGGTAATATTGCAAAAATTTGAAATAAAAAAAAGAATTTGAATAGTTACATAAGTCTACAGATAAGAATGGAATGGATAGAACTTTTATAGTAGTAGATAGCATCATATATATACATATACCTATACAAAAAGTTAGCATTTAATTATTAACTCTTGGCCCAATGTATATGAAATATGTCATATGATTGGGAGTATTCATATCTGTAAGGCGTCCGAACCAAAGCAATGTAAAAAAAAGATGTTTTATTCCAAGAAGTATTTTGGACACCCCGAAGAGGATCAAAAGTGATCCTTTGTACGGGAAGAAACAATTCTTGGAAAATAACATGGATGATTTAAGTGAGGAACAAACGACGTTCATAGGATTCCAATTCCTTCACAAGACCAATGCTCCATGGTGTAAAGAAACAAATTTTATAAGTCTCCAGTTTCTTGTGAGAATCCCTTTTTTAATAACAATTGGAAACAGACCATTTGTTATTTCGTAGGATCTTCAAAGGGTGCCATGCTTTCAAAAATGATAGTGTCTATAGTGCAGAGTGTCAACGATTGTGGACTTGAAGTTGTTGGCACTTGCTGCGATCAAGGCCCCGCGAATGTTCGAGCATATAACTTGCTTATGGAACAATCAAAGGGACCCTGGGTTGACGTTGGAGGTCAGAAAGTATTTCTATTTTTTGACTATCCACATATGTTTAAGAGTGTTAGGAACATTCTCTTGAATAAACAGATCAAAATTCTTGACGAAGTAGTTGACTGGAAAATTCTTGAGAAAGTTTATGAGATGGACTTGAAAAGTCCCTCGTTTAGGATTTTAAGTAAATTAAGTAAAAGACATGTGTATCAAAATAATTTTGAAAAGCTGTCAGTGAAGCATGCAACTCAGGTACTAAGCTATATTATATATCTGTACATTAGTTGCAATAATAGTAAGTAATACAAAAATATTTATTTATTTTCTGTGAATGTGTTAATTTTTTAATTGTAAATTGGCAAATATTTACCTAAAGTAAGCAATAATGTACAGCGATTATGCCTACTGGGGATAGATACCCTTAAAAAACGCATTTGGTACTCTACCTCCTGGGTAATGTGAAAAAAATACGATTTTGAATAATAAAAAATGTTTCAAACTTTCTTTTAAGTTTTTTTCTTAATTTTAAAATGAGACATCATCATAGAGTTGTTTTGAATACTGAACCTGTATTTACCTCGAATAAAGTTATGTGAAGTGTAGATGCCTACTATTTCTTCACCCTTGAAAAAAAAATTCCAATTGATTGGAAACTGAATAAATGTAGGTATCTATCAAAAATATTAAAAATTGTTCATTTTCACCCGTTTCATACTTTAGCTAAGCCAACACCTTTTTTCAAAACAGCAGATTGTAGGTACTTCCAAAAAAAATTGTTTTTAGTATTCAAATTCAATGGCATTTAAGGTGCAAAAACAAGAAATGATCCAAATATTCAATTTGAAAACAAGTTTCTGCAGCCTAAATATTAGGTCCGTTTGTTTGCCCCATAAAACTGCCCAAAACTGCCATATTCTCCCACGTTCGCTTACTGCCACTTAAATTAAAATCTGTCACTTTTGAAGGAGAAAAATACTTCCCCTATCTGCCGAATTTAGCCACAAAAATTTCTTGTGGCAGTTTGTGTAAGTTTTGTCAAACCATAAGAAGTACATTGAATTTTGTTGACGTTTGACATAATTTTGTGCATTCGGCAGATTTTTGGTGTGAAGCGTTCGTTTTATTTTTGGGTGAATCACAAAATTTCGAGGAGTGGGGATGATTTTTGACAGTTTTTACACAAACTGCCTAAAAAGTAAAAGAACGGACCTATTGTATCGAATAGCCAGGCCTTTACTTGTAGTAAAATATTAGAATTGTACCTATTGGTTTTCTTGCACACATTATGAAATACTGCAACATAGGAATATCAATCAGAGTATATCTAATAATGAGTAGGTAAGGACACTCTCTACTTAGTTAATTTTTGGTTACATTTTTGGTCTCACATACTTGGGAAATAGACGGTAAATCTAAGTGTTATAGTGAGAAGGAGACAAAACATAAGGACTACAAAAAAACAAGTGGCATGACCAGAGATTATATAAGGTAAGGAGATGGGAAACAAAGCTGTCAAAATGACAGTTGCCTACAAGCTAAAATTTACGGATTGCTAAGATGTGTGCGTGTTTTCACTAACACATTCTTTCAATCCGTCTATTCACCAAAGGGGAATAATTTCGGCAGTTAAATTTGATTTTTTTTGAAAAAAGAGGTGAATGGATATGTTCACAAATAGAGTAAAATTATTAGGTAAGTAAAAGCTATTAAATAAACAGGCGTAGAAATTGTTCGTGAAATTTCGTTTTCAAAGAGTGACGGTAATAGAAATTGTGAACAGAACAAAAAAAATTCTGTATTTTTTGGTAAAGTAAGAGAAATATTTTTCTTGTTTTCATTCATACAAACAATCAAAATGTTTTAGTATTTTTATTTTCCAACACTGAGGTATCAAGATGAAGGGCTTTTAAAATATTCTGTTTTTACTTTTTGTATGAAGCTAAGTACATATTTTATTAACACAGAGATGCTTGCAAAAAAAAAACTAATAACAAGAAATAATTTTTTTGTAGGTATGCGTTTTTGGAAACGGTCTCTCGGCCACTTATGACACGTTCTAAAGATTAAACGATAGAAAATGAAGTATGAAAACACGGAATAATTTTTCGGTTCATTTTTGTTTGTTTTGGCTGCAAATTACAAATGTAAAGTTTTTTCACTTTTTGAGTTGTGAGACAAGAATTTGTTTATTGAATGCAATAAAAAATGACAAATACATATTTTAATTTTTTGTTGAAGTTGAAACAAAAACAGCATCCCTGTTCGCCATTATGCCCCTTTTTCCTATTTTTCGAGAACAAGAATCAAATTGACCATGAAAATTGCCTGATATTTCCTAAATTCAGTGGCGCAAATTTTAAGACATTTAAAGTATACTTTAAATCCACTTTAAAGTAGGAGTCGACTATAAAAACAAATTTTAGACTCAAGGTCGACTTTATCTTATTTTTAAACGACTTAAAGTATACTTTATCGTTAAAGTGGTCGTCTAACTTTAAAACGGAGAAAGCGTTCGTTTAACTCTTTAAAGTATAGTTTTGAACGAGAAGATTTTGAAATTTTCGAAGATTTTGAAGTTAAAAGATAGCTAAGAGTTTGTCAAATTCGTGCATCCTCTTATTTAAATTCAAATATTCATTTATCATTTTTGTAAAAAAAAAAAAAATATGAACCATGGGACTACCAAGCTGGATTTGCTGCTTGTTTTTTGACACTTCTTGCAGTTGTGTGTGTACGTTGTTTGATTTAAATTTTATTACCTATTTGCCTTTTTTGAGAGTTCTAATAAACAACTTACACTTGTAGGGAAATTTATTCCTGTTCTAAAAGAATATTTTATACCCATTTCAGAGCACACTATTCCACCTTCACTATGACAAATAAAAACAAAACAATTTGGAACATCATTTGGATATTTATTGAAACACATTTTCACAAAGAAAAACATAACATTTATTAGAACTAAATATACAAACACTAAATAATCACATTTTTTATTGTTTTGGGGAGATAAATGTAGTAAAAACCGATAAAAACTGCAAGCGTAAAATGACAGTTCACTTATTCAATTTATTGATGTGTCACATTTAGGCGAGTTCACACAACGTTATGTTTAAAGTCCAATCTAGTTAGAAGACTCGTTTAAAGTGTTTAAAAATAAGAAAAGTTAGAAGTGCTTTAAGTAGAGTAGACTTTATTTCTTAAACGAGGGCTGACTTAAAATTTGCGCCAGTATATTATGTATTTAAATATTTGAGTGTGCTTCTGCCTTTAAACATATCTTAATGTAAGGCACAAGTAAGTTTTCAGCCTAAAGCTTCGGAACGCATCCTTCAAGTATTTTCGTGGTGGGTTTAAGAAAAACGTGTTTGACAATTTGAAAATTCAATCTAGTTATCTACGTTAAATTTGAAAATCCGAAAACAAACAAAAGAGAACTGCAAAAATATAAGAATCCCACCTCATCTCTTTGTTTTTGTATTATTCATGTACAAGGAAAGAAAATAAAATGAAAGAATATGAAAATTGCGGGATCTAGGGAGTGAAACGTAAGTCAGTTTCCCATCTTATTACATAATTAATCTTTGGGCATGACAGCTATCAAAGTATCAAGCATCTTTCGTCTTTGAAAATTCGTCCGAAGAAATGCCATAAAAAACTTGTTAATTTCAACCCTCAATTAGTGTGACCTGATTCAATCAAATAAAACATGTTACGAGGGTTGATAATTGAAGTTTAAATCGTAATATATGATATTTGATATCTTAAGAAGTTATCACAGCCCATACATTAGTTAATTTATATTCTAGATTAAATTATTCATATTTTTTATTCATTTATATGGGTTTGTAAGCAAAAAAAGCAATTACTTGAAAAAAAACAAAATAAAGTGATCTAAAAAAGATTAGTTCGGTCACTCCACTCCTTTTCAGATTGAGAGGAAAAAAAACAAGAACACATGCACAGACCATCAGTCAGACCAACATTTTGGGAAATTCCGATTTTATGTATCGTACACATGCAGCTCTGTTTGTTGCGAACTCTTTCTTTCTTTCGAATTTTTCTAGACCGAACATTTTTGAACTATTCTTTCCTACTAGAACTTTTTTTCTGTTATTAGCGTTTTTAATTGAATTTGATATACTCTGATATCAATAGCCTTAAAAACTTCCTTCATATGTTCATATGTATAAAATTCATAAAGGCATTTGAATAACATGTGTTTACTGATCTTTTGTTATTGCCTTTGCGTTTGCATTGCCTTCCTTTTATTCTCTACCATTATTCGTTTTGTTTATTCTACTCTCTTATTTGCAACCAAGAAAAATTTCCTGTTCCCTCTCTTTCCTTTGCTTAGTTCTTGTTCTTTCAGTAAATCTGTATCTGATTCTCTGAGAGCGACTGTCGGCTGCAAAAAGAGAATGACAGCAAAGTACAAGTGGCGCCACCTTCGATTTGACGGCAGCTTAGTGCGTAACAAAATTCAAGCGCGTGGAAATACTATAGGACTATATATACAAAGAAACAGGAAAAAAAATTGACTTCAGGAAAAAAAAAGATGCAGAAGTAAGAGAAATATTAAAATTAGGGAGAGTTCGACCAAGGGAATGCTTTAAGTATGAAAAACTGAAGGGAATCATAAAAAATGCTCAAATTTTTCAAGTTTAAGAGAATTACGACCTAGCGAGAGTTGACTGCAATGCAATTTAACAATAACTTCGCAAAAAAATTCCCACGCGCGTATGATGCACAAGTCGTGACGATACTCTGGCCGGTGGACGAGGGAGAGGCGGACGAAGTCGCGGGCAACTGCTAGTGTTCAATAAGAGTAGCTTTCCAGTTTTTACTGTTCTTTATATTTTGAATGTTGAATGAATTTTCTTCTCAAAGGAGCTGTAGACGTCAAGGGAGTTCAATAAAACGAAATTTTTAAGAGAAATTAAGTTTTGGTCGTTTAGTTTTCTTTTAAATTGCTATATAAAACATATTTCGTATAAATTAGAGTGTTTCAAGAAAATTTATTCTCTTTGATGTGTCCGTAAGTGTCAAGACTGACTGCTCGCCTTGTGGATTTTAGGACTCACGTTTGGTTCTGGCTCAAAACTTTAATTATATCGTGTAACCTACTTTATCAGTTAGTCTCTGACGTGCAGGTTGTGTTGACATTCCTACCTTACTTAAGACCTTATAGAACCGATGCTAATGGAGTTCTATTAGAATTCAAAAGCAAGAAACAAGTTTCATATAAACTCTTTATTAAACTAATAACTTAATCTAATTATAGTGATTTAATTGTTGGATTGATTCTTGTCGTGCGATCGATAGTAAATCTCGTAACTCAATGATCTTAATTATTATGCTATGCCAGCTCGTGTCATCGTTTCGGTAGTTTGACAGCTTTCTGAAGTCACGGCTTTCTAAAGTCACGGCCGAGTCCGAGGATGAACTCCTGGCTTCCAGTCAGGATACCATTGTAGGTAACTCAGGGGAAGCTAGAGACGCTAGCACCTCAGAGCAGGCTACACTAAGAGGTAACACGGGAGGTACTAGTACCCCCGTGCTTCAGCATCCCTCTCAAAAAACGCCCGTAACTTCAAGTAGCAAGGCCCGCCAGAGCAACGCTACCAAGCCCAACAAGCACTCTCCTGCGGATCAGCTCAGGATCAAGTACAGGAAGGAAGGATCTGCGAGGCAAGCCGCAAAGCCCTGGAAGAGGCACAATTTAAGCTGAGATTCGGCATCAAAAGTGTCTCTATCAAGATTCTGCAGAGTCAGGAAGTTGGCCCCACCCTGAGTGATGACATCGTCGAGGTAGACGACGTCACCATGCGGGTTGGAGCCCCCAGCGAGGCGCTGGATCCTGGCCCTGCAGTTCCGCCGAATTAAAAACGATCCGCTATGCGCCATCCAGGTTAACCTGAAGCACTCAAAATGTGCCACGGATAACCTGAAGGTTTTCCTCAGAGAGGAAAAGATAGATGTTGCGCTGATCCAAGAGCCATGGGTTAACGGCCTCGCGGTAAGAGGCCTCAAGGTTAACCAATACGACCTTTTTTACAAGCCCGATAACCAGAATCAAGGTAAGCCTAGAACTTGTATTTTAGCTAAAAAAACACTTAAAAGCTTTTCTGTGTCCAAATTTTAGCACCCCTGATTTAACAGTGGTTAGGTTAGAGGGTAGGCAAGCGGAGGGCTTGATTCTAGCCTCTTCGTACATGGCGCATGACAGGGAGTCACCGCCTGAGGAAGTGCGATTGCTAGCGGCAGAGGCAAAAGCTAGGAAAGTAAGCCTGCTCGTAGGAAGCGATGCCAATGCCAGGCACTCAATCTGGAGCAGTTCTGAAATTAATGACCGAGGTGAGTCTCTCTTTAATTACATTATTGAAAGCAACATGACTATTTGTAACAGGGGTAACACTCCTACTTTTGTCTTTCCGAGTACGGATAACACAGAAGGGTGGGAAGATGTTTTAGATGTTACTTTTGTCAATAATCACGGTAAACTCTCCATCGAAAATTGGAGAGTATCTCTTCTTAATTCCTTTTCTGACCATAAATATATTTTATTTGATCTTAAATTTGAAATGGAAACTCCTTCCCATTATAGAAATCCCAGAAGAATTGACTGGAAGAAATTTAGTCAAACCTTTAGCTCAAAGCTACGTAATATAACGAAAACGAGTTACGAGTCGGTTACAGATCTTGAGTTAGAGATTTCAAACTTCGAGGACTCTATAAACACTGCCTTCAAGGTCTCTTGCCCGATAAGATATAGTAAGAAAACCTTTCCACCTTGGTGGAATGATGACTTATCTCATCTGAGGAAAATTACAAGAACCATTTTTAACATCTGCTATAAGCATAAATTTTATCAGCCTTATAAGGACTGCTTGAGAATATACAAGCGTTCTATAGCTCAAGCCAAAAAACAAGGATGGCAAGAGTACTGTCAGTCCATCGAAGATATCAAAGATTCGGCTAGGCTTAGTAGGGTTTTATCGAAAGAACATTCGAACCCCTCATTTCTTAAAAAAACAGATGGAAGCTGGACAGCATCTCCAATGGAGACATTAGAGCAACTAATGAATGTACACTTCCCAGGTTGTGCAGAAGAACCACCCGAATCTAATCTGACTCTCGACATGCCAACCTCCATAGAGCATGTCAACGCCCTTATAACTAGAGAAAATATAGTCTGGGCTATTAAAACTTTCTCGCCATACAAATCTCCAGGCCCTGATGGAATACTGCCTATAATGCTGCAAAATCAGCTTGAATTAGTGGTTCCACGGCTTGAGAGTATCTTTAAAGGTTGCCTCTTGCTAAACCATGTCCCTTTGTCTTGGAGACAGGTAAGAGTGGTTTTCTTGCCAAAAATTGGTAAAAGAGGGCATGAATCTGCCAAAGATTACCGACCTATAAGCCTTACTTCCTTTCTTCTTAAAACCCTGGAGAGAATCGTAGAAGCTCACATAAGGAGTATTCTGAGTAGTTGTCCCCTATCTAACTCGCAACATGCATACATGAGGGGTAGATCTACAGAGACTGCTCTTCATGAGGTAGTGAGAACGATAGAAAACACGATTCATTTCAAGGAATATACCCTAGCTACCTTCTTAGACGTAGAAGGAGCTTTCAACAATGTCCTAACTGAATCCATCGCAGAATCACTTGCAGACTTCGGTGTAGAGAACTACATCAGAAGGTGGATAATATCCATGCTAAGTAATAGGAGGATTCAATCAAAGTTAGGATATTCAACGTGCACCAAATATGCCAGCAGAGGAACACCCCAAGGAGGTGTACTGTCTCCTTTTTTATGGCTCTTGGTCATGAACAGCATTCTTGTGAAATTCGAGAGTAGTGGAGTGAAAGCGGTTGCGTACGCCGATGATTTGGTCATTCTAGTTTCAGGAAAATTTCCAAGCGTGATCAGTGAAATCACTAATATTGCTTTGAAGAAAGTAAGCACCTGGGCTGCGAGCTGCGGACTAGGTGTTAACAGTAACAAAACCGAGTTGATGCTTTTCACCACCAAAACCAAGGTACCACCCTTCACTCTACCTCGTTTAAACGGACAAACACTATCATTGTCCTCCAGTGCTAAATATCTGGGCGTAATACTAGACACCAAATTGAACTGGAAGCTTAACATTGAAGAACGGGTGAAGAAGGCGTGTGTTGCCTTCTACGCCTGCAACAAAACATTCGGCAAAAATTGGGGCCTCCAGTCAAAAATGATAAAATGGACATACACAGCGGTTGTAAGACCGATACTTGTTTATGGTTCCGTTGTATGGTGGCCTGCTCTCAGCAAAGCTTACATAGTAAACAACCTAACAAAGGTGCAGAGAAATGCTTGCGTAGGGATATCAGGGGCAATCAGGTCCTGCCCAACAGATGCACTTAACGTCATCCTGGACCTTCTTCCGATCGACCTGTATATTAAATATCAGGTGTCCTGCAGTATCTTGAGACTCAAAGAAATAGGCTGCTGGAAATCTAGATCCTATGGGCACTGCAACCAAACAAGCCTTATACCATCAGACATCCTATCCACTACCACCGATTACTGCATCCCTACCCTAGACACCTCAAAGAAGTTTAGAGTCTTGCTCCCGTCAAGAATCGACTGGGAGGAAGGTGATGTGACGAAAGACTTCGACACAACTATCTTCACGGATGGTTCAAAGATGGAATGCGGTGTTGATGCAGGTGTCTTCTGTGAATCTCTTGAGATTTCAAAATCCTATAGACTTCCCGATTTTGCCAGCGTATTCCAGGCAGAATTGTTAGCGATAAGGGAAGCTTGTAAAGCCCTTAAAAACATCCGACAGAACCAAAATGTAGCTATACTAACAGACAGTCAGGCAGCTATTAAAGCCATAGATTCTGCTTTATCATCCTCTAAACTGGTCCAGCAATGCAAAGAGGCTCTCAAGGAACTTGATTTGAGCGTCACTCTAATCTGGATACCGGGCCATAGGGGCTATGAGGGAAATGAGAAGGCAGATGAGCTAGCTAGGCAAGGATCAGCCCTTCACAACTCATTGGCAGTGAGAGTATATGCTCCTCTTGGAGTTGTGAAGGGCAATATCCTGACCAAATACACATCAGAAGCAAATCATAGGTGGAGTAGTTTAACGAGTTGCGTTATATCTAGGAAAATCTGGCCCGCCTATAACAAACCAAAATCAACCAATTTAATTTCCAAACCAAGGCATGACATAGCCAGGATTGTCGCTACCTGCACAGGGCATTGGCCTGTGGGGGAGCATGCGGGTATACCACATAACTCTTTCTGTCGTAGCTGTGAGAACCAGGAAGAAAAAGAAACGGTCCCACACTTTCTATGCCATTGTCCGGCCCTGGCTAGGAAAAGAGCACTCCATTTAGGTAAAGAATTCTTCAACGGTATTGAGGAACTCGCAGATTTCAAGATCAAAGATTTGATCTCATACCTCAATAGCACAAAGTGGCTTTAACGCCCCCCCCCCCTTTATTTCTCCCTCATTAAATGGCACTATGAGATAATAGGCTGTAGGGTAGGAAAATAATACAACACTATTATATAGGATTGTACGTGCGGAACATACATAATCCATAACCCATTTTCAAAGCCATTTAGAATCTCACGAGGTATGGTATCAAAACGGCGCACTCAGCGCTAATTGTGTCCTGCGCGAAGCAGGACAGCCATTTCTACCTACCTACCTAAAGTCACGGCCGACGTTTGACAAATCAATAAGTGTTGAGTACATTTATTGTTATTAAGTTGTTTTTTTTTTACATACTCTTGTTTAAATTTCTTTCTTCTTCTTTTCTTTTTTTTGTATAATGTTTTTAATATTAAATGTTTGTAAATCAAGAGAAATCTGGCTGACGGCTTATTAAGCCATGCTATCAAATTGTAATAAAATGTTGTAATATCAATCATTTCCTGATGTCACATTGTGAAATAAATAAATAAAATAAATAAATAAATAATAAAATAAATAAGTGTTGAGTGTTCCCACTTACATAAAGAGTGTTAGTCCAGTGTGGTTGTAGGTGCCACAACCTTGTTAACCTGCAATGAACAAATCACGTCAAAAAAAGCTTTATGTTGAAGAATTGACTGAAGGAGTGGAAAAATCTGTAAGGATTGTAATTTAAAACCTTTATCTAAATAAAGTAATCTCCAATCAAAAAAAAAAAAAAACGGAGTATATCAGGTACAATGACATTGTGTGTCATCATGAGCTTGAAAGATGTAGACGAATGTTATAAGTAGTTTCAAAAAGCAATATTTTAAATGTGAAAGAGTCTATCAGCATTGTTAGTAAGAAATTTAGACTTAAGTCTATCAAGCCACAAATACTCAATTTTCAAGACGAATACTTACACCTTATGTTACTTATTCAGCTCCAGTTTTGCATGCTTAATTGGTTGAGGTCCTCTACCACCTCACATGTCCGCGCTGGATTCGAAGACTCTACTGACTGGAGTGCTATTTTCCATTCACTCTACGTGACCCAACTATGACCTACACTCAAAGAAATTTCCTGGTCACTGTTATCAAATTTCCTGTATCATTCTATCAGATTACCGGATAACTAGATTCCGTCAAGACATCTGGTACAATGTTACAGAAATCCTGGTAGCTAATACAAGGAATAAAAATTTCCCCTCCGAAATAATTTAATCAGAAATCCTGGTAGTACGGTACGTATCTCTTTCCTGGACCAATTAACCATGAAAATATAATTTTTTAATGGTACCTGTTACCAGGACCCTGGTAGAATATTCCAGGATTTCGATGTTTTTGCTGGTAGCAGGAGCCAGGAAAGCGGTAGTATTTACCAGGAATATTTCTTTTTTCCTGGTTAAATGTACCAGGATTCTGGTAGAATATACCAGGATTTTCGATTTTTTACTGGTACCAGGAACCAGGAAAGCGGTAGTATTTACCAGGAATATTTTTTTCTTCCTGGTTAAATGTACCAGGATTCTGGTAGAATATACCAAGATTTTCGATTTATTACTTTAACCAGGAACCAGGAAAGCGGTAGTATTTACCAGGAATATTTCTTTTTTCCTGGTTAAATGTACCAGGATTCTGGTATAATATACCAGAATTTTCGATTTTTTACTGGTACCAGGAACCAGGAAAGCGGTAGTATTTACCAGGAATATTTCTTTTTTCCTGGTTAAATGTACCAGGATTCTGGTAGAATATACCAGAACTTTCGATTTTTTACTGGTACCAGGAACCAGGAAAGCAGTAGTATTTACCAGGAATATTTTTTTCTTCCTGGTTAAATGTACCAGAATTCTGGTTAACTATACCAGGAATGACGATGGTTTTACTGGTAGTAGGTACCAGGAGAGTGGTAGTATTAAGCGGGAAAAAATATTTCTCCTTAATACTACCATTCTCCTAGTACCTACTACCAGTAAAAATATACGCATTCCTGGTGTATTTTACCAGCACTCAGGTACATTTGACCAGAACATACGATACTTTTACTGGTAGGAACCAGGAGAGTGATAGTATTGATTGGGAAGAATAAAACTCCATGTAAATACTACCAGAATAAAAAATACATTTTACTAGAAAAATAATATTCCTGGTAAAAAGTACCATTTTATCGTTAGTAGATATCAAATTATTATTATTATTATTATTTCATATTTCTTTTACTTACTAAATTAAGTCTTTCAAGCATCCAAATCTATAAAACAAAAACGAGAAGAAAGAAATCCACCCAAGGAAGAAACAAAAAGGAACAAATGACCTTTATAAACATAAATAATGAGGCGTAATAATCATAATTAAATATTAGTTTTTATTTATCAAAAACCTAACAGTCTTGTAAATAAATGCCTTACTAAAATTTATACTTAAAATCTAATTCATATGTTTCCAGTTTTTATAAAATTAAATTAAAATAAATATTATATATTATATTATATTTTATACATTTAATATACATTTTTAAAGTATTACCATATCTAAAAATTAAAGATAGGTAGGATATTTTAATAGCAAATTACACATTATTAACTTTCATATTGCCATTGTCGGCTGATTTGAAAATAAGGAAATGTAGGATATTTTATTAGCAGATTAATACCCAATTTCATAAACAAACACTAAAAGTACTTTTAGCAAAAATCTTTTTAAATTTTATCAGACCCTTAAAACTTTTGAGTTTCACCAACTTGAAATGGGAAATTTCAGGGAAATTTTTGTCAAAATTGACATCCTTATAAAAATTATGTGAGAAAAAATGAGAAAGCGTTATATTCACTTTTTAAAATATTCAATGACACTTTTAAAATTTAATGAGTCAAAAATTGGCATTTAGTTTTTAAAAGTGTCTAAACGCCTGGTGAAACCAAAAAATCTCATTTTACGGTTTAAAAGCCTGTTTAGTGTTTAAAAGTTGTTCATGAAATCGGGCATAAGGATTATTAACTTGCTTATTGCCATTTTCGGCTGATTTGAAAAAAAAAGATAAATAGGATATTTTAATAGCAGATTACGCATTATTTACTTGCATATTGCCATTTTCGGCTGATTTCAGGAATTTCAATAATGAACGAACCTTGGAGTTGGTTGCGGCTTTGTTGATTTGGTAAAAATATACGTCTATGAACTCCCAGAAGCTTTCGCATGGCTTTGGGTACGCTATGTTGAAAGTGAAAAACGTTTTAAGGCAAACATCAACTGCACGCTCGAATGTGAAAAACTTAAAGTGGCAGTTGTCAAAATTAACATGGATTTCTTCAAAATTTTCTATCGAGCCAATTATTGTTATTACTGGTGGTTGGGATTGCGAGGCAGCTAATGCGTTTTGATATTCTTTGTAGTCTTGCGGCTGAGCGAAGACTCTTATTGATGCTTCTTTGCTATCTGCAACCGTGAAACGCTTGTTGATATCCCTCCCACTTGGTGGCAAGCAGCGGTGACGCGTGCCTGTAAAATGTAGTCGTTTAAACCCAAAATCAACGCAAATACACATTCTAAAATTCAAAAACTATGCAGGGCTGGGCTAGTCTCATTTCCTGCATTCCATTATTCAAACAGGAAAAAAAGCTTTCCTCTTTCCAAACTGATTTGAACACAATCATGAACATGATCGTCCGTCTGTTTCATTTATCATATTCAAAAACTACCCACTTTTCTCATTTCCAAAATTCTGTGTATTCATTCAAAAAAAGCTCTACTCGTCCGCAACTGCACTGCACGACAAGATCCCTTCTACGAGCGATTTGTTTTTTTTTTTTTTTCTTACATGCTCTCTATGGGTTCAATTCGTTGCCAGAACGTTCAAACGACTTTGGTAGATACACATCAGTTGAGTAAAAAAAAAACAGTAGCAGGTAGCTAGTTCGTTTTGTTTTTATTATTATTATTATTTATTTATTTTCCTAACATAAATGTGTAGAAAAATACAAAACTGCAGCTATAGCAACTTAGGCTTTCAGCTGGAATCGTTTTGTTTTATTTATGTGGTTTACTAAAGGTATGCAAGAGTTGGAACTGGAAGTGGATATATTATATCTAGGACGCAGGCACATTAGATATGTATGTATATTTATCGTATTTGGAATAAAAAAAAAAAAACAAAAAATGTGTGAGATGTGAGTACGGTGCGTGGAAGGTGGAAATGCTAGTCGTTCATGCACGACTTGAACAATATGACGCCTCGCCACTGGTGGCAAGAGATAATGCAAGTGTATCAAAACCATGGCGACTCTAGAATCTAAAATAAAAAAAAGTGTTTATGAATTAAGGCCAATTGGCATTCCGATAGTAAAAAACTAAAATAAAAAATAAAGATATATTTGATAACTAATGAATAATACTTTATTTAATGATGTTTGTTTTTAGTTTTTACAAGGTACAAACTTTTGGAAATAGTGCTTGAATGGGGATCGGACAGGCACTTTAAGTTGAAATCCTGTAATTTGTTCCGCAGCTCGGTGTTTGCAATTAGTTTCGGAAAAACGTTTTTCAGCATCAAATTGCAAAAATCTGTCATTCTGGTACCAGCCAAAACAGTGCCCTTATCCCCAAACATTTCGTTAAAATCTGATTCAATCTACAAAAAAAAAAGAACCATTTATAACTTACAGCATTTATTTCAAGTTTTTTAATTGATTCTGAGAAAATAAAAAATGTAATGAAAGTGAGTATTTTCTTTTTAGGTACGTTTTTGACCGTTTACATTTATTTAAACTTAACATACAAAAAACAAAACACAAAAAAGACTTATAAGAGAATTTTGTGAAAAGTTCTACAAGTTGAAGATGACCTGTGAATTCTCCAACAAGTTTATGCAAAATTATTACCATTTTGTGGACCAAGTGTAACCAATTGGAAAATTTAATAATAAAATTTTGAAGCATTTCGCTTTCGTCCGTTTTCAGTTCAATAACAACATAGAAGTTAGAAAGATGAGAACGAAAAATATTGTGTTGGCTGTATCAAACTTAAGGCAGGCTGGCCAAGCAAATTATATAAAAAATGCCAAACAACATCTCACTGAGATCTCAGAGATCTCAGAGATCTCAGAAATCTCATAGATTTTTTAAATGGAATAAAAATTCTCAGCTGCGAACTGAGATTTTTTTCTCAGATCTCTGATATGAAATTATTTTGGATTCGATTTCTCACTCAGCTATTTTGACGTGGCTGACATATGTGCAACAACAATTAGTAAGGTAACCATTATATCTCAATGATGACTGAGAATAATGTTCCATCAAATTATTTTGCCTCAGTCAAGGTGACATTGAGATCTCAGTGAGATGTTGTTAGGTGGAACTGGCCTAATAACTGCTCAAATTAGAATTTTGAGAGTTCAATTGATTTGTGAATGTAATCATTGCAGTGAATGTGATTGATTGCACTATTTGTGCAGATTATTGTGTTTAAACAATATCATTTTATTTATTTCTTAACTAAAAAATATGCTCAGTTTAAAGAAACAGGAAAAAAAATTGACTTCAGGAAAAAAAAAAGATGCAGAAGTAAGAGAAATATTAAAATTAGGGAGAGTTCGACCAAGGGAATGCTTTAAGTATGAAAAACTGAAGGGAATCATAAAAAATGCTCAAATTTTTCAAGTTTAAGAGAATTACGACCTAGCGAGAGTTGACTGCAATGCAATTTAACAATAACTTCGCAAAAAAATTCCCACGCGCGTATGATGCACAAGTCGTGACGATACTCTGGCCGGTGGACGAGGGAGAGGCGGACGAAGTCGCGGGCAACTGCTAGTGTTCAATAAGAGTAGCTTTCCAGTTTTTACTGTTCTTTATATTTTGAATGTTGAATGAATTTTCTTCTCAAAGGAGCTGTAGACGTCAAGGGAGTTCAATAAAACGAAATTTTTAAGAGAAATTAAGTTTTGGTCGTTTAGTTTTCTTTTAAATTGCTATATAAAACATATTTCGTATAAATTAGAGTGTTTCAAGAAAATTTATTCTCTTTGATGTGTCCGTAAGTGTCAAGACTGACTGCTCGCCTTGTGGATTTTAGGACTCACGTTTGGTTCTGGCTCAAAACTTTAATTATATCGTGTAACCTACTTTATCAGTTAGTCTCTGACGTGCAGGTTGTGTTGACATTCCTACCTTACTTAAGACCTTATAGAACCGATGCTAATGGAGTTCTATTAGAATTCAAAAGCAAGAAACAAGTTTCATATAAACTCTTTATTAAACTAATAACTTAATCTAATTATAGTGATTTAATTGTTGGATTGATTCTTGTCGTGCGATCGATAGTAAATCTCGTAACTCAATGATCTTAATTATTATGCTATGCCAGCTCGTGTCATCGTTTCGGTAGTTTGACAGCTTTCTGAAGTCACGGCTTTCTAAAGTCACGGCCGACGTTTGACAAATGAATAAGTGTTGAGTACATTTATTGTTATTAAGTTGTTTTTTTTTTTTACATACCTACTCTTGTTTAAATTTCTTTCTTTTTCTTTTCTTTTTTTTGTATAATGTTTTTAATATTAAATGTTTGTAAATCAAGAGAAATCTGGCTGACGGCTTATTAAGCCATGCTATCAAATTGTAATAAAATGTTGTAATATCAATCATTTCCTGATGTCACATTGTGAAATAAATAAATAAAATAAATAAATAAATAATAAAATAAATAAGTGTTGAGTGTTCCCACTTACATAAAGAGTGTTAGTCCAGTGTGGTTGTAGGTGCCACAACCTTGTTAACCTGCAATGAACAAATCACGTCAAAAAAAGCTTTATGTTGAAGAATTGACTAGAGGAGTGGAAAAATCTGTAAGGATTGTAATTTAAAACCTTTATCTAAATAAAGTAATCTCCAATCAAAAAAAAAAAAAAAAAAAAAAAAAAAAAAAAAAAAAAAAAAAAAAAAAAAAAAAAAAAAAAAAAAAAAAAAAAAAAAAAAAAAAAAAAAACCGAGTATATCAGGTACAATGACATTGTGTGTCATCATGAGCTTGAAAGATGTAGACGAATGTTATAAGTAGTTTCAAAAAGCAATATTTTAAATGTGAAAGAGTCTATCAGCATTGTTAGTAAGAAATTTAGACTTAAGTCTATCAAGCCACAAATACTCAATTTTCAAGACGAATACTTACACCTTATGTTACTTATTCAGCTCCAGTTTTGCATGCTTAATTGGTTGAGGTCCTCTACCACCTCACATGTCCGCGCTGGATTCGAAGACTCTACTGACTGGAGTGCTATTTTCCATTCACTCTACGTGACCCAACTATGACCTACACTCAAAGAAATTTCCTGGTCACTGTTATCAAATTTCCTGTATCATTCTATCAGATTACCGGATAACTAGATTCCGTCAAGACATCTGGTACAATGTTACAGAAATCCTGGTAGCTAATACAAGGAATAAAAATTTCCCCTCCGAAATAATTTAATCAGAAATCCTGGTAGTACGGTACGTATCTCTTTCCTGGACCAATTAACCATGAAAATATAAATTTCTTCCTGGTACCTGTTACCAGGACCCTGGTAGAATATTCCAGGATTTCGATGTTTTTGCTGGTAGCAGGAGCCAGGAAAGCGGTAGTATTTACCAGGAATATTTCTTTTTTCCTGGTTAAATGTACCAGGATTCTGGTAGAATATACCAGGATTTTCGATTTTTACTGGTACCAGGAACCAGGAAAGCGGTAGTATTTACCAGGAATATTTTTTTCTTCCTGGTTAAATGTACCAGGATTCTGGTAGAATATACCAAGATTTTCGATTTATTACTGGTACCAGGAACCAGGAAAGCGGTAGTATTTACCAGGAATATTTCTTTTTTCCTGGTTAAATGTACCAGGATTCTGGTAGAATATAACAGAATTTTCGATTTTTTACTGGTACCAGGAACCAGGAAAGCGGTAGTATTTACCAGGAATATTTCTTTTTTCCTGGTTAAATGTACCAGGATTCTGGTAGAATATACGAGGATTTTCGATTTTTTACTGGTACCAGGAACCAGGAAAGCGGTAGTATTTACCAGGAATATTTCTTCTTTCCTGGTTAAATGTTACAGGATTCTGGTATAATATACCAGAATTTTCGATTTTTTACTGGTACCAGGAACCAGGAAAGCGGTAGTATTTACCAGGAATATTTTTTTCTTCCTGGTTAAATGAACCAGGATTCTGGTAGAATATACCAAGATTTTCGATTTATTACTGGTACCAGGAACCAGGAAAGCGGTAGTATTTACCAGGAATATTTCTTTTTTCCTGGTTAAATGTACCAGGATTCTGGTAGAATATAACAGAATTTTCGATTTTTTACTGGTACCAGGAACCAGGAAAGCGGTAGTATTTACCAGGAATATTTCTTTTTTCCTGGTTAAATGTACCAGGATTCTGGTATAATATACCAGAATTTTCGATTTTTTACTGGTACCAGGAACCAGGAAAGCGGTAGTATTTACCAGGAACATTTCTTTTTTCCTGGTTAAATGTACCAGGATTCTGGTATAATATACCAGAATTTTCGATTTTTTACTGGTTTCAGGAACCAGGAAAGCGGTAGTATTTACCAGGAATATTTTTTTCTTCCTGGTTAAATGTACCAGGATTCTGGTAGAATATACCAGGATTTTCGATTTTTTACTGGTACCAGGAAAGCGGTAGTATTTACCAGGAATATTTCTTTTTTCCTGGTTAAATGTACCAGGATTCTGGTAGAATATACCAGGATTTTCGATTTTTTACTGGTACCAGGAACCAGGAAAGCGGTAGTATTTACCAGGAATATTTTTTTCTTCCTGGTTAAATGTACCAGAATTCTGGTTAACTATACCAGGAATGACCATGGTTTTACTGGTAGTAGGTACCAGGAGAGTGGTAGTATTAAGCGGGAAAAAATATTTCTCCTTAATACTACCATTCTCCTAGTACCTACTACCAGTAAAAATATACGCATTCCTGGTGTATTTTACCAGCACTCAGGTACATTTGACCAGAACATACGATACTTTTACTGGTAGTAGGAACCAGGAGAGTGATAGTATTGATTGGGAAGAATAAAACTCCATGTAAATACTACCAGAATAAAAAATACATTTTACTAGAAAAATAATATTCCTGGTAAAAAGTACCATTTTATCGTTAGTAGATATCAAATTATTATTATTATTATTATTTCATATTTCTTTTACTTACTATATTAAGTCTTTCAAGCATCCAAATCTATAAAACAAAAACGAGAAGAAAGAAATCCACCCAAGGAAGAAACAAAAAGGAACAAATGACCTTTATAAACATAAATAATGAGGCGTAATAATCATAATTAAATATTAGTTTTTATTTATCAAAAACCTAACAGTCTTGTAAATAAATGCCTTACTAAAATTTATACTTAAAATCTAATTCATATGTTTCCAGTTTTTATAAAATTAAATTAAAATAAATATTATATATTATATTATATTTTATACATTTAATATACATTTTTAAAGTATTACCATATCTAAAAATTAAAGATAGGTAGGATATTTTAATAGCAAATCACACATTATTAACTTTCATATTGCCATTGTCGGCTGATTTGAAAATAAGGAAATGTAGGATATTTTATTAGCAGATTAATACCCAATTTCATAAACAAACACTAAAAGTACTTTTAGCAAAAATCTTTTTAAATTTTATCAGACCCTTAAAACTTTTGAGTTTCACCAACTTGAAATGGGAAATTTCAGGGAAATTTTTGTCAAAATTGACATCCTTATAAAAATTATGTGAGAAAAAATGAGAAAGCGTTATATTCACTTTTTAAAATATTCAATGACACTTTTAAAATTTAATGAGTCAAAAATTGGCATTTAGTTTTTAAAAGTGTCTAAACGCCTGGTGAAACCAAAAAATCTCATTTTACGGTTTAAAAGCCTGTTTAGTGTTTAAAAGTTGTTCATGAAATCGGGCATAAGGATTATTAACTTGCTTATTGCCATTTTCGGCTGATGTGAAAAAAAAGATAAATAGGATATTTTAATAGCAGATTACGCATTATTTACTTGCATATTGCCATTGTCGGCTGATTTGAAAAAAAAAATAGGATATTTAAATAGCAGATTAAGGATTATTTACTTGCATATTGCCATTTTCGGCTGATTTCAGGAATTTCAATAATGAACGAACCTTGGAGTTGGTTGCGGCTTTGTTGATTTGGTAAAAATATACGTCTATGAACTCCCAGAAGCTTTCGCATGGCTTCGAGCCAATTATTGTTATTACTGGTGGTTGGGATTGCGAGGCAGCTAATGCATTTTGATATTCTTTGTAGCCTTGCGGCTGAGCGAAGACTCTTATTGATGCTTCTTTGCTATCTGCAACCGTGAAACGCTTGTTGATATCCCTCCCACTTGGTGGCAAGAGATAATGCAAGTGTATCAAAACCATGGCGACTCTAGAATCTAAAATAAAAAAAAGTGTTTATGAATTAAGGCCAATTGGCATTCCGATAGTAAAAAACTAAAATAAAAAATAAAGATATATTTGATAACTAATGAATAATACTTTATTTAATGATGTTTGTTTTTAGTTTTTACAAGGTACAAACTTTTGGAAATAGTGCTTGAATGGGGATCGGACAGGCACTTTAAGTTGAAATCCTGTAATTTGTTCCGCAGCTCGGTGTTTGCAATTAGTTTCGGAAAAACGTTTTTCAGCATCAAATTGCAAAAATCTGTCATTCTGGTACCAGCCAAAACAGTGCCCTTATCCCCAAACATTTCGTTAAAATCTGATTCAATCTACAAAAAAAAAGAACCATTTATAACTTAAAGCATTTATTTCAAGTTTTTTAATTGATTCTGAGAAAATAAAAAATGTAATGAAAGTGAGTATTTTCTTTTTAGGTACGTTTTTGACCGTTTACATTTATTTAAACTTAACATACAAAAAACAAAACACAAAAAAGACTTATAAGAGAATTTTGTGAAAAGTTCTACAAGTTGAAGATGACCTGTGAATTCTCCAACAAGCTTATGCAAAATTATTACCATTTTGTGGACCAAGTGTAACCAATTGGAAAATTTAATAATAAAATTTTGAAGCATTTCGCTTTCGTCCGTTTTCAGTTCAATAACAACATAGAAGTTAGAAAGATGAGAACGAAAAATATTGTGTTGGCTGTATCAAACTTAAGGCAGGCTGGCCAAGCAAATTATATAAAAAATGCCAAACAACATCTCACTGAGATCTCAGAGATCTCAGAGATCTCAGAAATCTCATAGATTTTTTAAATGGAATAAAAATTCTCAGCTGCGAACTGAGATTTTTTTCTCAGATCTCTGATATGAAATTATTTTGGATTCGATTTCTCACTCAGCTATTTTGACGTGGCTGACATATGTGCAACAACAATTAGTAAGGTAACCATTATATCTCAATGATGACTGAGAATAATGTTCCATCAAATTATTTTGCCTCAGTCAAGGTGACATTGAGATCTCAGTGAGATGTTGTTAGGTGGAACTGGCCTAATAACTGCTCAAATTAGAATTTTGAGAGTTCAATTGATTTGTGAATGTAATCATTGCAGTGAATGTGATTGATTGCACTATTTGTGCAGATTATTGTGTTTAAACAATATCATTTTATTTATTTCTTAACTAAAAAATATGCTCAGTTTAAAGAAACAGGAAAAAAAATTGACTTCAGGAAAAAAAAAGATGCAGAAGTAAGAGAGATATTAAAATTAGGGAGAGTTCGACCAAGGGAATGCTTTAAGTATGAAAAACTGAAGGGAATCATAAAAAATGCTCAAATTTTTCAAGTTTAAGAGAATTACGACCTAGCGAGAGTTGACTGCAATGCAATTTAACAATAACTTCGCAAAAAAATTCCCACGCGCGTATGATGCACAAGTCGTGACGATACTCTGGCCGGTGGACGAGGGAGAGGCGGACGAAGTCGCGGGCAACTGCTAGTGTTCAATAAGAGTAGTTTTCCAGTTTTTACTGTTCTTTATATTTTGAATGTTGAATGAATTTTCTTCTCAAAGGAGCTGTAGACGTCAAGGGAGTTCAATAAAACGAAATTTTTAAGAGAAATTAAGTTTTGGTCGTTTAGTTTTCTTTTAAATTGCTATATAAAACATATTTCGTATAAATTAGAGTGTTTCAAGAAAATTTATTCTCTTTGATGTGTCCGTAAGTGTCAAGACTGACTGCTCGCCTTGTGGATTTTAGGACTCACGTTTGGTTCTGGCTCAAAACTTTAATTATATCGTGTAACCTACTTTATCAGTTAGTCTCTGACGTGCAGGTTGTGTTGACATTCCTACCTTACTTAAGACCTTATAGAACCGATGCTAATGGAGTTCTATTAGAATTCAAAAGCAAGAAACAAGTTTCATATAAACTCTTTATTAAACTAATAACTTAATCTAATTATAGTGATTTAATTGTTGGATTGATTCTTGTCGTGCGATCGATAGTAAATCTCGTAACTCAATGATCTTAATTATTATGCTATGCCAGCTCGTGTCATCGTTTCGGTAGTTTGACAGCTTTCTGAAGTCACGGCTTTCTAAAGTCAAGGCCGACGTTTGACAAATGAATAAGTGTTGAGTACATTTATTGTTATTAAGTTGTTTTTTTTTTACATACCTACTCTTGTTTAAATTTCTTTCTTTTTCTTTTCTTTTTTTTGTATAATGTTTTTAATATTAAATGTTTGTAAATCAAGAGAAATCTGGCTGACGGCTTATTAAGCCATGCTATCAAATTGTAATAAAATGTTGTAATATCAATCATTTCCTGATGTCACATTGTGAAATAAATAAATAAAATAAATAAATAAATAATAAAATAAATAAGTGTTGAGTGTTCCCACTTACATAAAGAGTGTTAGTCCAGTGTGGTTGTAGGTGCCACAACCTTGTTAACCTGCAATGAACAAATCACGTCAAAAAAAGCTTTATGTTGAAGAATTGACTAGAGGAGTGGAAAAATCTGTAAGGATTGTAATTTAAAACCTTTATCTAAATAAAGTAATCTCCAATCAAAAAAAAAAAAAAAAAAAAAAAAAAAAAAAAAAAAAAAAAAAAAAAAAAAAAAAAAAAAAAAAAAAAAAAAAAAAAAAAAAAAAAAAAAAAAAAAAAAAAAAAAAAAAAAAAAAAAAAAAAAAAAAAACGGAGTATATCAGGTACAATGACATTGTGTGTCATCATGAGCTTGAAAGATGTAGACGAATGTTATAAGTAGTTTCAAAAAGCAATATTTTAAATGTGAAAGAGTCTATCAGCATTGTTAGTAAGAAATTTAGACTTAAGTCTATCAAGCCACAAATACTCAATTTTCAAGACGAATACTTACACCTTATGTTACTTATCCAGCTCCAGTTTTGCATGCTTAATTGGTTGAGGTCCTCTACCACCTCACATGTCCGCGCTGGATTCGAAGACTCTACTGACTGGAGTGCTATTTTCCATTCACTCTACGTGACCCAACTATGACCTACACTCAAAGAAATTTCCTGGTCACTGTTATCAAATTTCCTGTATCATTCTATCAGATTACCGGATAACTAGATTCCGTCAAGACATCTGGTACAATGTTACAGAAATCCTGGTAGCTAATACAAGGAATAAAAATTTCCCCTCCGAAATAATTTAATCAGAAATCCTGGTAGTACGGTACGTATCTCTTTCCTGGACCAATTAACCATGAAAATATAAATTTCTTCCTGGTACCTGTTACCAGGACCCTGGTAGAATATTCCAGGATTTCGATGTTTTTGCTGGTAGCAGGAGCCAGGAAAGCGGTAGTATTTACCAGGAATATTTCTTTTTTCCTGGTTAAATGTACCAGGATTCTGGTAGAATATACGAGGATTTTCGATTTTTTACTGGTACCAGGAACCAGGAAAGCGGTAGTATTTACCAGGAATATTTTTTTCTTCCTGGTTAAATGTACCAGGATTTTGGTAGAATATACCAAGATTTTCGATTTATTACTGGTACCAGGAACCAGGAAAGCGGTAGTATTTACCAGGAATATTTCTTTTTTCCTGGTTAAATGTACCAGGATTCTGGTAGAATATAACAGAATTTTCGATTTTTTACTGGTACCAGGAACCAGGAAAGCGGTAGTATTTACCAGGAATATTTCTTTTTTCCTGGTTAAATGTACCAGGATTCTGGTATAATATACTAGAATTTTCGATTTTTTACTGGTACCAGGAACCAGGAAAGCGGTAGTATTTACCAGGAATATTTCTTTTTTCCTGGTTAAATGTACCAGGATTCTGGTAGAATATATTAGAATTTTCGATTTTTTACTGGTACCAGGAACCAGGAAAGCGGTAGTATTTACCAGGAATATTTTTTTCTTCCTGGTTAAATGTACCAGGATTCTGGTAGAATATACCAGGATTTTCGATTTTCTACTGGTACCAGGAAAGCGGTAGTATTTACCAGGAATATTTCTTTTTTCCTGGTTAAATGTACCAGGATTCTGGTAGAATATACCAGGATTTTCGATTTTTTACTGGTACCAGGAACCAGGAAAGCGGTAGTATTTACCAGGAATATTTTTTTCTTCCTGGTTAAATGTACCAGAATTCTGGTTAACTATACCAGGAATGACGATGGTTTTACTGGTAGTAGGTACCAGGAGAGTGGTAGTATTAAGCGGGAAAAAATATTCCTCCTTAATACTACCATTACCTACTTCCAGTAAAAATATACGCATTCCTGGTGTAGTTTACCAGCACTCAGGTACATTTGACCAGAACATACGATACTTTTACTGGTAGTAGGAACCAGGAGAGTGATAGTATTGATTGGGAAGAATAAAACTCCATGTAAATACTACCAGAATAAAAAATACATTTTACTAGAAAAATAATATTCCTGGTAAAAAGTACCATTTTATCGTTAGTAGATATCAAATTATTATTATTATTATTATTTCATATTTCTTTTACTTACTAAATTAAGTCTTTCAAGCATCCAAATCTATAAAACAAAAACGAGAAGAAAGAAATCCACCCAAGGAAGAAACAAAAAGGAACAAATGACCTTTATAAACATAAATAATGAGGCGTAATAATCATAATTAAATATTAGTTTTTATTTATCAAAAACCTAACAGTCTTGTAAATAAATGCCTTACTAAAATTTATACTTAAAATCTAATTCATATGTTTCCAGTTTTTATAAAATTAAATTAAAATAAATATTATATTTTATATTATATTTTATACATTTAATATACATTTTTAAAGTATTACCATATCTAAAAATTAAAGATAGGTAGGATATTTTAATAGCAAATTACACATTATTAACTTTCATATTGCCATTGTCGGCTGATTTGAAAATAAGGAAATGTAGGATATTTTATTAGCAGATTAATACCCAATTTCATAAACAAACACTAAAAGTACTTTTAGCAAAAATCTTTTTAAATTTTATCAGACCCTTAAAACTTTTGAGTTTCACCAACTTGAAATGGGAAATTTCAGGGAAATTTTTGTCAAAATTGACATCCTTATAAAAATTATGTGAGAAAAAATGAGAAAGCGTTATATTCACTTTTTAAAATATTCAATGACACTTTTAAAATTTAATGAGTCAAAAATTGGCATTTAGTTTTTAAAAGTGTCTAAACGCCTGGTGGAACCAAAAAATCTCATTTTACGGTTTAAAAGCCTGTTTAGTGTTTAAAAGTTGTTCATGAAATCGGGCATAAGGATTATTAACTTGCTTATTGCCATTTTCGGCTGATTTGAAAAAAAAAGATAAATAGGATATTTTAATAGCAGATTACGCATTATTTACTTGCATATTGCCATTTTCGGCTGATTTCAGGAATTTCAATAATGAACGAACCTTGGAGTTGGTTGCGGCTTTGTTGATTTGGTAAAAATATACGTCTATGAACTCCCAGAAGCTTTCGCATGGCTTTGGGTACGCTATGTTGAAAGTGAAAAACGTTTTAAGGCAAACATCAACTGCACGCTCGAATGTGAAAAACTTAAAGTGGCAGTTGTCAAAATTAACATGGATTTCTTCAAAATTTTCTATCGAGCCAATTATTGTTATTACTGGTGGTTGGGATTGCGAGGCAGCTAATGCGTTTTGATATTCTTTGTAGTCTTGCGGCTGAGCGAAGACTCTTATTGATGCTTCTTTGCTATCTGCAACCGTGAAACGCTTGTTGATATCCCTCCCACTTGGTGGCAAGCAGCGGTGACGCGTGCCTGTAAAATGTAGTCGTTTAAACCCAAAATCAACGCAAATACACATTCTAAAATTCAAAAACTATGCAGGGCTGGGCTAGTCTCATTTCCTGCATTCCATTATTCAAACAGGAAAAAAAGCTTTCCTCTTTCCAAACTGATTTGAACACAATCATGAACATGATCGTCCGTCTGTTTCATTTATCATATTCAAAAACTACCCACTTTTCTCATTTCCAAAATTCTGTGTATTCATTCAAAAAAAGCTCTACTCGTCCGCAACTGCACTGCACGACAAGATCCCTTCTACGAGCGATTTGTTTTTTTTTTTTTTTTCTTACATGCTCTCTATGGGTTCAATTCGTTGCCAGAACGTTCAAACGACTTTGGTAGATACACATCAGTTGAGTAAAAAAAAACAGTAGCAGGTAGCTAGTTCGTTTTGTTTTTATTATTATTATTTATTTATTTTCCTAACATAAATGTGTAGAAAAATACAAAACTGCAGCTATAGCAACTTAGGCTTTCAGCTGGAATCGTTTTGTTTTATTTATGTGGTTTACTAAAGGTATGCAAGAGTTGGAACTGGAAGTGGATATATTATATCTAGGACGCAGGCACATTAGATATGTATGTATATTTATCGTATTTGGAATAAAAAAAAAAAAACAAAAAATGTGTGAGATGTGAGTACGGTGCGTGGAAGGTGGAAATGCTAGTCGTTCATGCACGACTTGAACAATATGACGCCTCGCCACTGGTGGCAAGAGATAATGCAAGTGTATCAAAACCATGGCGACTCTAGAATCTAAAATAAAAAAAAGTGTTTATGAATTAAGGCCAATTGGCATTCCGATAGTAAAAAACTAAAATAAAAAATAAAGATATATTTGATAACTAATGAATAATACTTTATTTAATGATGTTTGTTTTTAGTTTTTACAAGGTACAAACTTTTGGAAATAGTGCTTGAATGGGGATCGGACAGGCACTTTAAGTTGAAATCCTGTAATTTGTTCCGCAGCTCGGTGTTTGCAATTAGTTTCGGAAAAACGTTTTTCAGCATCAAATTGCAAAAATCTGTCATTCTGGTACCAGCCAAAACAGTGCCCTTATCCCCAAACATTTCGTTAAAATCTGATTCAATCTACAAAAAAAAAAGAACCATTTATAACTTACAGCATTTATTTCAAGTTTTTTAATTGATTCTGAGAAAATAAAAAATGTAATGAAAGTGAGTATTTTCTTTTTAGGTACGTTTTTGACCGTTTACATTTATTTAAACTTAACATACAAAAAACAAAACACAAAAAAGACTTATAAGAGAATTTTGTGAAAAGTTCTACAAGTTGAAGATGACCTGTGAATTCTCCAACAAGTTTATGCAAAATTATTACCATTTTGTGGACCAAGTGTAACCAATTGGAAAATTTAATAATAAAATTTTGAAGCATTTCGCTTTCGTCCGTTTTCAGTTCAATAACAACATAGAAGTTAGAAAGATGAGAACGAAAAATATTGTGTTGGCTGTATCAAACTTAAAGCAGGCTGGCCAAGCAAATTATATAAAAAATGCCAAACAACATCTCACTGAGATCTCAGAGATCTCAGAAATCTCATAAGGTAGGTGACCCAAATAAGGCCCGGACCCTAATAAGGCCCAGTGCATAAAAAAACACATAGCCAACAAGTAACGGGACTTTTTGTTCTTTGTGTTCGTACAGCCGTTACATTCGAACTCATACAAAAGAAAGCAACCAGTTGCTTCGATCGGTTTAAAATTGGCAGACAATTGAAAATTTCTTAGTGACGTGCACGTGCTTTTTATAAAAAAAAAGTTTACAAAATTTTACTGTTTCCACGTATTTGATCAAGTTAGTACAATTGTTAATTTTTTTCGTAGAATATATTAACTGTAGCCTTATTTATTGCAAGTTTTGTTTATATATATTTGCTAGATTTTTGTTTATAATTTTATAAACAAAAGTCTTTCGTGTTCCTAACAAGGCCCATTAAAAATATGACTGGGCCTTATTAAGTATATGAAAAATTTCATTTTTTATTTCGGTGGATTTCAGTCAATATGCCAAGACAGACGGTTACTGAGAAAAAAAGAGCTTCTTGGACTGAAGAACGAATGGACCAGGCCTTGAAATCAGTTCAAAGAGGCTTATTATCCCAGCATGAGGTTTTAAGATTTTTAAGTCAGAAAGACTTTTTTCTGTTTTTTTTTTATGAATAAAATCAATTTAAATTTATTATAATTACAGATTTTGCCTTTTTCTTTCATTTTACTTTATTAAATATTTGATTTGAGAAAAAACTACAGTGAAATTTAAAAGAAAAATGTATGGGCCTTATTAGGAACCCATGTTCCTAATAAGGCCCAACGTAAGGGTTTTCAAAATGATCGAAAAATACATTTTAGTTTCAGAATCTTAAAGTTAAAAGTCTGCTTTCTTATGCATAATATAACTATTGTTTATAATATATTAAGTTTGAGTTCATTTTTATCAAGGAGTGAAAGTTATTAAGGAAAAACAATAAGGTGGGCCTTATTTGGGTCACCTACCTTAGATTTTTTAAATGGAATAAAAATTCTCAGCTGCGAACTGAGATTTTTTCTCAGATCTCTGATATGAAATTATTTTGGATTCGATTTCTCACTCAGCTATTTTGACGTGGCTGACATATGTGCAACAACAATTAGTAAGGTAACCATTATATCTCAATGATGACTGAGAATAATGTTCCATCAAATTATTTTGCCTCAGTCAAGGTGACATTGAGATCTCAGTGAGATGTTGTTAGGTGGAACTGGCCTAATAACTGCTCAAATTAGAATTTTGAGAGTTCAATTGATTTGTGAATGTAATCATTGCAGTGAATGTGATTGATTGCACTATTTGTGCAGATTATTGTGTTTAAACAATATCATTTTATATATTTCTTAACTAAAAAATATGCTCAGTTTAAAGAAACAGGAAAAAAAATTGACTTCAGGAAAAAAAAAAGATGCAGAAGTAAGAGAGATATTAAAATTAGGGAGAGTTCGACCAAGGGAATGCTTTAAGTTTAAGTATGAAAAACTGAAGAGAATCATAAAAAATCTTCAAATTTTTCAAGTTTAAGAGAATTACGACCTAGCGAGAGTTGACTGCAATGCAATTTAACAATAACTTCGCGAAAAAATTCCCACGCGCGTATGATGCACAAGTTGTGACGATACTCTGGCCGGTGGACGAGGGACAGGCGGACGAAGTCGAGGGCAACTTCTAGTGTTCAATAAGAGTAGCTTTCCAGTTTTTACTGTTCTTTATATTTTGAATGTTGAATGAATTTTCTTCTCAAAGGAGCTGTAGACGTCAAGGGAGTTCAATAAAACGAAATTTTTAAGAGAAATTAAGTTGTGGTCGTTTAGTTTTCTTTTAAATTGCTATGGAGTGAGCAGTTTTACGTCGGCACCTAGCAATTAAGCCTTATCCGACGTGTGACCATTCACATTGGTATCTGTTTGTTAGAGTTGATAACTCTCCCTTAATCACACAGTTTGAAACTCATCGTTATCAAACTTTGCGATGTTATCCCTCATCGCTTTTTAATATAATGAATTTCATTAATGTTTTCAAGTACCAGTTTATTTCTTCCATGAAGAAACCATAATGGTAAATGTTTTTCTACCTATATAATTGGAACTTAGAATAAATCAGTGTCAATTACCGAAGACGAATCCTTCGACAACCACAGCCACTCTGAAACTCCCACAAGGGGGCCTACCGCGACTGTAATTGCCGTCCATTGGTCCTTATGGATTATGAACGGGGCTTGCAACTACCCTAGAGTACCAGTTTATTCAATAGACATGGTAGTCTTTCTATTGATTATATGTACTCTTACGTTACACTTTTTCAATAGGAGTTTTCCCAACTTTCGTTCTTATCATGGATTAATAAGGATCCGCTGGCGTCCTTGTCATGCAGTCCATTTTACCAGTTGTCGGGCGGTAGAACAAATCTGGAAGACTGCATGACTATAGCGTAAAACCATTCGCCTAGACCGAAGTCTAGTTTCCACCCCGCACCGCGAGGAGGTTGGCTTTCCCGCACTTGAGCTTAGAGAAATATTTACTTGATATTGCAAGCAACACTTTCTAAATAACTCGACCCACTCTTCGTGGGGTTAAAATTTCTATATAAAACATATTTGGTATAAATTAGAGTGTTTCAAGAAAATTTATTCTCTTTGATGTGTCCGTAAGTGTCAAGACTGACTGCTCGCCTTGTGGATTTTAGGACTCACGTTTGGTTCTGGCTCAAAACTTTAATTATATCGTGTAACCTACTTTATCAGTTAGTCTCTGACGTGCAGGTTGTGTTGACATTCCTACCTTACTTAAGACCTTATAGAACCGATGCTAATGGAGTTCTATTAGAATTCAAAAGCAAGAAACAAGTTTCATATAAACTCTTTATTAAACTAATAACTTAATCTAATTATAGTGATTTAATTGTTGGATTGATTCTTGTCGTGCGATCGATAGTAAATCTCGTAACTCAATGATCTTAATTATTATGCTATGCCAGCTCGTGTCATCGTTTCGGTAGTTTGACAGCTTTCTGAAGTCACGGCTTTCTAAAGTCACGGCCGACGTTTGACAAATGAATAAGTGTTGAGTACATTTATTGTTATTAAGTTGTTTTTTTTTGTACATACTCTTGTTCAAATTTCTTTCTTTTTCTTTTCTTTTTTTTGTATAATTTTTTTTAATATTAAATGTTTGTAAATCAAGAGAAATCTGGCTGACGGCTTATTAAGCCATGCTATCAAATTGTAATAAAATGTTGTAATATCAATCATTTCCTGATGTCACATTGTGAAATAAATAAATAAATAATAAAATAAATAAGTGTTGAGTGTTCCCACTTACATAAAGAGTGTTAGTCCAGTGTGGTTGTAGGTGCCACAACCTTGTTAACCTGCAATGAACAAATCACGTCAAAAAAAGCTTTATGTTGAAGAATTGACTGAAGGAGTGGAAAAATCTGTAAGGATTGTAATTTAAAACCTTTATCTAAATAAAGTAATCTCCAAAAAAAAAAAAAAAAAAAAAAAAAAAAAAAAAAAAAAAAAAAAAAAAAAAAAAAAAAAAAAAAAAAAAAAAAAAAAAAAAAAAAAAAAAAAAAAAAAAAAAAAAAAAAAAAAAAACGGAGTATATCAGGTACAATGACATTGTGTGTCATCATGAGCTTGAAAGATGTAGACGAATGTTATAAGTAGTTTCAAAAAGCAATATTTTAAATGTGAAAGAGTCTATCAGCATTGTTAGTAAGAAATTTAGACTTAAGTCTATCAAGCCACAAATACTCAATTTTCAAGACGAATACTTACACCTTATGTTACTTATTCAGCTCCAGTTTTGCATGCTTAATTGGTTGAGGTCCTCTACCACCTCACATGTCCGCGCTGGATTCGAAGACTCTACTGACTGGAGTGCTATTTTCCATTCACTCTACGTGACCCAACTATGACCTACACTCAAAAAAAGGAATAAAAATTTCCCCTCCGAAATAATTTAATCAGAAATCCTGGTAGTACGTATCTCTTTCCTGGACCGATTAACCATGAAAATATAATTTTTTAATGGTACCTGTTACCAGGACCCTGGTAGAATATTCCAGGATTTCGATGTTTTTGCTGGTAGCAGGAGCCAAGAAAGCGGTAGTATTTACCAGGAATATTTCTTTTTTCCTGGTTAAATGTACCAGGATTCTGGTAGAATATACCAGGATTTTCGATTTTTTACTGGTACCAGGAACCAGGAAAGCGGTAGTGTTTACCAGGAATATTTTTTTCTTCCTGGTTAAATGTACCAGGATTCTGGTAGAATATACCAAGATTTTCGATTTATTACTGGTGCCAGGAACCAGGAAAGCGGTAGTATTTACCAGGAATATTTCTTTTTTCCTGGTTAAATGTACCAGGATTCTGGTATAATATACCAGAATTTTCGATTTTTTACTGGTACCAGGAACCAGGAAAGCGGTAGTATTTACCAGGAATATTTTTTTCTTCATGGTTAAATGAACCAGGATTCTGGTAGAATATACCAGGATTTTCGATTTTTTACTGGTACCAGGAAAGCGGTAGTATTTACCAGGAATATTTCTTTTTTCCTGGTTAAATGTACCAGGATTCTGGTATAATATACCAGAATTTTCGATTTTTTACTGGTACCAGGAACCAGGAAAGCGGTAGTATTTACCAGGAATATTTCTTTTTTCCTGGTTAAATGTACCAGGATTCTGGTAGAATATACCAGGATTTTCGATTTTTTACTGGTACCAGGAACCAGGAAAGCGGTAGTATTTACCAGGAATATTTTTTTCTTCCTGGTTAAATGTACCAGGATTCTGGTAGAATATACCAAGATTGTCGATTTATTACTGGTACCAGGAACCAGGAAAGCGGTAGTATTTACCAGGAATATTTCTTTTTTCCTGGTTAAATGAACCAGGATTCTGGTAGAATATAATAGAATTTTCGATTTTTTACTGGTACCAGGAACCAGGAAAGCGGTAGTATTTACCAGGAATATTTCTTTTTTCCTGGTTAAATGTACCAGGATTCTGGTATGATATACCAGAATTTTCGATTTTTTACTGGTACCAGGAACCAGGAAAGCGGTAGTATTTACCAGGAATATTTTTTTCTTCCTGGTTAAATGTACCAGGATTCTGATAGAATATACCAGAATTTTCGATTTTTTACTGGTTTCAGGAACCAGGAAAGCGGTAGTATTTACCAGGAATGTTTTTTTCTTCCTGGTTAAATGTACCAGGATTCTGGTAGAATATACCAGGATTTTCGATTTTTTACTGGTACCAGGAAAGCGGTAGTATTTACCAGGAATATTTCTTTTTTCCTGGTTAAATGTACCAGGATTCTGGTAGAATATACCAGGATTTTCGATTTTTTACTGGTACCAGGAACCAGGAAAGCGGTAGTATTTACCAGGAATATTTTTTTCTTCCTGGTTAAATGTACCAGAATTCTGGTTAACTATACCAGGAATGACGATGGTTTTACTGGTAGTAGGTACCATGAGAGTGGTAGTATTGAGCGGGAAAAAATATTCCTCCTTAATACTACCATTCTCCTAGTACCTACTTCCAGTAAAAATATACGCATTCCTGGTGTAGTTTACCAGCACTCAGGTACATTTGACCAGAACATACGATACTATTACTGGTAGTAGGAACCAGGAGAGTGATAGTATTGATTGGGAAGAATAAAACTCCATGTAAATACTACCAGAATAAAAAATACATTTTACTAGAAAAATAATATTCCTGGTAAAAAGTACCATTTTATCGTTAGTAGATATCAAATTATTATTATTATTATTATTTCATATTTCTTTTACTTACTATATTAAGTCTTTCAAGCATCCAAATCTATAAAACAAAAACGAGAAGAAAGAAATCCACCCAAGGAAGAAAAAAAAGGAACAAATGACCTTTATAAACATAAATAATGAGGCGTAATAATCATAATTAAATATTAGTTTTTATTTATCAAAAACCTAACAGTCTTGTAAATAAATGCCTTACTAAAATTTATACTTAAAATCTAATTCATATGTTTCCAGTTTTTATAAAATTAAATTAAAATATATATTATATATTATATTATATTTTATACATTTAATATACATTTTTAAAGTATTACCATATCTAAAAATTAAAGATAGGTAGGATATTTTAATAGCAAATTACACATTATTAACTTGCATATTGCCATTGTCGGCTGATTTGAAAATAAGGAAATGTAGGATATTTTATTAGCAGATTAAGGATTATTAACTTGCTTATTGCCATTTTCGGCTGATTTGAAAAAAAAAGATAAATAGGATATTTTAATGGCAGATTACGCATTATTTACTTGCATATTGCCATTGTCGGCTGATTTGAAAAAAAAAAATAGGATATTTAAATAGCAGATTAAGGATTATTTACTTGCATATTGCCATTTTCGGCTGATTTCAGGAATTTCAATAATGAACGAACCTTGGAGTTGGTTGCGGCTTTGTTGATTTGGTAAAAATATACGTCTATGAACTCCCAGAAGCTTTCGCATGGCTTTGGGTACGATATGTTGAAAGTGAAAAACGTTTTAAGGCAAACATCAACTGCACGCTCGAATGTGAAAAACTTAAAGTGGCAGTTGTCAAAATCAACATGGATTTCTTCAACATTTTCTATCGAGCCAATTATTGTTATTACTGGTGGTTGGGATTGCGAGGCAGCTAATGCATTTTGATATTCTTTGTAGCCTTGCGGCTGAGCGAAGACTCTTATTGATGCTTCTTTGCTATCTGCAACCGTGAAACGCTTGTTGATATCCCTCCCACTTGGTGGCAAGAGATAATGCAAGTGTATCAAAACCATGGCGACTCTAGAATCTAAAATAAAAAAAAGTGTTTATGAATTAAGGCCAATTGGCATTCCGATAGTAAAAAACTAAAATAAAAAATAAAGATATATTTGATAACTAATGAATAATACTTTATTTAATGATGTTTGTTTTTAGTTTTTACAAGGTACAAACTTTTGGAAATAGTGCTTGAATGGGGATCGGACAGGCACTTTAAGTTGAAATCCTGTAATTTGTTCCGCAGCTCGGTGTTTGCAATTAGTTTCGGAAAAACGTTTTTCAGCATCAAATTGCAAAAATCTGTCATTCTGGTACCAGCCAAAACAGTGCCCTTATCCCCAAACATTTCGTTAAAATCTGATTCAATCTACAAAAAAAAAGAACCATTTATAACTTACAGCATTTATTTCAAGTTTTTTAATTGATTCTGAGAAAATAAAAAATGTAATGAAAGTGAGTATTTTCTTTTTAGGTACGTTTTTGACCGTTTACATTTATTTAAACTTAACATACAAAAAACAAAACACAAAAAAGACTTATAAGAGAATTTTGTGAAAAGTTCTACAAGTTGAAGATGACCTGTGAATTCTCCAACAAGTTTATGCAAAATTATTACCATTTTGTGGACCAAGTGTAACCAATTGGAAAATTTAATAATAAAATTTTGAAGCATTTCGCTTTCGTCCGTTTTCAGTTCAATAACAACATAGAAGTTAGAAAGATGAGAACGAAAAATATTGTAATGGCTGTATCAAACTTAAGGCAGGCTGGCCAAGCAAATTATATAAAAAAAATGCCAAACAACATCTCACTGAGATCTCAGAGATCTCAGAAATCTCATAGATTTTTTAAATGGAATAAAAATTCTCAGCTGCGAACTGATATTTTTTTCTCAGATCTCTGATATGAAATTATTTTGGATTCGATTTCTCACTCAGCTATTTTGACGTGGCTGACATATGTGCAACAACAATTAGTAAGGTAACCATTATATCTCAATGATGACTGAGAATAATGTTCCATCAAATTATTTTGCCTCAGTCAAGGTGACATTGAGATCTCAGTGAGATGTTGTTAGGTGGAACTGGCCTAATAACTGCTCAAATTAGAATTTTGAGAGTTCAATTGATTTGTGAATGTGAATCATTGCAGTGAATGTGATTGATTGCACTATTTGTGCAGATTATTGTGTTTAAACAATATCATTTTATTTATTTCTTAACTAAAAAATATGCTCAGTTTAAAGAAACAGGAAAAAAAAATTGACTTCAGGAAAAAAAAAGATGCAGAAGTAAGAGAGATATTAAAATTAGGGAGAGATCGACCAAGGGAATGCTTTAAGTTTAAGTATGAAAAACTGAAGGGAATCATAAAAAATGCTCAAATTTTTCAAGTTTAAGAGAATTACGACCTAGCGAGAGTTGACTGCAATGCAATTTAACAATAACTTCGCAAAAAAATTCCCACGCGCGTATGATGCACAAGTCGTGACGATACTCTGGCCGAAGACGAATCCTTCGACAACCACAGCCACTCTGAAACTCCCACAAGGGGGCCTACCGCGACTGTAATTGCCGTCCATTGGTCCTTATGGATTATGAACGGGGCTTGCAACTACCCTAGAGTACCAGTTTATTCAATAGACATGGTAGTCTTTCTATTGATTATATGTACTCTTATGTTACACTTTTTCAATAGGAGTTTTCCCAACTTTCGTTCTTATCATGGATTAACAAGGATCCGCTGGCGTCCTTGTCATGCAGTCCATTTTACCAGTTGTCGGGCGGTAGAACAAATCTGGAAGACTGCATGACTATAGCGTAAAACCATTCGCCTAGACCGAAGTCTAGTTTCCACCCCGCACCGCGAGGAGGTTGGCTTTTCCGCACTTGAGCTTAGAGAAATATTTACTTGATATTGCAAGCAACACTTTCTAAATAACTCGACCCACTCTTCGTGGGGTTAAAATTTCTATATAAAACATATTTGGTATAAATTAGAGTGTTTCAAGAAAATTTATTCTCTTTGATGTGTCCGTAAGTGTCAAGACTGACTGCTCGCCTTGTGGATTTTAGGACTCACGTTTGGTTCTGGCTCAAAACTTTAATTATATCGTGTAACCTACTTTATCAGTTAGTCTCTGACGTGCAGGTTGTGTTGACATTCCTACCTTACTTAAGACCTTATAGAACCGATGCTAATGGAGTTCTATTAGAATTCAAAAGCAAGAAACAAGTTTCATATAAACTCTTTATTAAACTAATAACTTAATCTAATTATAGTGATTTAATTGTTGGATTGATTCTTGTCGTGCGATCGATAGTAAATCTCGTAACTCAATGATCTTAATTATTATGCTATGCCAGCTCGTGTCATCGTTTCGGTAGTTTGACAGCTTTCTGAAGTCACGGCTTTCTAAAGTCACGGCCGACGTTTGACAAATGAATAAGTGTTGAGTACATTTATTGTTATTAAGTTGTTTTTTTTTTGTACATACTCTTGTTCAAATTTCTTTCTTTTTCTTTTTTTTTTTTTTGTATAATGTTTTTAATATTAAATGTTTGTAAATCAAGAGAAATCTGGCTGACGGCTTATTAAGCCATGCTATCAAATTGTAATAAAATGTTGTAATATCAATCATTTCCTGATGTCACATTGTGAAATAAATAAATAAAATAAGTAAATAAATAATAAAATAAATAAGTTTTGAGTGTTCCCACTTACATAAAGAGTGTTAGTCCAGTGTGGTTGTAGGTGCCACAACCTTGTTAACCTGCAATGAACAAATCACGTCAAAAAAAGCTTTATGTTGAAGAATTGACTGAAGGAGTGGAAAAATCTGTAAGGATTGTAATTTAAAACCTTTATCTAAATAAAGTAATCTCCAATCAAAAAAAAAAAAAAACGGAGTATATCAGGTACAATGACATTGTGTGTCATCATGAGCTTGAAAGATGTAGACGAATGTTATAAGTAGTTTCAAAAAGCAATATTTTAAATGTGAAAGAGTCTATCAGCATTGTTAGTAAGAAATTTAGACTTAAGTCTATCATGCCACAAATACTCAATTTTCAAGACGAATACTTACACCTTATGTTACTTAGGGCCAGTTGCTCAATCGAATCACAAATTTAAGTTCTACATAAAGTTTTCATTTTTGTATGAGACGTTCCGGAATTCTTAAGTTCTACATAAAATCCCCATACAAAAGTAGAACTTTATGTAGAACTTAAATTTATGATACGATTGAGCAACTGGCCCTTATTCAGCTCCAGTTTTGCATGCTTAATTGGTTGAGGTCCTCTACCACCTCACATGTCCGCGCTGGATTCGAAGACTCGACTGACTGGAGTGCTATTTTCCATTCACTCTACGTGACCCAACTATGACCTACACTCAAAGAAATTTCCTGGTCACTGTTATAAAATTTCCTGTATCATTCTATCAGATTACCGGATAACTAGATTCCGTCAAGACGGTGCAGGGAAATTACTCCACGGGAATCTGCTCCACATGGGAATTTACTCCACTCAAAGTGGGAATTTGCTCCACTTTTTAAAGTGGAATAAATTCCCACTACGAGTGGGAAATAACTGCATAATTGTGTGAGAAACAAGTCCACTAAAAGTGAAAAGTGTGAGAAACAATATTATTACACTTCTTATTAAAAAAAAATTTCAGAATGTGATTTTTTTTCTTTGAATTATAAAAAGTCTTAACAATAGATAGGACCATTTTTTTTACTATTTGTGAACAAAGTTGACAGAACAATTCATTTTTCAAAACTAACTGCTGCCGTTTTCTTTACTTTTTAAAAGAAACCACCACGCACCTTTGTAATGCACGCTTGTGTCTGCAAAGCAGGTGCTGCATTGAAATGATTCATTTTGAACATCTTTTTTTCACTTTCGTCTAGACTCTAGAGATTATGACGATCTGGAACATTCAAAATCGTTATGGTTTGGTTGGGAGCGAAACGAGCGTAAAAAAATTTTCCCAAAATTCGCGCGAATTTTTTTATTTTCACACCCCAAATTCATTCTCTTTTGGGCAAAATTTTTTACGCTCGCTTCGCTCGCTTGCAATTATTGTACCTGCTTCATTTTTTGTTTCAAGCTCCAAATCCTAGAGATTATGACGATCTGGAACATTCAAAATCGTTTTGGTTTGGTTGGGAGTGAAACGAGCGGAAAAAATTTTGCCCAAAAGAGAATGAATTTGGGGTGTGAAAATAAAAAAATTCGCGCGAATTTTTTTATTTTCACACCCCAAATTCATTCTCTTTTGGGCAAAATTTTTTCCGCTCGCTTCGCTCGCTTGCAATTATTGTACCTACTTCATTTTTTGTTTCAAGCATCAAATCCTTTATTGAAATAATATTTTAAAACATGTGAGACTGAGTTAAGGTTAAGTATTGCAAAAATAGTACCTACTTACGTCTGCATCCACATGATGCAAGAAAACTGAACAGTGAAAATCATATCAATACAAAAATGTCTTTCTAATGGAGCTGTTGATGTTATAGAAACAGCTCAGTTATTTTAGGTGACAAAAAGATGCAATAAGATGAAGCTGGGTTCAAGTACCGTGTGCTTGTAGAATGCTTTACTCTCACCGAACACCAAAGTTCAGAAGAACGTTTTCATGGGGAAGAGTTTCCTTAACGTCACATAGACTTAGAGCATGTGGCATGTAAACCTTGAAAATATGTTCAAACTGTCTACTCAATTTATTGGTTTACAAAATGTTTTAAACTTATCACGAAGAAACCCCGAATTTAATTTCAGGACTAATGACCCACCATAGTGGGTTTGTAGTCCCAAAATAGAATTCGGCACTTATGTTCAACCATAGTTAGACTGTGCGGAAAAATAAATAATTGTTTAATTTGTAAAATTGTAAAATTGTGTTCATAGTCAATAAATTGGTTGAATTTATCACATAAATTGATTGCATTATAATTACTTACATTCCTCGTAAAAACTGTTGAGCTCAGTTTTATGCTGGGAAATAATTCCACCAAAAAAATTGTGCAGTTATTTCCCACTTGCAGGGGGAATTTATTCCACTTTAAAAAGTGGAGAAAATTCCCACTTTGAGTGGAGTAAATTCCCATGTGGAGCAGATTCCCGTGGAGTAATTTCCCTGCACCGTCAAGACATCTGGTACAATGTTACAGAAATCCTGGTAGCTAATACAAGGAATAAAAATTTCCCCTCCGAAATAATTTAATCAGAAATCCTGGTAGTGCGTATCTCTTTCCTGGACCAATTAACCATGAAAATATAAATTTTTTAATGGTACCTGTTACCAGGACCCTGGTAGAATATTCCAGGATTTCGATGTTTTTGCTGGTAGCAGGAGCCAGGAAAGCGGTAGTATTTACCAGGAATATTTCTTTTTTCCTGGTTAAATGTACCAGGATTCTGGTAGAATATACGAGGATTTTCGATTTTTTACTGGTACCAGGAACCAGGAAAGCGATAGTATTTACCAGGAATATTTTTTTCTTCATGGTTAAATGTACCAGGATTCTGGTAGAACATACCAGGATTTTCGATTTTTTACTGGTACCAGGAAAGCGGTAGTATTTACCAGGAATATTTCTTTTTTCCTGGTTAAATTTACCAGGATTCTGGTATAATATACCAGAATTTTCGATTTTTTACTGGTACCAGGAACCAGGAAAGCGGTAGTATTTACCAGGAATATTTCTTTTTTCCTGGTTAAATGTACCAGGATTCTGGTAGAATATACCAGGATTTTCGATTTTTTACTGGTACCAGGAACCAGGAAAGCGGTAGTGTTTACCAGGAATATTTTTTTCTTCCTGGTTAAATGTACCAGGATTCTGGTAGAATATACCAAGATTTTCGATTTATTACTGGTACCAGGAACCAGGAAAGCGGTAGTATTTACCAGGAATATTTCTTTTTTCCTGGTTAAATGTACCAGGATTCTGGTATAATATACCAGAATTTTCGATTTTTTACTGGTACCAGGAACCAGGAAAGCGATAGTATTTACCAGGAATATTTTTTTCTTCATGGTTAAATGTACCAGGATTCTGGTAGAATATACCAGGATTTTCGATTTTTTACTGGTACCAGGAAAGCGGTAGTATTTACCAGGAATATTTCTTTTTTCCTGGTTAAATTTACCAGGATTCTGGTATAATATACCAGAATTTTCGATTTTTTACTGGTACCAGGAACCAGGAAAGCGGTAGTATTTACCAGGAATATTTCTTTTTTCCTGGTTAAATGTACCAGGATTCTGGTAGAATATAACAGAATTTTCGATTTTTTACTGGTACCAGGAACCAGGAAAGCGGTAGTATTTACCAGGAATATTTTTTTCTTCCTAGTTAAATGTACCAGGATTCTGGTAGAATATACCAAGATTGTCGATTTATTACTGGTACCAGGAACCAGGAAAGCGGTAGTATTTACCAGGAATATTTCTTTTTTCCTGGTTAAATGTACCAGGATTCTGGTAGAATATAATAGAATTTTCGATTTTTTACTGGTACCAGGAACCAGGAAAGCGGTAGTATTTACCAGGAATATTTCTTTTTTCCTGGTTAAATGTACCAGGATTCTGGTATGATATACCAGAATTTTCGATTTTTTACTGGTACCAGGAACCAGGAAAGCGGTAGTATTTACCAGGAATATTTCTTTTTTCCTGGTTAAATGTACCAGGATTCTGGTAGAATCTACCAGAATTTTCTATTTTTTACTGTTTTCAGGAACCAGGAAAGCGGTAGTATTTACCAGGAATGTTTTTTTCTTCCTGGTTAAATGTACCAGGATTCTGGTAGAATATACCAGGATTTTCGATTTTTTACTGGTACCAGGAAAGCGGTAGTATTTACCAGGAATATTTCTTTTTTCCTGGTTAAATGTACCAGGATTCTGGTAGAATATACCAGGATTTTCGATTTTTTATTGGTACCAGGAACCAGGAAAGCGGTAGTATTTACCAGGAATATTTTTTTCTTCCTGGTTAAATGTACCAGAATTCTGGTTAACTATACCAGGAATGACGATGGTTTTACTGGTAGTAGGTACCAGGAGAGTGGTAGTATTGAGCGGGAAAAAATATTCCTCCTTAATACTACCATTCTCCTAGTACCTACTTCCAGTAAAAATATACGCATTCCTGGTGTAGTTTACCAGCACTCAGGTACATTTGACCAGAACATACGATACTTTTACTGGTAGTAGGAACCAGGAGAGTGATAGTATTGATTGGGAAGAATAAAACTCCATGTAAATACTACCAGAATAAAAAATACATTTTACTAGAAAAATAATATTCCTGGTAAAAAGTACCATTTTATCGTTAGGTTAGTAGATATCAAATTATTATTATTATTATTATTTCATATTTCTTTTACTTACTATATTAAGTCTTTCAAGCATCCAAATCTATAAAACAAAAACGAGAAGAAAGAAATCCACCCAAGGAAGAAACAAAAAGGAACAAATGACCTTTATAAACATAAATAATGAGGCGTAATAATCATAATTAAATATTAGTTTTTATTTATCAAAAACCTAACAGTCTTGTAAATAAATGCCTTACTAAAATTTATACTTAAAATCTAATTCATATGTTTCCAGTTTTTATAAAATTAAATTAAAATAAATATTATATATTACATTATATTTTATACATTTAATATACATTTTTAAAGTATTACCATATCTAAAAATTAAAGATAGGTAGGATATTTTAATAGCAAATTACACATTATTAACTTGCATATTGCCATTGTCGGCTGATTTGAAAATAAGGAAATGTAGGATATTTTATTAGCAGATTAAGGATTATTAACTTGCTTATTGCCATTTTCTGCTGATTTGAAAAAAAAAGATAAATAGGATATTTTAATGGCAGATTACGCATTATTTACTTGCATATTGCCATTGTCGGCTGATTTGAAAAAAAAATAGGATATTTAAATAGCAGATTAAGGATTATTTACTTGCATATTGCCATTTTCGGCTGATTTCAGGAATTTCAATAATGAACGAACCTTGGAGTTGGTTGCGGCTTTGTTGATTTGGTAAAAATATACGTCTATGAACTCCCAGAAGCTTTCGCATGGCTTTGGGTACGATATGTTGAAAGTGAAAAACGTTTTAAGGCAAACATCAACTGCACGCTCGAATGTGAAAAACTTAAAGTGGCAGTTGTCAAAATCAACATGGATTTCTTCAACATTTTCTATCGAGCCAATTATTGTTATTACTGGTGGTTGGGATTGCGAGGCAGCTAATGCATTTTGATATTCTTTGTAGCCTTGCGGCTGAGCGAAGACTCTTATTGATGCTTCTTTGCTATCTGCAACCGTGAAACGCTTGTTGATATCCCTCCCACTTGGTGGCAAGAGATAATGCAAGTGTATCAAAACCATGGCGACTCTAGAATCTAAAACAAAAAAAAGTGTTTATGAATTAAGGCCAATTGGCATTCCGATAGTAAAAAACTAAAATAAAAAATAAAGATATATTTGATAAGTAATGAATAATACTTTATTTAATGATGTTTGTTTTTAGTTTTTACAAGGTACAAACTTTTGGAAATAGTGCTTGAATGGGGATCGGACAGGCACTTTAAGTTGAAATCCTGTAATTTGTTCCGCAGCTCGGTGTTTGCAATTAGTTTCGGAAAAACGTTTTTCAGCATCAAATTGCAAAAATCTGTCATTCTGGTACCAGCCAAAACAGTGCCCTTATCCCCAAACATTTCTTTAAAATCTGATTCAATCTACAAAAAAAAAAGAACCATTTATAACTTACAGCATTTATTTCAAGTTTTTTAATTGATTCTGAGAAAATAAAAAATGTAATGAAAGTGAGTATTTTCTTTTTAGGTACGTTTTTGACCGTTTACATTTATTTAAACTTAACATACAAAAAACAAAACACAAAAAAGACTTATAAGAGAATTTTGTGAAAAGTTCTACAAGTTGAAGATGACCTGTGAATTCTCCAACAAGCTTATGCAAAATTATTACCATTTTGTTTTACCAAATGTAACCAATTGGAAAATTTAATATTAAAATTTTGAAGCATTGAACCACGAGAACGAGATCATTGCATTCAAGTTAACAATTTATGTTAGGAACTATTTAGAATTGAGAACACAAATAAATACTAGTGGTTCAAGACTTAAAATTTAAACAAATTATTAAAAAAAAAGAGGAAATCAATTGGTATGCAGTCCATGATATGTAAAAATATTTCATCGTCTGGATAAAATATTGTCGTAAGTTACATTGGTCAGACAACAAAACAGACACACGACAAGTGTTTTCAGTGTATATTTTATTTTCAGTTTTAAATCATTTTTAGAGCAAATTTCAAAACCCAACTGGATGGGTGAAAATAGTGATAAAATGCATATTCAAATAAAGTTTACTTTGTTTCTTTATTGCTTACGTATTCAAAGCTGTTTGAAAAGCTTATGAAGTGCCATTTTTCGTAAAACTCATTCCAGGTTATTGATTTACGGTTTGCATTTTTCAGGTCTATTTGCCGTATATTAAATGTGATTTCCCATGTGCTCTTCTTTTCTTGTGCGTTCATTGTTAGAAAATCATGTCTCATTTTCATACAGAACTTATTTGCATCAACTGAACTTTCTGCCTCGAACTTTGTCTTTTTGATAGAATCTGACAAACACACCTGATTTATGTAGCGATATTTTCCACGAACGTTGTGAAACTTATTGGCAAGTGTACCTTTAGCATTTTTTGCACTTTCTTGAGGTAAAAATAATCAAGCTAAGTATATAAAAGAGAAATAAGGGCATACATTGAGAAATTTGATGTTAATTACTGGATCTTCATCGAAAGTGGTATGAATTTCATCAGCAAGCTGTATCAAGTCTTTTGTAGAAAAATGTAGATTATTTGTGATTGAGTAATTCACAATTGTGTTAACAAGCAGGCTGCGTACTACTTTATTGTCAATGTTTTTATGGTTCTTGTAATAATTTTTAATTGTTTCGCCATCACTGCAATTCAAAATATCCATCAATTTCTTACTGCAATTCGATGGAATAGGCGAAGAATGTGAAGTTGTTGGTGTTGACGTATTTTTAGATGCTGAAATATCACTTATTAACGTTTCGTATGAAATAGCGGAAGAAAAACCAATTTTCCATTGTTGCCACATATCAAAGAAAACGATTCTACTTGCAGTGGTTATATTTAATGTGTTCAAGAATCTTTTCATGAAAAACTGATCTGCAACTTTCAAAACGGGCACAAAAAGGTTTTCATCTATAAACACAAGTTTTGGGTTATTCTTAACATATAGAAATTAACGCTATTAAAAATTTACCAAAAAAATATTGGTGATGTTGAACCGGAATCTTCCACGAATTCAAAAGATTTTGTAGATCTTCGGTTTCATTGCTTTTAGAATCCAAACAATAGGAATTTATTAATTCCGTAAACGAAACGTTTTCTGCAACTTTCTTTCCTGGCAGATTTTTTGCAGTGTGATCTTCAGAAACAGGGATTTCAAATGTTACGTCAGAGCTCAGTATTTTGTCGTTTTCCTCTACCAACGTATATGCAATAAGCGATGGCTGTACTTCAGTTGTTGGAATAGTGATAATTGATGGTTTTCTATTTTCAAGAGGTGATATCGTTATGTCCTCCATGGCCGCTGATGAATGAGGTTAAAAAAATTGATTTCTTATACAGAAAATAAATATCAATATATTATTTTTGGCCTTATCATCAGTAAACCTCGAGATATTTTGTAAAAATTCATTGGAGGACTTTTACAATGGTCGATTCGCTGTAAATAATACGATTTGTATTGAATTGGTGTTGTTGCATTACCTATTTCGATTGCAGCATAATGTTTTCGAACTGAATTTATTTTCACCCGCCGACACACCAAAAACGGAAGTGGTTGCTCCGAAAATTTAACTATCTCTTCAATTCGAAATACAAATGTATTTTCGCATGTATTTTCTAGTAATTGTGTTATGAAGTAACCCAAGTAAAACGTTTTACGTAATAAATACACTGAGAATAGGTAGTGAAATTTGAAACAATTCCCCGTTGTAATTTGAAATTATCTATCAAGTCGTAGTGGCATGTATTAACAATGTGGTTATCAAGTAACGATATTGTTTCAGGAGCTCTCTCATCTAAGATCGATTGAGCGAATTTGAATTGATATTTATATGATAATGTAAGTGGAATATTTCGCCGGCTGTTTGTGATTCGGGCATATTTTTTAAATTCTTTATGTTTAGCTTCGTACTGAAAACACCAAAAATTACGAGGCACGCCTGACATGCGGATTACCAAGGGGTAATGAACCCTGAAATGATGCTTGGGCTTTAATGTATCGTTAAACAATCTCACATAGTCAAGATGATGCTGTCGTATAAGTTCTCTAAGATGTTCAATTATATCATTAGAAATATTAAAAATCCAGAAGAATTTCAATGATTTCTAGAAAATTCAAAAAGAAAACCCAAACCTCGTCGTTTTCAGGTATGCGATCTGCTACCATCAGAGGAAAATGATATACAAAAGCCAACATTTCACGCGCCGTTTTTTTAAATGCATATTTTTTAAATTATCATTCGTAATTGGTTTTAATGAAATATTACCTATCTCAATTTCTCCATAGTTAAATGAATTAACTCTATCATTGAAAGCTTCTAAATTAAAAATAAACTTCATGTCAAGAATGTATCGAATGATGTGATAAATGTTGTAATGACAAACACCCTCAAATATATCATGCATTACATCAATTGCATAGTTAGTAGTAACGTTAAATGACGTTATGGAATTGAAAACTGAATCGTGATGTATGCCAGTTTGTTTGTAATCATTTATTGTCACATCTTCTAAATAATTTTGCTTATTACGTAGCATATTTTCAAGCTCACATGGTGTTGTAGAAGTTTCTTTTTTCGGAAGCCTGCAAATCCGACAAAAGTAAGTACTAGAACACGAAGAAAAACCAAACATTGCATTCAACCCTATATTATCCCCAATTAATAAACCCAAAACAAAGTAAACGTTTTTAATTCCTTGAGGCTTCAATATCTCAATACCAGTTTCTTCTAAAAATTTAATTTTTTCTATAAGTGAGTGGAGACATTTTTTATTTCCATACAATTTATAGTCCTGAGCTTTAAATAGAGCAGCTAGAAATACATCAGATCTATCCGGAATAACGGGAAATGAATAATAAATAAAAGATATGGGATCAGCAATCAGCATGAGAACCTAATGGATTATTTATCTCTGCATCGTCCATGTATCTAAAATACGGTATAACAATTTCATTAGTAGGAAATAATTTTCGTTTTTCCTGCCAGGCTTTTCCCTTGATGTAATGGGAAAAATTATTTCTATCATTTGAAATTTTGTTCATTTCATCAATTGTTTTAATTAAAAGATCATTTTTTTCGAAAGTTTTTCTGAATTGGAACTCGAGTGGTAGAAGCACTCCTGTAGTTGTGTGTTCTTCGTGGCAATTAATTCCATTTCGATACACATTTTTCAACTCTTCATTAATCGTGAATTCAGTGGCAACGCAAAAATAATCATTTTCTCTCAGCCAATGTATTAATTGATGATCGGTACAATATGAATCGAAGGGATTTTCCACTGCCGAAATTAATGCTGAATAGCGTAAGCGATCTTCGACCGAGTTTTCGGTTTTGATGTTAAATAATTTGAATAGTCTTATAATCGGTTCATGTATGGTTTCTTTGACCATTGTAATAATTCTAACCGCATCTTTACGTGATAAATTGTCCATGCTGTACAATTTCAAAGCTAAATCAATTCCTATCTTATTAATATCAATATTAGTGTCAATACAAGGAAGATTATTTTTAGCATAAGAATGATCAGTATTAAAAGAACATGAAGGCAAATCTGCCGCGGAGGATGAAGTCGGAGGAGAATACGATTTCGAAAAATCTTGCAAACTAGTTGGTAAAAAAGAACTCGCAACACTATTTGAGCTTGACGAAAACAATGTAAGTCCGTCTTTTATGTGTGTTTTGCAGTGCCGTGAAAAGTTTGAAAACGTGGAAGTAAATGAGGTACATTCATTGAAAGCACGGTTGCCGTTTTAGCGACATTGTCGCTATATCTAGCGGAATTTTCAAAAGTTCAGCGATAAAAAATAATTTTTTGTAGCTAGATAATTCTAGCTACTTTTTCTAGCGACTTTTTGAAAAACAAAAAAAAAACATTTTGTCCAGTAGAGCGCATATTCAGCATGATGTCAACAAAAACTTTTAATTCTATAATGTTCATCCAGAATCAGCTTTAATTACTAAATAAAAATTGTAACACCAACGAATTAGCCGAAATTTGGTAACGCAAAATATTTTTAAAAATGCCGTTGAGGGAAATGAAGGAAATGAAGAAACACATCGATTTTATTTATGTAGATTTATTGAATTTTGTTAATTTTTGAATTAACCAACTAACGAGTACGATTTTCTTTTCACAACTATTTATTTTATGTATTTTTCATATTTTTATAAAACTAGAAACAAGAGACTAAATTTGTTTGTTTTTAACTAACTGTAAAGTATTTCTGAGGAAATGTAATTAATTTCTCATTTTTGTTTTATTCCTGAAAATCTCTAATGGCTGATAAGGAGATAAGAGACTGAATTTATTTATTTTGTTGTTATTTTTCAGGAAAAAAATTTAAAAAAAAAGATTTTTTGTTTATTATTTTGCAAAATTTTCTAGCGACATCTAGCGACTTTTTCTCTCTGAAATTTAAGCCAATCTAGCGACTTTTATAGTTGTGCCTAGCTACTTTTTATTTCAGCTTGCGGCAACACTGATTGAAGGTACACCGATAAACACCTATTCCATCTAATTTATGAACGACTTTGAAATGATTGGATATATTTTTTAAGGAAGAGCAGTGTTGATGGCATATAAAACAATCCATTTTATGTTCATTTAACAATTTTTATAATTTTCCTTGATTTCCTAAAAGTCAAAAAATTAATATAATATGTATAATCAAGTTTGACCTAGAGCTTATAAAATAAATTTATCAATACGAAAATGTAACTAAAGCGGCCCCTAGATTTTCAATATAAGTGTATAAAATATTGCGAAATATTATTGGCTGATACCCCAGACAACACAATATTTTGTACAATAAATGGATTTGACATTTAACTTCAGGAGACGATGACGTCTGGAAAATTCAAAAACAAATGACAAATTGACTAAATATTGTGCAACCCCACCTAGAGACTATACAATATTTTTCATTGTACAATAAATATCAAAAGGGTTTTGATTTTCTTCAATATATTGCACAATGCTTCAATATGAGCCCTAGACTATCAATAATATTGTATAACATCGAATATTGTACAATAATATTGAAAGTCTGGCCGCTAGACAAATGATTTATTTACATTTAAAAATTATTGATAACGATAATACGGATTAACCAAGAAGCATATATAATTATATATACACATTTCGAAAAAATAAATTTTAAGAATCTGATTCTCTTACAAATTTTAAAATATTGGTAGGGCTTTGAACTCAAAGAAGCCTTTTGAAAATAAAGAGTGAAAAAGGAGTGAAATATTCCACCAGACCGAATAGCAGAAAAGGGCTTTTTAATAAATTTTAAATGTTTCATTGGAAACAAAAAATATTTTAAATCTGTGCTAATAAATTGCAAAACAGCGTATGTCTTATTTGGACACAAGTTGATTAAACAAAAACAGATAATATATTTTTTCAAATAGCTTAAGTCATGAGTTAAGCCCTAAGTGCTTGTGAAAATCAAAAGAAGTGATAACTTAAGTCGACATAAGTTAGTTTAAAATCTACGCAAATTGACCATTTAGTTACTTATGTCGACATATGCTTTTTGAAATGTAGTATAAATCATAAAGCATTTTTCTTGAAACAGCTTATATTTGGAAAACTTGTTTTTATTAGCTTTATTGTTGCTTTCAACAAAAAAAGATTTATAGGTTAGTAAGGCAGTGGACGTGCATCTGTGATTACAACTCTTTTGAATTCATCTTACTCAATATCGGACAACAGCATCGCAAAACTCACAAAAGATGTAAGTAATTTAAATGTTTCAACTGAAAGTGGGAAAATCCCATCACCGGTACCACAATTGCCGGAACCCGAACAGTTTGCGGTGATGAAACACGGTAATGAAGGCAGGCCGGTGCCGGTTGTTTGCAATTACATCAGACTCAAGCAATTGGACCCCAATAAGAGCGTCTACGAGTATGAGGTTCGTTTTCATCCAGAAATCGACTCGCGTTCCATCAGAATCTTCGACCGCAAACAGTTTGATCCATCAGCGCCGAAAATCATTCCCCAGCACAAACTCGAAGTCTGGCCAGGCTACATTACGGCCGTGAACGAGTACGAAGATGGACTCATGTTGTGTTGCGATGTTTCACATCGACTGCTGTCCCAAAAGACCGTCCTAGACACCCTGAAGCAAGCCTATCAGGCTGGCGCCAACAAGTTTCAGGAGAACGCAAAAAAGGCACTCCTCGGTTCCGTTGTCCTCACCCGATACAACAACAAGACCTACCGCATCGACGACATTTCCTTCACATTAAATCCCATGTCCACGTTCAAGACCAAAACCTCAGAGATATCCTATTTAGAATACTACCGCGTGCACTACTATAGGTAAGTATGGTAAGTAAAGAATGTACAAGCAAACTTGTTAAGCATGCTGTGGTGTGTAAGTGGCCTTTAAGGTTCCTTAACTTATTGGCACAGAAATGAAAGATGAAAGAAATTCTCGAAAACGTTATTTGAATAATAAACTATTATTTTACGAGCACACGAAGTTTTTCTTTGAGTTTATAAGGGTCGCTACACACACAACAGCGTGCTTGACAAGTTAACTTGTACAAACTATGCTATGCTTGCACAAGAAAACGAAACGTGTGTACCTTTATTTTTGGCTTGTACAAATAAATTAGTAGTTCGCAACCTTGAACAAGCTCTACGTCACAATATCATCATGTCGAGCGATATGAAGAAGAGCAATCGTGAATTACTAAGTTTTTTTTCGTGCCTACGAAAATTAGCCGGGTTGGTGACGTTTTCCCCAAGCCAAAATCCCCAAACGAAAATCCCCAAACCCAAAATCCCCAAACTGAAATCTCCAGCAGCGAAATCTCCAAAGAGAGAATCCCCATGGACAAAATCTCCATGCCAAAATCTCCAAAACAAATATGTTCAAGTAGTGAATCATGCGATTAAATCGCGCGATTTAATCGCATGATTCACTACTTGAACATATTTGTTTTGGAGATATTATTGTATTCAGTTTAGGTTGTTTAAGAAATAAATGTTTAATTCATTTTAAATGTAATTCATTTCATTCAAAATAAATAAAAAAATCAATTCAAAAGAACTTTGTTTAATGTTTAAACAAATAAAGAATGAATATAAAACAAAACACAGAGCTCATATGATTTATAAATTACGATGAGCGTTCCCACTGAACTTTTTACCTGATTTATCTTGACATTTAATTAATCTTGACATTATTTTTGAATTTTTCAATAAAATATATTAATATATGACACAAAATTTGAATTTTGAATGTCAAAAAGAAAAAAAAAATGAATTCAAAATGAATTTTATTCATTACTTGAGCATGAAATCATTCAGCCTGGAATCATCGAGGTGATTTATACCTAATAAAAAAATAAACAAGCTAATAGTCTTTTCACACCAGACGCAAAACGCTGTTTTCAGCTGTCAGTTTTCAAAAACTCGAAATCTGTTCACACCTAAATTTCAGGTTTTTGTTTGACATTAAAAATCTTTGATGTCAAGTAAGGGATGCCATATGTTCTCTTTTTAGAAGATTCACACTTTTTTCACACACATTCGCTCTCTGTATTTCGTTGCAAGTTTGATTCAGTGTAAGATATTAAAAATTGAAAACCACTGGATGAAAAAGCTTTCCTCATCGATTTTTCAAAAGAAAAAAATATTTGTTTGTCGCTGCTAAGAGTTTGTTCATTTTTATTTTTATATGTTCTCAAATGGCAACCCTATATCAACTGACACGTTTAGTCGTGAACAATTTTACAAGCAGACTGTCAATCTACTCTTGCTATTGGAGGGAGGGAGAAATATATACGATCGATACATACGATATATACGATATAATGAAATATAGACTGATGAATGCTTTCACTTTTTTGGTTTTGACTGGTTTTCACAAAAACTTGTTGTTTTGCAAAACAGGTCTCTCAACAAATTTGTATGGGAAAACACTTGATTTCCTTCAAGTTTTTGAAAAGTTTTGCAAAAGACGCAAATCTGATGTGAAAAGGCTATAAATCAGGTAATTTCAAATGATTGAATATGTATGGCAAATCATGAAATAAATTATGTGTTTTAGCTAAATCAAGTTGTTTTAGCTAAATCACGTTGGTGGGAATAGGCTATTAGCAGCTAGGCTCTTTTTTTTCTATGTATATTTATTTATAATTTCAATTATATGTAAATAAATTATAATAATAATAATATAAAACAAAACATGTCGTGAGAGGAACGGTGTAAGTAGACGTACCTGAATATTGGAGTTTTGGAGATTTCAAGGAGATTTGGGCAAAAAGTATTTTTTCTGTGGGGATTTTTTCCATGGGGATTTTGTCGTGGAGATATTGGCAAGTTGGATTTTTTTTTTTGGAGATTTTGTCCCCATGGTGATTTTGTCTTTTGGGGATTTCGTACTACTCCCAAATTAGCCGTGTCTTTGGCGAATGAAATCTGCCGAATATCATGATACATTAAAGAGGGCAGCGTACAAAATCTTACTTCATAAGTATAGATTAATTGACAGCCAAGCCGATAAAGATGTCGTTATTGAAAAGATAAATGTAGGGCTTCACGATATTCGATAAAAATATCGGTATCGTATCGTATCGTATCGAAAGTCGATACGATAATCGACACGATATCGAGTACCTGCGATACCGATATCGATATGATTAACGTGTTTATAAAATTGTCGATATTATCGTATCGCCGATAAGCACTGACCGATAATTATCGAATATATCGATATCGACTGAAAGAATTCTATTTTCGACACTGCGTGCTCAAAGATCGAATTTTCATTCAATAGTATTTACTAATAGAAGTTTACTTGCAGTATACACACATTTTATCATTTTTTTACGCGTTCTCTCGTGCTTTCGATGTCGATCGTCTTTTGTAAAAACCCGATGAACATATCGATACTGGAACGAAACGCGTCATTTGTTTCCGAGACATGTTGGTAGCCGGTTGATTATTATTAAATATAATAAGTGGTTGAAAGGTTATCTTCATCTATAATCATAAATATCTATAAATTCGATCATTGCAAGTCATACGCAACGGCTGTGTTTTTTACTTTGATCTCATTGGTCTTTTATTTTCACTTCATGATGAATAATTCTAAATGTTTAGTTTGTTTAAAAAACTTAACTGACTTATTTTACATACAGTGTGAATTATGTGGACTTAACTCGCATTTGGACTGCTGTAATATCAATAAAAAAGACTTTAAATTTATAAAGTCTTGCAAAAATTTGTTTTACAAATGTGAAAAGTGCATTCCCATTCCTCTACAAAACTGTATAAAAAAAAATGAGAGAGCTCTCAATCATATTCAAAGAAAGCTCTCCTATTAATTTGGCTTCTCTGAAAACGGATGCAAAATCATCAATCTCTAATACGTCAAAATTAAATAAGAGTCGCAATATTCGTGATTCCACTCGTGCTCAGAGAGTTCCGATAGCTTCTAATTCTAATAATACTAAACGGCTTTCTACCTCTGTTGATAGAAAAATTCTTATTGCGGGATCATCTACTCCCCAAGATCGTGTTTTATCAAAAAAGCGTAGTCTTTCCTTGTCTGACTCTCTTGCTTCGACTAAAAGTAATAATAAATGTGTCTCTCATGATTCAAAATCATCGTCGACCATCTCTGATGATATAACTTTAATGACTGAAGCTCAGGCTCAGGCTGAATCTGTTGTGGCTGCTGCTATTGTTGGTGTTGCTGGTGTAACTGATGATGTTGCTGGTATTGATGCTAGTATTGCTGATGTTAATGTTGACGTCAATGATGTTGATGGCAATCAAAATGATATTGGTGTTGATGTTGCTGGTGTTGATGTTGCTGGTGTTGATTTTGCTGGTGTTGATGTTCCTGGTGTTGATGCTAATAACATTGGGACTGAGGGTGATGTTGACAAAGCTTCTGTCCATATTGCTAATAAAATTGATTTTAATGTTGACGTCATCGACGCTGATACTAATCAAAATGATATTGGCGTTGATGTTGCTGGTGTTAATGCTAATGCCATCAAGACTAGAGATGTTGTTAACAAAAAACATAAATTGCTGATTGGTGAGAATACTGATGCTGAAATATTTGCTTCTCTTCCATCTGTTCCTCGACATCGTTTTTTACATATCTCTCGACTTAATAAAACTGTAACTGAAGAGAATGTTATTAATTACATCGCACGAAAACTGAATTTGCCAACTACAAGCTTGGTTTGCCATAAATTGGTTAAAAAGGAAGCAGATATGTCATCGTTCCATTACATTAATTTTAAACTCGGAATTCCAACTGCATTATTCAATGAAGCTCTTCAATCATCCATCTGGCCAGTTGGAGTTCAGATTAAAAAATTTGAAAGCCGTTCAAAAAACGCATTGCACCTACACCAACAGGTTTTAACCTAATGAATAATATTGGTGTTTCTTCTTCGATTGGAAATTGTCTCTCCTTATTTTATCATAACGCTGGAGGTATGAGGACAAAATCTAATGAATTTTATATTGCTGCTGCTGATTGTTCCTATGACGTCATCGCTCTCACTGAGACATGGTTAAATTGTAATTTTTTATCAACTGAATATTTTACATCTGATTTCAACGTTTATCGGAAAGATCGTTCATCCGAACTAACAGGTTTATGCAGAGGTGGAGGCGTATTATTGGCTATTAGGTCTATTTATCCAAGTATAGAAATTAATTTATATAATTCTTCAATTGAACAAATTTGTGTACGTTTTGTTTTACCTATTTTTGATTCTTCTTCAGAACGTAAGAATATTCACTTATATTGTTTTATTTCATATATACCACCATTATCTGATTATTCCATTTATGATGCTCATATAAAAAATATAGAGCACATTATTAAAAATATTGTTGATGATAAGTCATACTGGATAGTTCTGGGTGATTTTAATTTGTCGGACATCAAATGGATATTTTCAAATGATGAGAATCTTATGTATCCTTATAATATTAACAAAGATTTTGAATGTAACGTTATTGATAACTTAACCGCTTTGAATATGCACCAAATTAATAATGTTTATAATTCTATTGGTCGTATTTTAGATCTAGTTTTTATTGATAAAAATCTTGAAGCCCGCTTAGATGAGGCTAATTTTAATTTACTTGAAAACAGTGTTCATCATAAAGCACTTGAGATAAATTTTAATTTGTCAGTTTTAAAAGAATTAAATTCTTCTTGTAATGTTGAATTGCAATATGATTTTAAAAATGCCGATTTCTCGTCAATGTATAATTATTTTGAGTTGATTGATTGGCAACTTGTTTTTAATTATAATGAATTAGAATTAGCTTATTCTGTGTTTCGGAACATTTTAGATTCTGCCATTTCACGTTTCGTTCCTACTAAACATTTTAAAGAATCTAAGAGACCAGTTTGGTTCAATAAAAGTTTATCGAGGCTGAAAAATATTATGAGTAAGCAACATAAAAAAAGCAAAATTTCTGATTCTTTTCGTCAGCAGTTTTATCAAACTCGAAGAGAATATGAATTTTTGAAGAAATTTATTTATAAACAATATATGTGGTCTCTTGAGTCAAAGATTAAATCTAATTCTAAATGTTTTTGGTCATTTTTAAACACGAAGCGTAAATCTTTAGGTTTTCCATCTAATATGTCTTATAAAGGCGTCTCATGTGATACTGTTAATGATATTTGCAACAATTTTGCATCATTTTTTCAAACCAATTTTTGTGACTTAAAAATTGATAATTTTCAATTGGGTCGTAATAACAATTATAATTTTGCAGCTGGTTCTCTTTTCTTGTCCGTTGAGGATGTACTGGAAGCACTATCATCTCTTGATAACAGTTTTTCTGTTGCACCTGATAATATTCCACCACTTTTTCTAAAAAATTGTAGATTATATCTTGCTGCTCCATTGTGTTATATATTCAACCTTTCTTTACAACAAGGTGTGTTTCTGGATACCTGGAAGCATTCCTTGATTACACCTTTACATAAATCTGGCTCAAAATGTTCTATTGAAAATTATAGACCAATTGCCAAACTTCAGCTTATACCTAAGCTTTTTGAAGCCATTGTAAAAAACAAGCTTTATAGTCTGGTTAAAAATCATGTAACTGAAAATCAACATGGTTTTATGAGTGGAAGATCGACTGTAACTAATTTATCTTTATTTACCACTTACTGTCTTCATTGTTTAGAAAACCGATATCAATGTGATGTTATTTACACTGATTTTTCGAAGGCTTTCGATCGTGTGCAGCATAATATTCTTATAAAAAAACTTGAACTCTTTGGTTTTCACTCATCACTTTTGAATTGGATTCACAGTTATTTGGTAGGGCGTAAGCAATATGTCAAGATTGGGAATGTTTTGTCGAAAGAAATTAATAATTTTTCCGGTGTGCCCCAAGGCAGTCATCTTGGACCGCTACTCTTCATTCTCTTCATTAATGATTTGCCTAGTTGCATTTCAAATTCGAAGTTTTTATTATATGCTGATGACCTAAAGATTTTTAAATGCATAAGAACACCATTGGATGCGTCTAGTGTTCAAATGGATCTAAATAATATAGCTAGTTGGTGTAACCGAAATGGACTATTTTTCAACGTAAATAAATGTAGTGTTGTGACATATTCAAGAATTCATAGCCCTATAAGTTTTGAATATAAAATTGATGATATCTATCTTCAAAGGTTTATGAACCAAAAAGACTTAGGTGTTACTTTTGATTCTAAAATGACTTTTTCAATTCATATTGATCAAGTAATATCTAAAGCAAACTCGATGTTAGGATTTTTGATGAGAAATTCAAAGTTTTTTGAAGATCCTTATACTCTCAAGAGTCTTTATTTGTCTATTGTTAGACCAATATTAGAGTATTGTTGCATAATTTGGAACCCATATACTCAAATAAGTTCTTGCCGAATTGAGAGAATCCAAAAACGATTTACTAAGTTTGCTTTACGAAAAACTTTTAGAGGAGTTAATCTTCCGTCTTATGAGACCAGGTGTACTTTGATCGATTTAAAATCTCTGGAATTTAGAAGAAAACTATATTCTGCTCTCTTTGCGTTTGATGTCTTAAACTCTAATATAGATTGCCCGATGCTTCTTTCTATGTATAATATTTATGCTCCTTCTCGTTTTTTGCGACCTAGAGATGGAAACTTCTTAAATGTTCCTTACCTCATTACAAATTACGCTAAACATAATCCAATCACTTGTTCTTGTGTTGATTTAAATGATTTTGACGTTGTCATTGATTTTAATAAAACTAGATTTAATATTAAGAAAGATATATTGAATTCATTGTAATTATTTATGTATTTGTTATTTATTTACACAAGTCTTTATTTAATTTAAGATTCTATGTTATTAATATTGTACATATATTATTTTAAAGTCACTATAAAGTTTCCTAACTTGATTGACAATAAATAAATAAATAAATAAATAAATAAATGTACCTATAAATAAATTTTGTACGGTGTTGGAGCACCGCATAAAACCGGAACACCAGATAACGCGAAAAGGTACACCGTTCTATATTTTTCCCTCAAACGGTAATGGGCATGTGGCCTTTCAACAAATGTCAATTTAAAATTGCGGGTGAGACGAGGATCGCAGGGTCGGCTAGTCTATAAAATTAAATTAAATTAATATTGAATAGCTTGTGTTCCACTCTTTGCCTTGCTGCATAGTAATGAGTAATAACATTTTTTTTGTTTTATTTCGATATTTTATCGAGTATCGTATCGGTATCGTTTATCGTATCGAAGTCGATAACGATACGATACATTTGTCTTAAAATTATCACCGATATCGATACGATACGATAAAATAATTTTTTATTCGATACGATACCGATACAAATGAAAAATATCGGTATCGTATCGTATCGTGAAGCCCTAGACAAATTATCGAAGAGAAAAAAAAAGTTGACGCATCTTAGCTTCTTTTCTTTACATCATGTGTGTATTTATCAGGAGAATGGTACTATGTACCAGGAAGAATACAGAAGAACAGGGTTGTACAAAAGTAGAGCGCAGAAAAATCTGAATTTTACCAATTGAAAACTAAATCAGTCTTTTATATTATCAATATAATCAGTGTTCTCGTACATACAAGTATTAAAACATATTTTATTTTAGATATTTACCATGACTTCTGGTTCCCCATATCAAAAAATTCTGATAAACTTTTCCTGTAATGTTACATTCTTTATCAGGATTCTGATAGTTACGAGGATACTGATTTTTTGATATTGCAAGAAAAACCTGATAATATTTATCAGTTTACCAGGATTCATTTATCTCCTGATTCCTGGTATGGGTTATCATACTCAAGGTAAACTTAATGTTACAAGAAAAATAAAAAAAATTAACAGCAATCTGGTAGCTTTTACCGGGTAATTAATTTTAATTGAAAAGTCCAATAATAATTAAATACGTCGGATAAATAAATAACATCCTTTTACTGGTAGCTGGAACCAGAAACCCTGACAAATAAAACAATTTAATATTTGCTGGTAAGTTGAACCAAAAATACTGGTAAATATTACCAGCAGTTTGTATAAGTAAACAAAAAATAAACAATCTTTTTTATCTGAAGTCCGATAATATTTACCATACCTTCAAATTTAATTTAAGTCTTAACTATAATCAGGGTTCTGATAATTTTTTTTTGTATACCTACAATTTTTTTATATTTATCATAAGTTGTGGTAACGGATACCAGGAAACTCTGATAAATCCTACCAGAAATATTTCATATTTTATCGGGTTACTGATAAAATCTACCAGAATAAAGGTTTTTCTTTTTTATCAGAAATGTCTGGTAATATTTACCAGTTTACCAGGATTAATTTATTTCCTGGTTTCTGGTACGAGTTATCAGATTCAAGGTAAACGTACCAGGAAATTTGATAACATACATCAGGAATCTGATTATCTTTACCAGGATTACCCCAAGATTTATCCTGGTATATTCTTACAGGAAATCTGATAAAAAATATTTCTTCCTGGTACGTGGTACTGGCTACCAGGATACAGGTAAACTAACTTTTACCACGAAATCCGCTAGCATAGACCAGGAATCTGATAACATCCACCACGATTTCTCCTGGTATATTCTTACAGGAAATCTGGTAAAAAATATTTTTTCCTGGTACGTGGTACTGGCTACCAGGATACAGGTAAACGAACTTTTACCACGAAATCCGCTAACATAGCCCAGGAATCCGATAACATTTACCCCGATTTCTCCTGGTTTTATTATCCAGAAAACCAGTACCAGGAAATTTCTTTGAGTGTGAACTTTCTGGCTAGGTGGCTAAACAGCTCGTACATTTCCTGGTTGAAATTTCGTCTCCATTCTCCATATTTGCCAAAAGTCACACGAAGAATTAAGAAGTTCCGTAAGTCTGTTTGAAAAATTGAATTTATATGCCGATCATAAGAACGAACAAGGTTAAGAAGGACTTTTATACATATGACAAATCAATACTTTTGTAAATTTTCCACAAGTACCAGTACCCGCAGATAAGGCGGGAATCCACTCATTTTTTGTTTCAGCCACAATATAAAAACTTGAAATTGAAAAGTGAAAGGAACGACTCAGCTGGGGGCAATATCTCATTTACCAAAAAAAAAGCGATTTCTAAAAACCGATTTTGTATTAAATGTTACATTTCTATGATGGCTTTGATCTTTTTTTTTATTTTTCTGGTAGTTCTACCTTTGGGAGAAATAAAATCAACAACGAGAGTTTGACTGGAAATGAAATTAATTTTTCTTACAAAACGCAATGTTAGATTATTGCCCAACTTGCCCCCAGCTACTTTAAATTGATTGAAAAACCCTTTTCGTTACATCACCATAGAAGTCCAAGCTTACATCAATTTGGAGAAGTGTTATACCGACTGGCTGAGTAAAATCCTTCTCAGTGTTGTGAGTGCGGTACAAATGCTAATAGATGCACTCGAAACAGCCATGGTTGCTATGAGCTTTATGAGAGTAATTGTGTTGTGGCTTGTGGTTGCTGCCGTGTACAGCTCCAGTGCTCAACTGAACAGTTGTCAGAGGACAATAAGATAATTTTAAGTAAATATTGCCACAGAATTTCAATTCGACAGGCCGCACGGCAGCTGAGCGTATATTACAGGATAGGATGATGAACGATGTCAAGAGTCAAGCTTTCAAACGACTCCAATCTGGAACCTAAATGCCTTCGATTGGGAAATTCTTCTACAAAGACTGACAATTTTCTTCGTATATACATGCCTTGAGTTTGCATTCTTTGTAAACGTATCCCTTGAAAAAGCGAGAAGCTGAAGCTGAGCTGACAATTGATTGTTGTTAAGCAGCAAATCAAATGTTTTTAAGTTCTAACATTTTTATAGTTTTCTTTCCACATTATCATCTCTAGCAATTTCTGTTTTTCATACTACGACTACGAGAGATCTTTTGAAAACAACGATTTATTATTGTTTTTAAATACAAATACACATCAATAGAAAACTTTAAAAGAACAAACTTTTTATATATATAAAAAAAAAACAAATTAATCAAAAATAATATAACCGTACCTAAGCACATTGCCAAGTGGTGAGTGAGTGGTGAGGTAAAGTGGCCTTTATTATCCTTTTTTATCTGGGGAATCATTTTTCATCTGACAAAAATGTGCTTATTCATATTGAAGTGTTCATAGATTGAATGGCTTGGGTGTTATCATCATCAAGACCATAGAGAATATATAATACCTAGAGTCGCGACCTTTTCCTCCTTTGCCGAAAACACCCTCAAAATTTTTCTGAGGTGAACTCTCACAATCCTCTCTTTTTTTTCGTGTCCGTGAATCTGTGTAAGAGGTGAAAACAAAAAGTGAGTACTTAGCCGTGGGCAAAATTTTTTTCCTGTTGCCCAAAGTGACAGATTAAATTCGTAAATAAAAAAAATTACAAGTCAATAAATTTGTTTTCAAAGAGCAGCAGATCAGGTTGTGTCCAATTTGTATTATTGGATTCGACCCCAAATTACTGATTGCATATTCGATTCAATCTTCGAGGACAATGTGCAAGAGCAGCAAGCACAGTCGCAACATCAAGGTGATAGCGAAAAGAACTAAGTTGATTTTCAGAAGCTCGCCTGCCTGCTGTGCAAGAGAGCCTTCCAATCGCTGGAGATCTTGACGAAGCATTTAAAAATGTCCAACTTGCAAAAAGAGTATCTGCAGAAGTACAATATGACAAGAGAGGTGTCGGATTCCAATGCACAAAATGCCTTATCGTGAGTATTTTTTTGTGTTTTCCTTACGCTCCTCTTTAACTTAATAATTCGTTGAAGGTACCGTGATCGAGCCAAAGAGCAACGTTTGAAATACGGCGAAAGTGACACACCACCTCCACCACCGAATCGCATCAAAGAGCCTTTCAAGAACGAACTCAAACACAACACCAAAAATATGTCACGACAGCAACAACAATAACAAGCTATGGCAATGCCAATTGGCGTCAGGCTGACGCACGTCCATCGAAGGCTGGTTTAGGAACAAAATCAGGATCTTTTGGCGATGATCATAAATCGTATATTAAGCGTATGATGAAGTCAAGTGTACCTAATCAAGTCTGTTAAAAACACACAAATTTAACTAAAAACTCCAAGGCAATGGCGGATTTGCAAGAACCATCTTCATCTACCACAACACAACCAGAAACACAGTCCAAGCCCGTCAAAGATGTAAGCTCAGAAGTTGAAAGTTCCGAATCGAAGCCATCGCCATCATCAACCACCATGACCACAGACGCCAAAGCACCAGACGAAGTAACTTCCAGCTTCAATCCATCTGTATCCGATGATGAAATCGAGAAAGAATATTTGGAAAAAATCAAAGGCGACGCCATTGGCAATAGAGTGAACGTTTCGTTCTATCTACCCTCTTGAAACCGACCGAACTCGAAAAGGACCTCAGTGAAGATGAACCATTCGAGAATGATTTGTGTTCGCTATGGAATATGACCATCGAAGCTGATGTTGTCAAACTCCTGCTGCCACAAGTTCCGGAAATATTCGCTACAATAATAGAGAAACCCGAATAGAATGGAGTGGAAAAAAAAACAAAAATAATAATTAATTAATGAATAAACGAAATCAAAAATCTAAGAACTCCTCTTGTTAGTTAAGTTAAATCCATTTTTTATTCTATTGAAATTCTTCATTGTTTAATTTTGACGAGTTATTTGATTTTTGTTGCTAGTGCTCCTCGATCTCGTAAAAGTAATTGGCATAGGTTTCCGCTTACCGGCGGCATCTCAATTCCAATTCGGGCCTTAAAAAGCGATAACCTATTATCAAAAATGTTGTTATAAGGATTCCTTTTGCCACTGTGCCGGGCCCGGAGTCTATATCCTTTGAGGAATTAGTACAAAGTCATCTCCACCTCCAACAGTAACAGATGCAATAGTATTCCTTCGCTGCTCTAACATTCGTTGACTATCAGGAGGTGGTGAAGACATCGACGACGTTCCAACAATACTACCCTGCTGTTGTTGCTGCTGATTCAATTGATGCAGCATTTTCTTGAAGTTCTTCGAGCTGTTGTTGAATGCCTCGCTATTTGGCTGAATCGAACCCCTCCACTTGGCCTCGATTTCGTCGACACTGAGCATATCGGTTGTGCTGAGCTTCTCCTTTTGTTGGCCAACCGGCTTCGCGCCGCCGAACATAAACAATTCGTTCAACGACTGAGTTGAGTTCTGAGAAGCCACAACCATCGGCTCTTAGTCCTTCTTCTTAGCACTGAACAGTGGCATGAATTTGGATGCAGGCATCTTTGGTCCGGCATGGACGACCGCCGCCGATCCACCACCAATCACCTTACTGGTATGCGACGTTGAGAAGTCATCTGAAAGTCAACTGAAAGGCTAAATGTTTCTTTTCCTTATTCGCAGTGAAGTCTTGTCGATTGTTGTTCGAGTCAGGCTTGTTTTTGGACATTTCCAGGCGTATTTTCTGCTGATCTGACTCGTGAATCCACTCAACTCAATAGCGTCCAATCGCGATGTCGGCTCACAGCTTAACCATTCGGGTTCGTCTGATTTGTTGTTAGCGGTGCTGCTGCTAGCAGTACTGCTGTAACGTTCCGCGCCGCTTGAGGTTATCCAATGCCGAGACCCATGTGACCGGAAAGACGATTCTCCCGGCAGCAGAGCGTTACCAACAGAACGCTTAGCAAAATTCACATTGTCATCTAGTTCGTATTTTTATTTTTGCATCGACCGCTGCTGTTTCGATGATGATAAGGAGTCTTTGGTGTTGAAGAAATCGGGCAGTTGATGCCGATCAGGATCCTCCTCAGGGATATAATCCCAATTGACTTCCTGACGACCCGACGAGATGCGACCGCTTCCAATGGGACGATTATTATTGTCTTGACCGTTACTTTGATTGAAAGGATTCGAATCGTTGTACTTGAATGAATCGTAGACAATGGCGTTCGGATTTGGGTTGATGGTGGACGCTTTGCCTTTGAAGAACGCCGGCATAAGGTCATTCGGTGGATTTGGGTTGGGATAGGACTTGTTTCTAGCCATGCCGTTTGCTGAATTCAAGTGCTTTGTGTCATCTTCTTCTGGCTCGATGGCTTGCAATTTAATTGGTCTCGTTGGTTTGGGCTTGGGCTTTCAGCTATGTAGTTAGACCCTGCAATAAAAACAAACACCTTCTCTAGGGGTTGGTTAATGGTTACTAAGTGAATGCTTACAAAGTACGATTGCAGTGTTCTTCATCTTCAGAATCAGCTCGACGACGTTTACTGCCGCTGCGAGTGCGAGTGGATACAGGTCTTGACACAGTTTCAGACGCTTCCAGACTGGCTCGTTCCTCATTGATTGGGCGATGGTTGAAGGGCTTCTTCTTACGAGAACGTTTGTTGCTTGCTGCTGTTGTTTCTTTGGTTCTTTAGTCTGTGCACTGATCAGTGAATCTGTGTTTGTGGTTGTTTTAGAAGAGTTTCCTTTGTCGACGAGGCTGTGGCTTCGCTTTTGACAGTCTCAGTTGGAACCTCGGCTTCTGAGATTGTTGCTTGTGCGATTAAGACAATGTGACTAGTGTTCAGTGTTATTGTCGACGAGTCGTTCGATTTGCCATTCCTGTTATCTGATAGCCGTGATCCAGGACAGGACATAACACGAGCGTCGTCGAATGCAGTATGATCCAGGACAGGACATAACACGAGCGTCGTCGAATGCAGTATTTTGGGAAAGCCATTATTCACTTCACTTTTAACATTGTTAACTTTAAAAATTATTTTAATAACTTTGTTATTTTTTTGTTTCAAATTTTCATACCGAATATGTCAAATTTTGTTGACATTAGCTGTCAAAACTTTCACCACAGCAAATATTAGACTAAAGGCACGATTGCATTTTCTAATACAATCGTGTCTTTAGGGTCTTCGCATACTATTTGGACTATTTTTGTTCTTTTTAAGATTTATTAAGATTTTTGATACAAATATTGGTAAATAATAATGCAATTATATGTTCCAAGTGCAAAGAAACAATACAATGTATATATTTTTTATATTACATGCATTTTTTTGTATGTTTAAATTTTTTTTGAAAATTTTGAGCTCAACGGAATCTTATTTTTGAAATCTGAGCCCAGGACACCCACCTCGACTCAAACCTGAGCACTGTACCTAGGTCAGTGCGAATGTATTGGTGCAGTCTCCCATTTAAAAAGCATTGGAAAACTAACACATTCTCACTGGGTTAGTATAAAACGTACAAATTTCAGCTTGTAGGCAAAAAGAGAGCGAACACCCGAAGTCGCGACTCTAGGTATTATATATTCTCTATGATCAAGACGCCCTTAAGAGACACAGTGTTAAGAGGATATTTTTAAGGAATGTTGTAAGGTACCAGGGTTGGAATTTAAGAGTACTAGAAACTATAAGTCAATTTTGTATTAACTTCTTATTAATGGCAATGGTTTTATTAAAAATAAATTAAGCTCCATTCTGTCTTCTGCTGAAAAAGCCGCCTTGGTTGTTCTCCTTTATTCCAGGTTTGGGGTCGTAAGCTTGGCTGAAACTTGAGAGTGCGGGTAATCAATGGAACAAATAACGGATATGGGGTAAGTATATGTGACACGACCCACACGCTCGAAGGGAGGAAGAATTATGTCTGGTAAGCATAAAATCAAGGACAGATAGGGTATATAATCATGGACGAATCCGGTGAATCAACAAAACCACTGGTGGGGAGAAGTAATAGATCAAAAATTAACTGATTTTACTACAGCTGGTAGCTGGCTATTATAATATGCCACCGACCAGGCAGACATGTTGCCTGGTCGGTGGTTGATTGGCAACTGATTGATGTTTGCATGAATCAGGTTAACAACTAGCTTGCTTCTGGTTCGATTCGGTTAGCTATGGTTTGTTTCTGTTTCGTTGCGGCTGGTAACTAGTATATGTCTTATGATTTGTACTGCTTGGTGAATAGGTGGAGCCTGATTATTATTGCAGTTTGGGAGGTTTATTTCTACTATGAACGAACAGCACCGCATGTGACTTATATCTTTTGTGGAGTGGAGTGGATTCATTTTGCAGGCCCAAGCCGCGATTGCTATAGGGCAGATATAACTGCCATCCAAGAAATTAAATGGGAAGGTCCGGGCAAAAGAAAATCGAAGACCTATGTTATCTACTAAGGGCGACTGCCAACAGCGCGCATTGGAATACGGGCTCCTCGAAAAAACCTACGAGCAAATCCCTAGCAACGGTATTAAAATTGTCCTAGGTGATTTTAATGCAAAGCCGGGGGAAGAAGATATCTTTGAAAACATACAGGAAAGCATAGCCTGCATGGCAACACGTCCGAAAACACTTCAGGCTAATCGATTTTGCTGCGGGGCAAAATGTTGTCATCCCTTCAAAAAGGGACATGATAATCTCTAGATTGATCTACCGTCAACCAGATTGATCGACGAGAGACATTCCTCCAGTATTATGGATGTGAATAATGTGAGAAAGTTCAACGCCAGACGACTACAATAGCAAGAGATTGCCTGGTTTGATGTTGAATGCCAGCAGGCACATATAACTAAACAGAAAGCTTACAAGCGGTGCCGCAGAAAAGGACCAAAGCATTTGGCATACAATTAGCTCTACAAATGAAAGGAAACTCGGCTTCTCAGCAGAAGAAAAAGCAACACGAAATAGAGGGGTGCTACAGTAGGTTTGGAAGTCTTACCAGAAGGTAAAAAGAACATCATATGGTTCAGACGAACAACGAAATATCGTAGTAGAGTCATTTTCGTCCCCCCGACATGGCCAATATGAAGAAATTCATATACAAGAAAATAAAGCATTCATTGGAGGTACACTTCAGAACAATCACGCATTTTTATTCCTGTGATGTGTTTGAAACGTTTTTGTTGCTCAAAGTAAAATAATTTATTGCCTTAAATAAGTAGATTTGCTTAATAATATATAGTTTTGTGAGAGGTCTTAATCCCTTCGTTTAATATTAAAAGACTCTTGTTATACACATTTTGTAGGAACTGTAAGTTGTGAACTGCAACGAAAATATTCCAACCTTATTTCGGGCTATATACGGATGAATTTCATACTAATGAAAATTGTTTACTTTCATAATCGCATCTAAAATTCTTCCAACTGACACTTATTAAGTTTAATTTTACTTTTTACCTTGTCAAAAGATTTCCATTAATGTTTCAGGAGGCACTCATAAAAGAGATGTATAAATTTGTTGAAATGTTATACCCACATGTCGTTTTCCAACTGAAAGAAACTTTATGAAAAAAGTTGGGTCAAATAGAATTAAGTGGTGCTTGGAGTCGGAATCCAAACACCATGTCGTGATTTAGGTAGGTACAGGTTCAGGGACTCATGCAGATTCAGCAACATTTGATTGCAATAGTTTGGATAAGTGATAATTTTAAGTAATAAAATAATATAATTACTGATTAAGAATTTAAGTTACAGTGAAACTTCTCTTGGCCGGACACCCACGGTGCAAAATTTTTTGTCCGCCCAAGAGAAGTGTCCGTCCAAGAGAAGATAATTGTAATTAAAAGAAAACGTTTTTTATATGTTTTTCTTTTTGGTGGCATCCTATGAAAAATGGTTTTTGTAAGCAAATTAAACAAACAAAACCGCAACAAAGAAAATACAAACCTTTTTTAATTAAACAAAACAAAAACTAGCAAGACACTTTTCATAACGTACCGAAGCCGGTTGCACCAAACGAATGAGGAAAAAACAATAAATTACGCAAACGCATTGGCGCAAAATTATAGTCCGCTAATGAACAATTTTAGTGTGATACTAGCTTAAAATGACGTTTGAGTCATGTCTGAAACGTCATTTAAAGCTAGTATCACACTAAAATCGTTCATTAACGGACTATAATTTTGCGCTATTGTGTTTTGTGGTTCTGTTCTTATTCGTTTAATACAGCTGGTTCTCACCAATACATTCATATAAACTTGTTTTATCAAGTTATGTATGCGAAACATCCCTTAAATGTAGTTTCTATTTGGAAATGGATCCCGTTACAAACATTTCTCACTCTTTCTGTCCGGCCAAGAGAAACAAATTTTTCAAATTTGCTTGTTTTCGCTGTCCGTGTCCGTCTAAGAGAGTGTCCGGCCAAGAGAAACAGTTTTATATGTAACTTATATGGAGCAAATTCCGTTCAAAAAAAAGTGTCCGCCTAAGAGAAGTGTCCGTCCAAGGGAAGTGTCCGTTAATGGAAGTTTCACTGTATTTGATTGCTTGAAATATAAGTTTTTGTTCAGTTTTTGATTTAGACCTGAACACGCAGTAAGGTTGATTCGACACTATCATGTTGGAGGTACCTTCGGACAGAACAACGGACGATATACGTTTAAACGGTTCAAGTAATGAGGTAACGGAAGCTTGAACACATTTCCTTTTCGAAGTCTGAAAAAAAAACTAAATTTGGGACTCAGGTCAAATCAGTTTCGAATCTGCCTTTAATTTTTATTTTCACACCAAAACGACTAAAATTTCAGTGAACGAACTGTCAGTTTTTCAACAAAGCAGTGTTACACGACAAAATATTGGTTGCAAGCTTGTCGAATTGGAAAAATATGAACGTAAAATTCGTAAAAAAATGAGTCCTGAATGTCTCTTTGATCATTTCCCAAAACTCTACAGATCACCATCCACAGTTCTTTCTCAATCTTTCGTTGTACACGCGGCTTTTCATGTGATCTAGCACTAGTGCTGGGTGCTGCTCTTGCCATATTAAAAACAAAAGTTGCTCTTTACAAAGTTACAAAGCTATTAATACCTGCAATTATCTTATACTAGCAGTTGCCCGCGACTTCGTCCGCCTCTCCCTCGTCCACCGGCCAGAGTATCGTCACGACTTGTGCATCATACGCGCGTGGGAATTTTTTTGCGAAGTTATTGTTAAATTGCATTGCAGTCAACTCTCGCTAGGTCGTAATTCTCTCAAACTTAAAAAATTTGGGCATTTTTTATGATTCCCTTCAGTTGTTCATACTTAAAGCATTCCCTTGGTCGATCTCTCCCTAATTCTAATATCTCTCTTACTTCTGCATCGTTTTTTTTTTTTTGAAGTCAATTTTTTTTCCTGTTTCTTTAAACTGAGTATATTTTTTAGTTAAGAAACATATAAAATGATATTGTTTAAACACAATAATCTGCACAAATAGTGCAATCAATCACATTCATTGCAATGATTTACATTCACAAATCAATTGAACTCTCAAAATTCTAATTTGAGCAGTTATTAGGCCAGTTCCACCTAACAACATCTCACTGAGATCTCAATGTCACCTTGACTGAGGCAAAATCATTTGATGGAACATAATTCTCAGTTATCATTGAGATATAATGGTTACCTTACTAATTGTTGTTGCACATATGTCAGCCACGTCAAAATAGCTGAGTGAGAAATCGAATCCAAAATAATTTCATCTCAGAGATCTGAGAAAAAAATCTCAGTTCGCAGCTGAGAATTTTTGTTCCACTTAAAAAATCTATGAGATTTCTGAGATTTCTGAGATCTCAGTGAGGTGTTGTTAGATGGAACTGGCATTTTTTATATCATTTGCTTGGCCAGCCTGCCTTAAGTTTGATACAGCCAACACAATATTTTTCGTTCTCATCTTTGTAACTTCTATGTTGTTATTGAACTGTAAACGGACGACAGCGCGCGGGGCGGCGCGGCGCTATGACGGCGCAGGGACATAAGTCCCAGGGACATAAGCCCCAAATTTTATTTTTGGGCCTTATGTCCCACCCAAGTGGGACATAACACCCAAATTGAGTTTGGGATTTAAGTCCCACCCAAGTGGGTCATAAGGCCCAGAAAAAAAAGTTGGGCCTTATGTCCCACATATAATGTACATGTATGTATTGCTTAACGATAAAACTAGTAGTATTTCAATACCAGAAAAGAAACTTAAATACTTGGGAAAATCTGCACCTTGTTCAAACCAGTTTTTTAATATCTTCTAAAGCACCCTTTGTGTTCGATATTAATGGCACTGTTCCTTCAAATTTTGAGAAAAAATTCTGCATACATTAAAACCTTTTAATAACATGAAACATGAATCAAAGTTATAAGATTTTAGACAAGTATACAAATTTTGATAACACAAATATACATATACATGTATGCATCAAACTTATTTTTTGAAAATATGAGAACAGAGACTTGCATATAAAATTTAAGTTTTAGAGACTTTATAAAATTAAAGCCCAAAAATCGCGCGATTTTCGGGCTTTAATTTTATAAAGTCTCTAAAACTTAAATTTTATATGAAAGTCTCTATTCTCATATTTTCAAAAAATAAGTTTGATGCATACATGTACATATATGTATATTTGTGTTATCAAAATTTGTATACTTCTCTAAAATCTTATAACTTTCTTTTCTCCACCATTTGTTTAGAAAATCCAAGAAATATAGTGCTATTACCTTGCAACCATTTTTAAATATGTAATGAATGTTTTTGAACGTTCAAGAAAGAGGCAATAGCTCGAAAAAATGAATTAATATGTCCGTTCTGCAGACAGATACTTCAAAATACTTCAATCATTTATAATAAGAAAACCTTCTTGAATTATCTTATTTCCAGTTATGTTTTGTTTTTAATTTTTAAATACATAAAACAGGAATAAAATTATTTATTTTCTTATTTACTGTTTTTTTATTTAAACAATTTTTTTTTAAATTTGGGTCTTATGTCCCACTTTCAAGAAAAAAAATTGGGACTTATGACCCACTTGGGTGGGACTTAAATCCCAAACTCAATTTGGGTGTTATGTCCCACTTAGGTGGGACATAAGACCCAAAAAATAAATTTGGGACTTATGTCCCTGGGACTTATGTCCCTGCGCCGCTATGACAGCCATTGCTACTGAATGGGAAAAATAGTAACACTATATCCACTTATACACGATCGTATTTTTTTTTTTTTGAAATTCTGGCACTTTAATTCTTAAATCAGTTGGTGCTGAGCAGTGCACACTGCACAGTAATTTTTTCAACACATACCAAGAAAAATTAATATTTTTTTGCCGTTTTTTCCACTTTTTCCACTGAATCTTCGCTTATATAGCTTAAGGCCTTCCATAATAAATAAACTATTCAACGCAAATTAATTGTTCACTTTGATTTAGCAGTTCCTGAGATCAGCGGGTTCAAGCAAACAACAGAAACATTCAAAAAAGAATATTTTTTGCCGTTTTTGCAATATTTTTAACTGACCCTTCGCTCCTATTGGTATCAGCGTAGTATGATATAGCTTCTAGCTTTCCTCGATAAATCCACCATTAGACACAAAAAGAATTGTTCAATTTGACTGAGCAGTTCCTGAGATAAGCGCGTTAAAACGCAGAAAAATAAATATTTTTTCCGTTTTTTCCACATTTTCCACAGATTCTTCGCTGCTATTGGTCGCAGCTTAATTTTAAGTAAAACAAAGCCTTCCTCGATTAATGGACTCTTCAACACAAAAAGAATTTTACAATTCGAACCAGTAGTTCCTGAGATTAATTGAAAAATTATTTTTACAAAAACAAATCAAACGCTAGCAAGTTATTTTATAATTCAACTAGCTGACCCTGCAGACTTCGTTCTGCCTCAATCGATAAATAAAAGCTCTAAGCTTTTTTATCCCGCTACTACTCTACCCACTACTACTCTACCCGCTACCCTCTACCCGTTAACCCAATACCTTCTACGCAGTACCCGCTTTGCGTTACCCTAGTAACCGCTATGATTGTCCCCCTTATTTGCTGATTTTCACGTTAGATTGACCCAAAAAATTGATTTTATTCAGGCTATATCTAAAGTGAAAATTTTATAAAAATTCATTGAGGATTGAGCGGATATAGAGTCCCTACCGGACATACAAACTTAACAATGCAGCTCAAATTATATGCAGAAACTTGATTTAAGGTCTTGAAGTTCTCTGTGCTCTCGCAGAGTTTTCCAAGTTCCCAATCAGAAATTTTGCATTTTTCCATTTGAAAATCAATGCACTTACAATAACATGGAATTTTAATTTTGAAAATCAAAAAGTTTTCTGAGTTTTTCATAGATAGTTTTTCTATTTTTCATTCGAAGACCCATTTTGAAATTTTCCAGTTTTCCATTTGAAAACCAATGCACCTACAATTAGATACAATTTTCCCTTTGAAAACCAATGGGTTTTCTGAGTTTTGCATCAAGAACTTTCAATTTTCCCTTTGAAAACCAATGGGTTTTCTGAGTTTTGCATCAAGAACTTTCTATTTTCCATTCGTAAACCCATTTAGAAATTTTCCAGTTTTCCATTTGAAAACCAATGCACCTACAATTAGATGTAATTTTCCTCTTGAAAACCAATGGGTTTTCTGAGTTTTCCATTTGAAAACCAATGCACCTACAATTAGATGCGATTTTCCCTTTGAAAACAAATGAGTTTTCCGAGTTTTTCATCAAGAACTTTCTATTCTCCAATCGAAAACCCATTTTGAAATTTTCCAGTTTTCCATTTGAAAACCAATGCACCTACAATTAGATGCAATTTTCCCTTTGAAAACAAATGAGTTTTCCGAGTTTTTCATCAAGAACTTTCTATTCTCCAATCGAAAACCCATTTTAAAATTTTCCAGTTTTCCATTTGAAAACCAATGCACCTGCACTTACATGCGATTTTCCCTTTGAAAACCAATATTTATAATGAGAAATTTTCATGCACGTAGATTGTGGAAACTTAAATCCATGCCTTTTTAAAATATCGATGTTAAAATTTTCTTTTGCATAGAAAATCGTGCCCAAGAATTCGCGTGTAAACATTGTGGGGGGGGGGGGGGGGGGTTAAGATAAATGATAATTTTTTTCAAAATCTCTATATGTATAAAAATGAATGTATACATATACTACGTTTGTTTGTTTATATGTCCTTTATAGACTCCGAAATGGCCAACTAGATATTTGTGAAATTTTAATGGTTAATACTGTTGTATTCAGTGATGCTTTCTGTGACAAAAAAATAAAATGGAAAAACCTCATGGAAGAGTAGGAAAACTGGAAAAACCAAACAAAGGTCGGAAATTTGATTTTTTTTTTGCTTGGAATTTTTTTTAGTTTTCAAAATGGGTTTTCGAATACAAAAATAGAAAGTTTTTGATGAAAAACTCGGAAAACGCATTGGTTTTTAAATGGAAAACTGCATGGAATTGTATCTATGTGCATTGGTTTTCAAACGGAAAACTGAAAAATTGGTGATGGGGAACTTGGAAATCTCTGGGAGAGCACAATATCAAACTATTGCATGGAATTTAAGGTGCAATTTTGGAAAACTAAGGAATAGAGCAACACGTTTGATTTTGTTTATCACATTTAGGATTTTGACTGTGTTGGAAAGTTCGTTGTCAAGCTAGAAAAATTTCATATCTTTGAAATTGGAAATATAGGTCTTATAATCATTTTAGAGCTTATCTCTGAAGGCGCTTAATGGTGGTGAAACGAGGTTAGCTAAAGATTAATGTAAACAATAAAATGGATGCATGTTGATTTGTTTGTGTGACCGGTAAAGACTCTTAAGTAGTCCAACGCATTGTTATAAAATTTTGACTGTAGGCAAAGCTAACACGAGCCAGGGTTCCTGCGAAAACAAATTTTGGGAATAATTTACGGGAAAATTAAAAATGGGAACAATCAAATGGTGGTCGAAAATTATACTTTTGTATGGGATCATAGCTGCAATTGTTCAAAAATTAGTAGGTATCTAAAAAAACTCAGAAAACTTCGCAAAACGAGAATTTTTTAAATTATTTTTAGATTTGATTTGATCTGGTGGCAGGCGAGACGAGGTTCGCGCGGTCGGCTAGTTTTTAATAAAAAAGGAAACATATTTATCAAAATTTATCACATTCTTACACTTCCCCGAAGCCAATTCATTTGTTCACGAAACAATTTTTGATGGAAAGTTTAAAAATATTTCTTGAGTGTATCTTTTACTTTAATATTAATCTTTAATATTAATCATTGTTATTTATGCAGTATTTTGAATATATTGTAAAACACATAATAAAGATTTGAATTCATATGAAAAAAATCATTTCTCCTACAAAATTGAAGTCTAACTGAAGATATTGGCTTCAAAGCTTCAGAGTAGATGTTTTTTGCATGGTATATTAGATATGTGTATCTTAAATTAAGTTAACTTACCTTTATTGGAAGTCAATAACATTTTTGTATTATTTTGTTTTGGGAAAAGTAGGAGAGAACTATTTTCATAAAAAGCATTATTGTTTATTGAGGGACGAATAAAAACAAAAGCAGAAGAAAAACAAAATAAATACATAAATATAATATTTAACTATATAAAATAATTATTTTTTCACACAGATCATCACAATTGTGAATTAATTATATACAAATAAATTCTTTGAACAAAAAATAACACAGTATGGCATTATTTATTATTATTTAAACGAACGAATAAAAACAAAACCAAAAGAAGAATAAATACATAAATAATGTATAACATTATATAAATCTTATAAATTTATGTTAAGAAATTTATTTGTATACATGTTATTTATTCACAAGAGTGATGATCTGTGTTAAAAAAGTTTGTTTTATATATTATAATATCATATAGATTATTAAATTCAGTCAAAATGCCATTAGTACCTACGGAATAACGAAGGATTATTTCTTATTCTGTGGACATGGATTAAGTGCAAAATGCTATTAATAAAAGAAATGTATCTAACAGGCGTTTACAAACTTACTCCACCGTGGAGGGTGGTTTAGCGAAGCAATAAAAAAATGTAAGATAAAAGTTCATTAGATGGTTTATAAGTATCAACAACAACAAATTTCCCAAAGGGAATTTAAGCTTAACGTCACTAACTTTACTACTCCGGAAACAAATTATTTTTTATGAATTAGAAATTTTTTGACGTTTGGTTAAAATGGATTACATTTTTAGTCCGAACTGCGTCAAAGTAGGATGGGTTTAATTGGATTTTTTATGTTAAAAAACTGCTTCCCTCTCAAAATGTCACCAAAATAGATTGCCATTTTCCCTCTACTACCCAAGAATATATATATACAAAAACTTCTCATGAATGTTCGCCTGTTAAATGACGAATGTCAATTAGATATTAAATGCGTCTCGAAAAAATTTGAGCGCTCAGAACACGTTCAGTTAAAAGTGTGTTCAGAGCTTTGTATATTTATTTGACTGGTACTAACAAGATGGCGGTTTTTACTGTATCCATCTATATAACGACTTATTTAAAAGAAAACCCCGTAACCCCCCCTAAATACGGCTATGGCTCTAATAGACTTTTATTCCGATAGAAAAATGCCTTTAAGCCTTAATAGAAACTTATAAATTCAGTGTTAGCCAAAAAATAAATTTATTAAGTTGTTAATCAATAATTATTTGATTTTGCATTTCGTGGGGGGGGGGGGGTCAGTAAACCCCGTAACCCCCCGCCCCCTAAATACGGATGTCCTATCAAGACGGCACTTTTAAATATAGTCATCTATGTAATGACTTATGTACTTTTAACTTTAATGGAAAATGTATGTAAAAAAAAATCGGGGGGGGGGGGTTAAACCCTGTAACCCCCACCCTAAATACGGCTATGGCTTCTCTTTGAGCATTGGTGTAAATCCATCAGTTTAAATGTAGGATGGTCGCTTGGCTCTGTATTGTTTGATGTGTATCTCATTGGTGTAACATCCACCGGTTCCCCTACGAGTGAGAGGCTCAATGGTAAGTGAGGTGGTCGCCTGGAGAATCGTCAACAATACTTTATTTTATTTACAAGCATTGGTGTAATATCCTTCACATGACGATCGTAAGAGAAACATGATCGTGTGTAGGTAGGTCTCCTGGCTTCTCTTTGAGCATTGGTGTAAATCCATCAGTTTAAATGTAGGATGGTCGCTTGGCTCTGTATTTATTGATGTGTATCTCATTGGTTTAACATCCACCGGTTCCCCTGCGAGTGAGAGGCTCAATGGTGTGTGAGGTGGTCGCCTGGAGAATCGTGAACAATACGTTCACTTTTGTTATTGTAGTTCAAATATGAAGAGAATATTATTTCTAGTGTACGGTACAGGGAATCTGGTCCCGAAGTCAGAAGTCCCGAAAATGGTTTTCGAGACTAAAGACTAAAGACCCACTATGGTGGGTCATTATTCCAGAAATCAAATTCGGGGTTTCTGACCTTCGCGATTAATTTTAAATATTTTGTAACAATAAACTAAGTGGACAGTTTTTGCATATTTTCAAGGTTTTTTTGTGCATTACGGTTGAAATACACCTCATGATCTAAGTCTATGTGTCGTAAAGGAAACTCTTCTCAAAGTAAATGTTCTGAACTTAGGTGTTCGGTGAGAGTAGGGAATTCTACAAACACACTGTACTTGAACCCAGTCTCATCTTATTTCATTTTTTTGTCACCTAAAATATCTGAGCTGTTTCAATTACATTAACAGCTCTATCAGAAAGAAATTTTTTTATTATGAATCCTGCTCATGTCCATAAAGTTTTTATTTCGCCTTTCACGGGTAGGTACTGCCTCTTGCGAAGAACTGGAAACACTTCCAAGAGTATCAAGTAAAAATAAATAGAGTGGCGCGACAGCTCTTGAAGAGCCAAGGCCTAAGTGGCTTACTCTAATCAACAATTATCTGAGTGCATGCGAAGAATTGAGGGGACCTACAATTTAACGCCGATTCCGAACGGCAAAGTTGAGAAGCACTCAACAATCTGTCATGAAAAAAGTTTAGGTCCCCTCAATTCTTCACACGCACTCAGAGAATTGTTGATGGGTGTAAGCCGCTTAGGTCTTGGCTCGTCAAGAGCTGTCGCACCACTCTATTTATTAAATTTTTTAATTAAATATTTGAAGCTTGAACCAAAAGACGTAGCATGTAAAATTCCAATAGCGAGCGAAGCGAGCGGAAAAAATTTTGCCCAACAGAGAATCAATTTGGGGTGTGAAAATAATTTTTTTTTTTTTCAAACCCCAAATTGATTCTCTTTTGGGCAAAATTTTTTCCCCTCTTTTCGGTCCCAATCAAACCAAATATATCTTGAATATTCCGGATCGTCATCCTCATCATCCTCAGACGAAAGCAGCTGCTCTCCAGACACTAGCATGCATTACAATTTATGTGTGGTGGTTGCTTTTCCAAATTGAAAGGAAACGGCAACAGCTTTGAAAATCAATTGCTCTGTCCATTTTGTAGACAAACAGTAAATAGGAATGGTTCTATTTATTTATAAGACTTTTTTTTTTCAAATTCATTTTTTATTCATTGAAACTTAACTCTACTTACATGCTAGACAAAATGGGAAACTAGCCTAATTAATTCTACTTAAATATAACTTACTGGCCCTAATTGGGCGCTCTAAGAAATTCATGATTCTTTCTTTCGGCCTACGAACTAAGTTTGTTTTATTTTTTTCAATTTATGGTTTTTTTTTTTTTGAAAAGTTTAAAAACTAAAGGCTTTATCTTTTTTGCGGTTTTTACTTACATACTAAAGTCCTTAAAATAAAACTTAAAATTACCTAATCTACCTACAAACTACTTAAAACTTTTTTAAATTGTTTTTTCTTCTTTTTTTTTGTGTTTTTTTTTATATATGTATATGTATTTTATAGTGCCACCATACCACCTACTCTACTTAAACCTAAAACCTAAGACTAAAACAAGTATGTAAGCCGGCCAAGGCAAAAATACCCCACCCCGGATTACCCATTATCAAATGCAGTTTGAAGCCACCAAAACTGGTTCTCCTGCTTCACCCTATCAAAACGGTCCTTTTCGGACACAGCCCTACTGAACCGAAGCAGCTCCGCTCCATCACGAGCGAGGATGCCTCGTTCATACAGGAGCCGCCGGTCTACGGTTCTTCGCCTGACGTGGTAGATAAGCGGTACTGCCAATCTATCTTGTATCATGCCGCACTGGTCTAGATAGAGGAATGCCTCTGGTGGGATGAAGCCGCTCAAGCGTGCATTGTCGAAGTAATTGTCGTTCGGATAGAACGGCCCGAAAATCAAATTGTTGGTCGAAGTCATAGCTCTCGCAATGTGGCCCCGAACAAGTTTTATCACGAAATTGTCAATTCTATTGATTCGAGCCCCGTTGTATAGAACCTCGTTTGAATAATAATGCAGATAAGAAGATTCCGGTGTCCGATACCAACCGAGACAGCGCCGAAGACACTGCCTCTCGAACACCCGAAACTTCTCCATTTGGGAAGGGGCAATGTTGAACCACACTGGACAACCATAAACAATCATTGGCCGTATGAGGGCCATGAAGCAAATTACCTTCACTCTGGGGTCAAGCTGACTGCTGTAAAACAGCCGTTTCGTCAGAGCGAAGGCTCCTCTGGCCTTAGTCAGAGCAGCATCTATATGTCTGTCGAAATACAGATACTGGTCCAACCAGATACCGAGGTACTTCACTACACTTTTGCTCGTCAATGCCTGTCCGTGAGGATCAACAATGACCATCTTGCGCCAATTCTTACACGTATCTCGCGAGGCTTTAGCCAACGGAGTCCGGAACAAAATTGTCTCCGACTTTTGGACATTTATTTTCAGTTTCCAATCGTCGGTCGCAGTATCGCTGAATCTTCTCGAAGTCACGCTGCAAGAGAATTCTAATAACTTCAACCTTTCGAGCCATTCTGTACGCAATCAGGTCGTCGGCATACGCAATTGCGTTAGTTAAGCTACCTATCAGATCGCTGGTGTAAATGCTGAAGAGGATCGGCGAGTTCACCGCTCCCTGTTGAAGACCGTTTTTAATTTCAAAGGTGGTGGTAGAAGTTACATTGCCACTTTTGACAGCAAACTTTCTACCGTTGAGCATATCATAAAGCATATATAATAATGGTTTACTGATGCCTAGTCTGGTGAGTTTTAGGTACAAAACCTTCTAACCATACGGTGTCGAAGGCCATCTCTAAATCAACCAGAACAGCACCCGTGCATTGTTTCTTGGACTTGTTCCATTGGATATCAGAAACGAGCTTAGACGCGGCATGAATGGTGTCATGTCCTGCCTTGAACCCGAACTGATTATCCGGAACTATACTGTTGTCCGCAGCCCACTCAGCCAGAGCCCTATTGATTACCTTTTCGAATACCTTGCTGATAATTGGAAGAAGACTTATCGACCGGAGATTCGAAGGATTGGAGTTGTCCTTTCCCTTTTTCGGAAGAGGATGAACCACAGCTGTCTTCCAACGCACTGGATAATATGCATTATTCAGCGCGTTATTGAACAGTGTGGTATAAATGTCGATGGCTTCAATCGGTAAGTGTCTTAATACAATGTTGGATATACCGTCGACACCTGCTGACTTCTTATTCTTTATTGAATCGAAGATGAGCTGGAGTTCTACCTTCGTGATGAGCAAGGGACTTGGGCCCGTTCGCTCGGCAATTATAGCGTTTGCTAAGAAATCGTCATCAAACCGGGTAAAACCACGGTTCTCGGATCGCCAAGGCGAAATCTCATTCCTCAGGTAGAAGTGATGAAGTAAGGCTCTGTTCTCCAGGTCGTGGTTCGGGCGAGTGCAAGCATTCACCTTGTACACTTGCTGGAAAGCAGCACCAACTGTCTCCACTTTCTCCTGCGGATCTTCAATCACAAAGAAGTCATCGTCCAAGACGGCTTCCTCAGGATCAATTTGCGCTGTCAGAAGTACGTCTCTGTTCTCTACTGTTCTCTGGAGCTTAAGACACGGAAGGTCGTTCTGATTCTTGGACCTAAATATCTTATTAATCTTAGGGAACATACTCGGGTCGCTAGAATTAACGGCCCGAATTTTCTTGTCCCAATACAAGTTAATGGATAACCTGTAGTTTTCCTTGATCAGGGTGTTGACGTTTTTAATTGACGACTTCAGTGTCCTAATCTCCAGGTCGTTCGGGTCTGTAAATCGTCTGTACAAGTTTTTTAGTCTTGTCAGTAGTCCGCTTTTCTGTCTGTGTAGTGCGTCTATAGTCGCGTTGCTGTAGACGTTGTTTTGGTCGCGTTCCTTATACTTCGGTATTGTCCGTTCCATTGTTCGTTTTATTATGTTGTCCATCTGTTCAAGGTGTTGGTCGATTTCTGTATTTGTCAAGTTTCTGTTGTTTGGTGGGGCTATGTCACTCGAACGAAGTTCTCTTGCAAGGACTTGGGTGAAACGCGGCCATCACATCTTACTGTAATTGTAATAATGCGTTGGAACGAATTCATCCAATTCCACAAGCTCGTTCGGAATCTGAATTACGGCAGCGAGTCCGCAGTGGTCACTGTCGTACTCGACTGTCTGTAAGCAGTTTCTAGGGTGATTACCCACTTTGTCCGTTATTGTCAGTCTGGTATCGTACAGCAAAAGGTCCAGGAAGGAACCGCTCCTTGGGAACGACGGCCTTTCAGTAGCCAGCAAGTCGACACCATATTCAACACTGTGAAGATTCATCAAATTAAAAAGATGATTACCTCTTGGATTATTTGTTTGATTTCCCCAATCTTCATGTTTCGCGTTCAAATCTCCGGCCATAGTGAAGTAGTTTTCTTCCAAGCTCAGTTTTAGTACTCTGAAGAGAATCTCGAGCTCTGAAACAAAGGTAGTAGGCTGCGGAGCGTCAGCCGCATAAGCCGCAATCATATACATCCGCTTCCCTTGAGTGAGAGAGATGTATACGACGCAAACTTCTAGCGTCTTGAGCTTTCGCAAATCATTATTGTATATAACTTTATAATTAATGCCCTTTCGTATGAAGATTGCAACACCGCCTCCTTGGGTAGAGTCGGGTCGATCCCTTCTTACGATATTGTAATTGTTGTTAGTCAGTTTATGTTTCTGGTTTAGCTTGGTTTCACTAGCCATAAACACATCAGGACTGTGGTCTTTTAACAGCTGGAACAAATTGGCTCTACGTTCGATCCTAAGCGTCTTCGGCAGCGCGCCCTTAACCCTGAATTTGCGCTGGGCCAGCCATCATAGAGTAGAGTTTATCTACTCTTCCGGCTTGCTCCACGATCTGACTTTGCAGTCCTGCCAACTGGCCTTGAATGCTCAGCAACAAGGACAGAATGTCTGGCTGCCCCTCCGGCGCCTTAGGCACTTGGGCCTGTGGGGCGACCGGTGGTGGAGCCTGTCTCGCTTTACCCATTCCTTTCGCAGATCTTGCGTAAGAAACACCGGGTCTCACGAGTGAATTTGTTGTCAGAGCTGTCGTACGGGTCGACTTTCTGCGGCTTTTTGGCTGGCCTGTTTGTCCCGTATCTCTTGGACCTTAGGACAGCCCCGATAATTTGCAGGGTGCCCCTCGTTCCCGCATATAACACACTTGAGCTGGGTCATGTCTTCGACCCGCTCAGTCCCTAGCCTGCATTCACCCCTATTGTGGGTTTCGGCGCATTTCACACAGCGCAACTGCATTTCACAATTGGCTGCAGCGTGACCGAACCTTTGGCAGCGCATGCATTGCAGCATGTCGTCGTGCCTCATTAATTTTTCCCAGTGTATGACCTGGTAGTCTAGGATAGTAATATTCCTGAGACTCTCCAGTCTACTTTGGGGCGACAGAGTTACGATGAAGATTGGCAGTTTATGCCCCTCCCGTCTGGACCTTACCGTAGTAAAAGGCTTGACTCCGATGAATTCGAGGTCATCGCTGGCATTCTGACGGAGCTCAGCTAGGAGCTCTTCTGGTTCCGTGCAGGAACTGATGCCCTTCAAAAGGACCCTCTTCGGTTTTTCACTCCTAGGAGTGAAGCTGAAGAATTCAGCCGTGGCTCTTTTCAGACAGTCTTTGACTAATTTGTATTCGGCCAATGTGAAGCATTGGACCGAATACCGCTTTTGCTTTTCGTTAATAATTTTAATCACAAAATTGCTACCAGTGGCCGACTTACATACCTGTTTTACGTCCTGTAGGTCGACCTTGTAGGTCCTGATTGGTGGCACTTTCTCGGACTTTTGCCGTGGTTGTTGCTGGTGTTGCTGTTGCTGCTGCTTCGCTGCTGCTGACGTTGACGCCTTTGCTGGTTCCTCTGGTGGTACTGCTCCTGATGCTCCCGCTGTTGCTGGTTTTGGGGCCCCCGATGTGCTGGGGCCTGACTGTGCCGCCCCTGTATTTGGTCTGGGTGACTGTTGTTGTTGTTGTTGGGACACCGTTTGGGGTTTGGGTGCCACCTGCTTACTTGAAGCAGCTTGGTTTTGCTGCTGCTTCTCTTCTTGTTGTTGTTTTTGCTGCTGTAGTTGTTGTTGCTTTTGTTTTTTCTCCTCTGCAATTTTCTTACGGAGCTCTGCTTCCTTTTCCCTGTTGGCCTGTTGCTTCTTCTTCAGGAGCTCAAGATACGGCTCCATCTTCTTCTTTATGGACGCAATTTCGGCGTTCAAATCATTTACGATTGACTGGGCCTTTTCCTCCTCAATCTCTTCCTCCTCTGAGGACGACTCTGTCGACGGGGGCGCAAATTTGTTGCTGTCCCCGGACCTATTGTACAGGTCACTCACCACCATCAGACATTAATTCGATGTCGTCATCGGATGGTGAGGTATTCAATTGTCGATGTATTTTGCTTGCTGCTATGGTCTTGGATGACCGCTCGTCGCTCCCCCCAGCTTGCAGCATAGCTGGGGTGCCTGGTGCTCTCCTCTTCGTCAGATTTGGTATTGGTTTTTGGGACCGCCTCCTTTTTTGCGTCACCTCTTCTGATGACTTTTTCATTGCTGATGTTGTTGCTTCAATAGCTGTTTTCGTATGGTCTGATTTTACTGCAGACTCATCCGATGTCTTCGCAGAGGCATCTTTCGATGCCTCTGCCTTCTTCGCCCTTTCCATTTGCTTTTTCTCCCAAACAATAAAGTTCTCGACTTCACGGTTATGACAAAAAGCTTCTATATTTTTTGTCGCCTCTGAGTGGGAATTGAACCCACGACCCCTGGATTGGTAAGCCACTACACTACCACTGAGCTAACGAACTGATTGAAATAATCGCGACTAACTCACTACTTTAAACTTCTACTTATTTTCACACTTGGAAAAATAACTCTGCTGCTCAAGTCTTTCTCGCTCGAAAGTCAAAGATCGACTGATTGTTATGTGTATACGTATACATATGTAGGTACACGAATTAAAGTTTTTTGTTTTATGTTTTCCATGAACATTTTTTTTCCACATAATATTGACTTGTAAAAATAAATTAAGTGATTCTCATAAAACATATTTTTATCATTTGGGACTTTTGTCCCAAAGAAGACAAAATAAATTTGGGACTACTGACCCATCATAGTGGGTTAATAGTCCCAAAATATAATTTGGCACTTATGACCCACCATAGTGGGTCATTAGTCCCGAAAACCATTTTCGGGACTTTTGACTTCGGGACCAATGTCCCTGCGCCTGTTTTCTCTGCTTGTGAATTCAAAGGGATTTATTTATTTATTTTCAGTTGTCTTTGCCAGCCGAAGAGTGTGCCATTTTAAGTTGCCGGTTATCCAAAATGAATTTTTAAGTTAATCAATCTAGACTAATATATAAAGCTGAAGAGTTTGTTCGTTTGAACGCAGTAATCTCAGGAACTACTGGTTCGAATGGTATAATTCTTTTTGTGTTGGATGGTCCGTTAATCGACTTAGGCTTTAGGCTACTTAACATTAAGCTGTGACCAATAGCAGCGAAGAGTCTGTGGAAAATGTGGAAAAAACGGCAAAAAATATTAATTTTTCTGCGTTTTAACGCGCTTATCTCAGGAACTGCTTAATGAAATTGAACAATTTTTTTAATGTTGAATGGTCCATTTATCAAGGAAGGCTTGAAGCTATATAACATTAAGCTGCAACCAATAGGAGCGAAGAATTTGTGGAAAATGTGGAAAAAACGGCAAACAATACAATCTATATCTATACTAATATATAAAGCTGAAGAGTTTGTTCGTTTGAACGCAGTAATCTCAGGAACTACTGGTTCGAATGGTATAATTCTTTTTGTGTTGGATGGTCCATTAATCGACTTAGGCTTTAGGCTACTTAACGTTAAGCTGTGACCAATAGCAGCGAAGATTCTGTGGAAAATGTGGAAAAAACGGCAAAAAATATTAATTTTTCTGCGTTTTAACGCGCTTATTTCAGGAACTGCTTAATGAAATTGAACAATTTTTTTAATGTTGAATGGTCCATTTATCAGGGAAGGCTTGAAGCTATAAGCTGCGACCAATAGGAGCGAAGAACTTGTGGAAAATGTGGAAAAAACGGCAAACGATACAATACAATCTATCTTATCTATATATGTAGGAACTCTTTATTTGGCACTACAAGACTTCCCATCAATCTAATCATTCCAAGTCTGGCATTACTGAATGATTGGTATAATCCAGTCCATTGCTACCAACATTCATCGATGTGATTATGATAACCTATAAAAGGAGAGCGAAATCCAAGCGCGGGTCTCTTTTTCCCCATCACGACACCGCCTGCACAACTCTACTAGACGATATAGAAGAAGCGAAACCACACCAACTCACCATACCATCTTATCGTGAAATAGTTTCTACCATTTTAACTTAAAATTATAACTAAGAAAATTAAACTGAATTAAAATTATACCTAATTGTAACTTAAATCTAAATAATTTGAATTAAACCTACAGAATTGGGGGCTCAACCAAACAAAATTCAAGTAATTATAAAATTAATTTTCTCATCGTTGGAAACCAGCCGTGAGTAACAAACACCCGGCAAAAGGTACACATTTTATATAATTAATTCAATCGAAAAAAAAACATCGTATGCAGTGCATCTCTTAACAACGGCACTTCTCAATCAGTTTTAATCAAAGAGATCGGTTTCATAAGACGAGAGTATACCTAAAGTAGCTGATTAGAGACTTGTTCATTTTATTTTTTTTGACATTTGTGATGATGGGTCGAAAAAATAGAAATAGCACTGCGAGGGAAAATGGCTTTGGTGATATATCTGATATGTTGATGGATTTAGAAGAAAGATCGAAAAGAATAGAAGCTAGGGAAAAAGAGCTAGACGAAAGAGAAGACAAATTGAAGCAAGATGTAGAAATTTCTTTGTTGCAAGGCGAGGTGGAGTACCTAAGAAATAGAAGTCGAGGCACAGCAGCTTCATTCCAAGATTTTTCTGGTGCTTTGCAGGAGTTTAATGGTGATGATGAATATGGTGTGAGAGGTTGGATAGAAGATATTGAGAGTGCTGCTGTTTTAATGAAGTAGAATCCCTTAGAAAATTTGCTATTCGCGAGGAGGTTGCTGTCGGGCTCCGCTAAGACAGCCATGAGGTCGGAAACAGGTTTGAACACGTGGCAGGAGCTGAAGAAATATTTGTTGGAAGAGTTTGGCGAACAACTCTCTAGTGCTGAGGTTCATAGGAAGCTATCGGAATGCAAACAGAAGAAAGGAGAGACTATTTTGCAGTATTTTTTTTAAAAATGAAGGAGTTAGGGGCGAGAACGAAAATGGACGAAGCTTCTGTGATCCAGTATGTCATCGATGGTATCAATGATTCTCATGCTAATAAGGTTATGTGCTATGGTGCAAATAATTTTAAAGAGTTTAGAAAGAAGCTAGAAATTTACAAAATATTTTCCGAAAGGAATCAAGCTTCATATTCCAAGTCAAACCTCGCTTCGGATAAGAAAAAATATAACCCAGGCACAACGACTAGCTCCAGTGTTTCCCCAGGTTGTATTTGTTTCAATTGTGGTGTTAGAGGTCATCGTGCAAGTGATTGTAACAAAAAACTCGAAGGTCCAAAGTGCTTTAAGTGCAAGGAATTTGGTCATAAGGCCCCACAGTGTACAAAAGCGACGAAAGATGTGAGGATAGCAAATGTTTCATCAAACTCAAAACAAAACTTCGAGAAATTAGTCCAATTTGGTGGTACACAATATCAAGTTAAGGCGCTTTTAGATACGGGAAGTGAGGTTACGTTGTTGCAAACGGCCGAATATTTGAAATTAGGAAGTCCAAAGTTCACAGTGGGAAAAAGTAAGCTGAGAGGTTTATCTGAGAAGGGAGTCGAGACATTAGGAGGTTTCGAAACAAAAATTCTTCTGGATGGAAATTCATTTGACGAAGTAGTACACGTCATCTCTGATGAATACCTTTTCATACCCATGATTCTTGGTCAGAATATTTTCAAAAATACGCAGTTGGTTATCACTAATGAATCCGTAAAAGTAAAAAAATTGGACAGTTTCTTACAGTGCTTTGAAACTTTTTCCGAGGAGATGGAACTCCAAGTCGAAAACAAAGCACATTTAGATGAAATTAAAACGCTAGTTGAGAACTACAAGCCAGTAGACTTAGAAGAGGAAAAGTTTTATATGAAAATCGTTTTAAAAAATGAGGATCCTATCTTTCAAAATCCAAGAAGACTTGCACCTTTAGAGAAAAAAGTAGTCGCTGATCAAATCGAGGAGTGGCTTCGTAACAAAATAATACGACCTAGTTCATCCGAGTTTGCCAGTCCCATAGTTCTCGTCAACAAGAAGGATACTTCTAAACGTCTTTGCGTTGATTATAGGCGGTTAAACAAGCAGGTTGTCCGCATTAATTTTCCCTTACCCCTCATCGAAGACCAGCTTGACAGACTTGGTGAAGCACGAGTATTTTCAACTCTGGATTTGGAAAATGGTTTTTTTCACGTCTTCGTTGAAGAAGACAGCATAAAATTCACCTCGTTTGTCACCCCTGATGGTCAGTTCGAGTTTCTCCGAATGCCGTTTGGGCTGTCCATATCACCAAAGATCTTTCAAAAATATATAAACAAAATTTTTACACAACTGTTAAACGAGAAGATAATTTTGATTTATATGGATGATATTATTGTGCTAGCAAAAGATTATGTTGAAGCGTTGAAGAATTTGAAGAGAGTTTTTGATTTGGCGTCACGTCACGGACTTCGCTTTAAGTGGAAAAAATTTAATTTTCTGTGTACAAGAATCGAATACTTAGGATATGAGATTGAGATTGGTCGTATTAATCCATCTTTACTAAAAATTAAAGCTGTCAAAGAGTTTCCTGTCCCAAAATCCGTGAAGCATGTACAGAGTTTTCTAGGGCTATCCGGATATTTTAGGAAATTTGTTCCAAATTATGGTATTATAGCAAAGCCTCTTAGCGACCTTCTCAGGTCAGATACGAAGTTCGTTTTTGGCGATTTGCAAAAAGAAGCTTTTGATTGTATTAAGAAGTCTCTAATACAACAGCCCATACTGATGATCTACAATCCAGATGCAGAGACGGAGCTGCATACTGATGCATCTAAAATAGGTTTTGGTGCAATTTTGATGCAAAAATCTTGCGATGACAATCTCTTCCATCCAGTATATTTCTACAGCAAAAAAACTACACCTATTCAAGAAAAATACTGCAGTTACGAATTGGAGGTCCTTGCCATAATTTCAGCTTTGAAAAAACTGAGAGTTTATCTTCTGGGCCTTAAATTTAAAATCATCACTGATTGCGCTGCGTTCAAGATGACCATGGAAAAGAAGGATTTAGCACCAAGAATAGCCGGATGGGCACTTCTACTCCAAGATTACGACTATCAGTTAGAACACCGAGCTGGAACGAGAATGAGACACGTCGATGCCCTTAGTCGATATCCTGTTACAATGATGGTACAAAATGAGTTTCTTAATAAAGTGAAAGCGGCACAAATGAAAGACGAGAGAATTTATGTTATTTTGAAAATATTAGAAAATAAAACGTACAAAAATTTCTTTTCAGAAAATGGCATTCTCTACGAAATGACTGACCAGGGTGACAAACTGCTTTGTGTTCCTAAAGGTATGCAGATGGACATAATTTAAGACGTTCATGCTCAAGGACATTTTGGAACGAAAAAGATGGAGGATATCATTAAAATGCAATATTCCATTCCGAATCTTCAAAGTAAAATTGAGAGCTGTCGTAGAAATTGCATCCCTTGCATTTTGGCAGAAAAGAAGTCAGGAAAGCAAGAAGGATTGTTGAATCCCATACCCAAAGACGATCGACCGTTAGAAACTTACCATTTGGATCATGTCGGACCATTAACAGCAACGGGTAAACAATATAAGTATATTTTCGTTGTAGTAGATAGCTTTTCAAAGTTTGTGTGGATCTATTCAACAAAAACCCTTTCTGCAAATGAAGTTCTACAAAAACTAAGCCTCCAAAGTGTTGTTTTTGGTAATCCAAAGCGTGTAGTTACGGACCATGGCTCAGCTTTTACCTCAAAAGATTTTACCAGATACTGCACCGAAGAAAGTATTAAGCATGTTTTAGTAACGACGGGCGTACCGCGTGGCAACGGCCAAGTAGAGCGGATTAATAGAGTAATTTTATCTGTTTTAACAAAGCTATCTCTTGATGAACCAGAACATTGGTTCAAATATACAAATAAAATTCAACAGTTTATCAACAGGAGTACAAGTAGAAGCACCGGAAGGAGTCCATTTGAGCTTATGTTTGGGATCAAGATGAAAAACAAGGATGATCAGCGTATTGCGGAGATAGTGGCAGAAGAAATGCTTTTAGTTTTTGACGAAGAAAGGAACCAGATGCGTGATGAAGCGAGAAGAGAGATCATGAAGGTTCAGGATGAAAATCGTAAGACCTACAACAAGAAGAGGAAACCAGCACAGCTTTATGAAGAAGGAGATTTAGTCGCTATACGCCGAACACAGTTTGGGAATGCAATTAAAATTTTGAAAAAATATTTTGGTCCTTATAGAATTTCAAAAGTGGGACCCAATGATCGCTATGACGTAGAAAAGGTGGGAGAATGTGAAGGACCGAGAAGAACAACTACTAGTGCTGACAATTTGAAGCCGTGGTTTTATTACGATGACAGCACGGATGATGAAGACGATGGCCTAGAGGAAGTTGATGCTTTCTAAATGCTGTTGAAGAATTGAAATTGTTTTGAGATGAGATGTCATTCAGTTATATTTGCCAATTACTTATCCATTTCTTTGTTTAAATTTTATTTTAATCTAAACAATCTAAATCGAAATAATATTTTATCTATCTAGAATCGAGGTTCTCCGAGGCGTTGAACAACAGGATGGCCGAGTTGTAGGAACTCTTTATTTGGCACTACAAGACTTCCCATCAATCTAATCATTCCAACTCTGGCATTACTGAATGATTGGTATAATCCAGTCCATTGCTACCAACATTCATCGATGTGATTATGATAACCTATAAAAGGAGAGCGAAATCCAAGCGCGGGTCTCTTTTTCCCCATCACGACACCGCCTGCACAACTCTACTAGACGATATAGAAGAAGCGAAACCACACCAACTCACCATACCATCTTATCGTGAAATAGTTTCTACCATTTTAACTTAAAATTATAACTAAGAAAATTAAACTGAATTAAAATTATACCTAATTGTAACTTAAATCTAAATAATTTGAATTAAACCTACATTGTATACAGGGTGATTCACGAGCGTTGTGCCAAAAAGCTAGAGCATGTAGGTTGAGTTGAGACAAGAAAAAAATCGTATGGGAGGGGGGGGGGTCTATTCCCCCCCCCCGTTTAGCCGGGAGCGGCAATTTTCTGCAAAATTGACTTATTTTGTTTAAAAAAATATTAAAAATCAACGGCTTCGTTTACAACACCGTGCTATACGTTTCTGAAAAGCCAAAAACTTCTTCTTTCATTTTGTTTTTAAATTAAATTGTTTTAACGAATAGTTTAAAAAAAATAAACTTTCAAACTCAAAATTTTCAAAAAAAAGCAAAAAAAACATTTTTGAACTAATTTTTTTCAAAATTTTATGTAATTAAGTACTAATTTTGTTTTAAAAATTCAATGTGTTTGTTAATTTTTAGTCGAAAACAGAAAACCAGATGCAAAAATGTCTTTTTGTTTTTGAGAAATTAAGAAAAAACCAAAATCACGTTTTTCTAAAAAAAAATCTTTGTTTTTATTTTTACCTATCTGGACTTTTAGTTTAATTTATTAGTTTAATTTATAAATTTAATTTTTTGAAATTGGAGTTTAATGAGGACTCAATAAAGTAGAAAAGTATTACATTATCCCTGGATTAACCATTTTGTTCATTGATAACGTCTGAAAACTGACCTGCAATTTTTTTCTTACTATCCCTCGGGCCGCGGCCACTCGCCGGCGAAGAGTTCTACCTGCTAGGGGCTTCAGATAATTAAACCGCATTTTTTCTTGAATGAAAAAACAATTAACAACCTAAAGGTAAATAAAATCCATCGCATATTTACTAAACAACCATTTACAATTAAAATATTAACTCATCAACACATAACAGTAACAAACTCATACGCTCGAGAAGAGTTAGCGGACAGGAACTTCTGCTACGGTTTAACTTATTGTCGAGATCAGGAAGCCGAAAGACTCTACGCTGAAAGATATCCCAATAGATGGCGCCCAAGTCGTAGCATGTTTTCAAGAATCCGCCGACGAGAGCACTGAGAGCTAGAAGTGAAAGGTCAATGGCAGACGTTATCAATGAACAAAATGATTAATCCAGGGAAAATCCAATACTTTTATACTTTATTGAGTCCTTATAAAACTCCAATCACCAAAAATTAAATTTATAAATTTAACTAATAAATTAAACTAAAATTCCAGATAGGTAAAAATAAAAACAAAGATTTTTTTAGAAAAAAGTGGTTTTGGTTTTTTCTCAATGTCTCAAAAACGAAAAGACATTTTTGCATCTGGTTTTCTGTTTTCGACTAAAAATTAACAAACACATTGAATTTTTAAAACAAAATTAGTACTTAATTACATAAAATTATGAAAAAAATTAGTTCAAAAATGTTTTTTTTTGCTTTTTTTTTTTTTTGAAAATTTTGAGTTTGAAAGTTTATTTTTTTTAAACTATTCGTTAAAACAATTTAATTTAAAAACAAGATGAAAGAAGAAGTTTTTGGCTTTTCAGAAACGTATAGCACGGTGTTGTAAACGAAGCCGTTGATTTTTAATATTTTTTTAAACAAAATAAGTCAATTTTTCAGAAAATTGCCCCTAACGGCTAAACGGGGGGGAATAGACCCCCCCCCCTCTCATACGATTTTTTTCTTGTCTCAACTCAACCTACACGCTCTAGCTTTTTGGCACAACGCTCGTGAATCACCCTGTATAAAAGAACAGCTTAATTTTTGTGTTCGTTCGCTAACCGGGCACACTGGTTGACCGATTTTCCTAATTTTTTCTCTAAATGAAAGAGGTATTAGGGTAGAAGGTTTAGAAAAAATTAAATATACATTTTTCAAATGCAATAAAATGAAAAACGGTGCAAATGTTTAAAAAAAACATACTTTTCTCACTACAAAAAAAAACAAATCTGATCAATTTCAATTAATGAAAATTTATGAATGTCAAATCAAAAATAATTTTTTGAAAATTTATTATTTGACAAGGGGGATACAGAAGGCGAGAAGGCGCTTTTGAAGCAAATTAGATTTAACTAACAAAGGTCAATAAGCCTGTTCAAATAGATATGTATGTCTTTTCTTGAAAACCGGAGGTAGGTATGGAATTTTTTAACCCTGGGGTGAAAAAAACCGGAGACTAAGCTCTCCACGAAGCTATTCGCCTACAAACCCAGGACGTTGCGACTGCAAGCTCTCGGAGACAAGAGATAATGTCCATAAAAACTTCAAGCAGATCTCCCCGAAGCTGCTAACCCCACAAATATTGCTTGGTCTTGCTGCGACATGTATCTATAGTTTTGTTTTTTCTTCAAGTTCTGAGGTCTGGAAGGGAACATACCTGTTAAGGTTCCGAGTATGGTAAGGTTAGGTTAAAGTGGCTGTCATGGATGTTAAAAGACACACTTAGGCCAATAAAAGGCTCATTGTGATACCACATGAATCTAAAAAGGCTTTTCTTCGAAAGCTCATTGAAACCAATTAGAGTAGATTACAGCTCGGCCAATCTGACACTTTTGATTGACCTCAATCAAAACAATAATTCGTTTATTCTACAAGCTCCTCAGAGCTTTCACTAAGTGGGGGTGGCAGGTGGTTAGCGACCCCGGGATTTGGATTTATCCAGTGCCGGATTCGACTGGCCTCGAATACTCCATCATATGGTAACTGGCTCAGCTGACAGTTTTCAATGTCTCCAATGACGTGCCGATCATGTGGCAACTGTTTGTGGATAACATAAGGACCGCGATATTTTTGTATAAATTTCTTATTTGTACCTGGTGTGGTATCAACATGCTTAATAACAACGAAGTCACCCACAGAGAACGTCTTTGCCGAACGATTGTGACTTAAGAAATATTGCAAATTATACACTTGTGACTTTTCAATAGATATTGAGGCTTCTTCTCTAGATTTTTGCAGATCACGATCCCCCTCGTAGCAGAACTTGTCTTCTAAATATTCTGTCAACGTAGAAGATTAATTATATTAATGTGTTCGAGATCGTTTAGATCATTGTAGAAGTATTCTCCTAGGTGAATCATACGTTTATGAGCAAGAGCAGGACAGGTGCAGAATAGGTGAAGAACTGTTTCCTCCTCCTCCTCATCCATATAGCTTCTGCAGAAGTCATTAGAAAATACGCCCAGTCGCGCAGCGTGTCTTCCAATTAAGGTCCGTACATATGAGCTGCGACCTGCGTCTGCGATTTATTCTTTTAAAGCTATTTCTAAAGTAAATATCAACCTATTCTTTTTCTAATTGATTAATAAAATGAATAAATGACCGTATTTATACAGGGTGATTCACGAGCGTTGTGCCAAAAAGCTAGAGCGTGTAGGTTGAGTTGAGACAAGAAAAAAATCGTATGGGAGGGGGGGGTCTATTCCCCCCCGTTTAGCCGGGAGGGGCAATTTTCTGAAAAATTTACTTATTTTGTAAAAAAAAATATTAAAAATCAACGGCTTAGTTTACAACACCGTGCTATACCTTTCTGAAAAGCTAAAAACTTCTTCTTTCATCTTGTTTTTAAAATAAATTGTTTTAACGAATAGTTTTAAAAAAATCAATTTTCAAACTCAAAATTTTCAAAAAAAAAGCCAAAAAAAATTTTTTGAACTAATTTTTTTCAAAATTTTATGTAATTAAGTACTAATTTTGTTTTAAAATTTCAATGTCTTTGTTAATTTTTAGTCGAAAACAGAAAACCAGATGCAAAAATGTCTTTTTGTTTTTGAGATATTAAAAAAAAACCAAAACCACTTTTTTCTAAGAAAATCTTTGTTTTTATTTTTACCTATCTGGACTTTTAGTATAATTTACTAGTTTAATTTATAAATTTAATTTTTTGTAATTGGAGTTTAATGAGGACTCAATAAAGTAGAAAAGTATTGGATTTTCCCTGGATTAATCATTTTGTTCATTGAAAACGTCTGAAAACTGATCTGCAATTTTTTCTTACTATACCTGGGGCTGCGGCCACTCGCCGGCGAAGGGTTCTACCTGCTGGGGGCTTAAGATAATTAAACCGCAATTTTTCTTGAATGAAAAAACAATTAACAACCTAAAGGTTAATAAAAGGCACCGCATATTTACTTAACAACCATTTACAATTAAAATATTAATTCATCAACACATAACAATAACAAACTCATATGTTCGAGAAGAGTTAGCGGACAGGAACTTCTGCTACTGTTTAACTTGTTGTCGAGATCGGGAAGCCGACAGACTCTACGCTGAAAGATATCCCAATAGATGGCGCCCAAGTCGTAGCATGTTTTCAAGAATCCGCCGACGAGAGCACGGAGAGCTAGAAGTGAAAGGTCAATGGCAGACGTTTTCAATGAACAAAATGATTAATCCAGGGAAAATCCAAGTCTTTTCTACTTTATTGAGTCCTCATAAAACTCCAATTACAAAAAATTAAATTTATAAATTAAACTAGTAAATTATACTAAAAGTCCAGATAGGTAAAAATAAAAACAAAGATTTTCTTAGAAAAAAGTGGTTTTGGTTTTTTTTTAATATCTCAAAAACAAAAAGACATTTTTGCATCTGGTTTTCTGTTTTCGACTAAAAATTAACAAAGACATTGAAATTTTAAAACAAAATTAGTACTTAATTACATAAAATTTTGAAAAAAATTAGTTCAAAAAATTTTTTTTGGTTTTTTTTTTGAAAATTTTGAGTTTGAAAATTGATTTTTTTAAAACTATTCGTTAAAACAATTTATTTTAAAAACAAGATGAAAGAAGAAGTTTTTAGCTTTTCAGAAAGGTATAGCACGGTGTTGTAAACTAAGCCGTTGATTTTTAATATTTTTTTTTACAAAATAAGTCAATTTTTCAGAAAATTGCCCCTCCCGGCTAAACGGGGGGGAATAGACCCCCCCCTCCCATACGATTTTTTTCTTGTCTCAACTCAACCTACACGCTCTAGCTTTTTGGCACAACCCTGTATATTCCAATATAGAAAACTGCCTAAAACTAGTTAAAAGTGCACAAAAAACACATTTTAATATTTTCTATGCGACCAACAGCTACGAACTGCGAATTTTCAAATGACAATTCGCAATCCACAAATACGAAACGCTTTCCACAAAGCTACGAATAAATAATTCGTTCGGATTTCAAAAAATCAAAAGTCAAAAGTCAAATAAATAAATAATTTATGTATGTCTGGTTTGATTTTTATGACAGTTCGCAGCTCTCTGCGACTACTCATATGAATGAAATAGCAAATACAACAACCCTTCGCAGTTCGCAGACGCAGGTCGTATCTCCATATGAATGAACCTTTAGACAGTGTCCAGTAATGACACCAATTAAGGAGCTTATATGCAATCTGCTTAGAGATATCAGGCATCTAGATCTCTTTAAGTCCTTGCCTGACAGGTGGTTATGTTATTCCTTCCGAGTATGGAAGTGTCCACGCCTTCCATACCGAAAACGACACCCTTTTATCTGTTAAGTGATGCTGTCGATAATTTTTTGTAGGAGATTTGTTTTTTTTTTTTTCGTAAGTTTGAAGATACGAAGAAGGAAGTATACATAAATACCAATGAAAATAAGAAAAAAAGTTAATAGTCGTTAATGCCAGATTTGTTAATTTTTTTCAATTTTGGGAACTATTTGCAGCAATTTCAAAGGTGAGGGTTGAAAAGAGGGGTTATTTCAATCGTATTTTTTTTTTGCGAATTTTGCTGTCGGTGTTAAAATATAATATAAATAGATTTACGATTAATAAGAATAATAACGACAAGGCAAAAGAAACAAATTGGGTTTGAGAAAAAAAAAGATAAAATAAGGCCCTCTACTTTGAAATATTGTTAAAAATAGATTTTTTGTTTAGTTTGGTATTACCATGATATTTCAAACAAAAAAACGAGCTGTTTCAGTCACTCTATCAGTAACGCAGTTTGCGAGGTCTGGTTAACGGGCTATGATCCCAAAACAATTTTTCTTCGTTTTTATCTGCATTGTATAAGCCATTCGGATTTGGCTCTAAATTGTTTAAAAGGTAGGTAGAACCAGGAATCGGCTAGGATACTAGCTGACATTCTAGCTTATATTTTGCAATATAGAATTTATGAGAATCTTCATAACTGCTAATCCGATTTAAATAATTCTGAAAATACAATGCATAGAATAGGAGTAATTTAAGCTGTATTTTATTACGAGCTTACCCAGAAAACGCTGCTTTGTCATAAAAATATTAATCTTCGGAAATACATATCCGAAAGGTAATACAAAATCTTTCACAGAAAGAATGTTAGGAGTAATATACACATAGGCTGCATTTTATTAATTTAAAACAAATCATGTAATAATTATTATATGTCAGAGCAATTTATTTTGAACGACTTTATGTTTAGCCCTTGCAGCTTTCAAAAAAAATAAATAAAAACCATTCAAAAAAATATATAAGTTGTAAGTTATAACACTCAAATAAATTTTACGTAGACCCACGTAGAAATGCTACGACAGCTTTCTTTTTCTTAAGTTTTGATCTTTTCTTAAGTTTTGATGACTTTCAAAGACTATTAGCCTTAAATTTTTTTTTTATTTCAGATAGAAAAAGGCGTTGCTAGCAAGTTTATTTACAATATTTAAAATAAAATTAGTAATTTTCATTTCTTTCGTGATATTATTGGGACAATAAGTTAACACCTTATTCACTATAATATCTTTATGGAAAATTATTTTGCTATCAGAGATATCTATGAAAAACAACAAAAATTAATCATACTACTATTCTCATATTTGTCACTTCTGTATCCTGCGAACAAACAAAATTGGAACACAGCTTTGCAGCTCTGAACACTTTGATACACCAGGAGTAATTGGGTTACTGCTTTCAGAACTGTGGCAACTCTGTTAAGTTACGAGAAAACTGCACAGTAACCTTTAAGTTACCACTTACAATTTCTTAAGAGCGGGTACAACGTCCCGCAGGTCAGCTATGTATGTATTTGCCTCAATTTATATTCCTTGTAGCTAATCTATATATATAAAAGAACAGCCTATTTTTTGTGTTCGTTCGCTAACCGGCCACACCGATCGACCGATTTTCTTAATTTTTTTTCTAAACTAAAGAGGAATATGGGTAGAAGGTTTAGGAAAAATAAAATGTATACATTTGAAATCACAAATGGTGTCAATGTTAAAAAATCATTTCTTTTTTCACTACAACTAAGCTGATCAGTACTCAATTGCTTGGAAAATATGCCAAATTGGAAAAAATTATTAATTGAAAATGTTTTTTTTTTTTAATCATCGTGTCAATACAAGGTTTGTTATAACAACTGTCGAACTCTATAAGGTGGTCATTAACTACAGGCTCCACCTCGAAATAATCGATCAAAATTACACCACGTGCATCCCGAAAAACTGACGGTATGACCTTGCCTATTGATGGAACTTTCTGCTTACTTTGGAGCCAATTTTCCCCTGTTTCAACTATTTTCACCGTTCTTTTGTTGGAGATGTGAAGTGATGAATCATCTATGGTTATGAATCAACACAAAAACTCGGCTTTATTTCTATGAAACTTTGCCAAACTTGCGGACAGCTTTCTCATACCAAAATTTTCGGTTAGTATGTATACAGTAGAGATGCCGCGAATATTCGGCAACTATTCGGTATTCGGCCTATTCGGCCAATTTTTTGATATTCGGTATTCGGCCGAATAGTACACCAAATATTCGGCCGGCCGAATATTCGGTTGAATATCAAAAATGGAGAAAAAAATAATTGATTTATTTATAAAAATGTTTTCTTTTTATTAAAAATAAATTAAGTGTTGAAAATCTACCAATGGTAAATTGTGGTCGATAGATATTACTTTTTCGTAAACAATGGGCCCAATCGCTTTGAGGTAGTTCTCCGACAAGCAAAATGTCTCCAATTCGGAGGAAATCGGAGAAAATTCCGATTGGGCCGAATTACACTATGTTACACTATGTATAGTGTACACTAGTACCGAGAGGTAGATTCAAGCAACTGATGTCAAATGGGGATACTGTTCTGTGTTTGCTGACCAACATTTGTTCTACCATCCAATCTTGGCGAACAGTTCTTAAATAAAGTTCGCTTTTGCTAACAACAGAAGTTTTTTCAACATCCTTGTCAATTTTCGTGTTGTATTTAGCAACTTCCTTTTTTCATTTCTACAACTATACACAAATCGTTGACGAATGCAATATGCAATGCAATCCAATAAGACATAGGTAATAAAAGAGTCACGTAAGAGATAGAGAAACACATCGTTTCGTTGGCCGAATATTCGGCTGCCGAATATTCGGTATTCGGCCGATTAGTCTGGCCGAACATTCGGTATTCGGTATTCGGCCGAATCACTATTCGCGGCATCACTAGTATACAGTGTCCACCACTTTTTGATATGCCTACCAGTCGGCAGAGGCGGTCATTAAACGATGCTCAATTTTGTTCATGTTAACCAACCCACGGAAAGCATTCACTTTTAATGATTGTCAATTGCCAACAATAATTTAACAACGCAGGATTGTCAAACTTTAATTTCAAGCTGCAAAGGGTTAGATCTATTCTACTACACTCAATATTTTTAATCAGCAACCAGCACCAATGCTATATAACAGCAAATTTAGGAAGCAGGGGTACAAAACAAACTTTGTAACGGCTTCAGAAATCTGTCCGCTATTTCAAATCGCCATATTTCTCAATTTTTCCAGGAAGCCCATATCAATGATACAAGAAAAAAAAGTACTGTGCGCCCTCTATCCATTACTGAAAACCAAACCTACTTGCGATGCTTGGTTACCGCGTTATGATCCCAAGAAAATGTTTATGAGTTTTTGTCTTCAGCTACATATTTGTAATCCCATATACCTATGTAGAATTTAGCGAAATCGAAATATCAAAATTTTGGAGGGAGAAAAAACTTCTTCCCAAACCCATCGAATGATACATCTAAAGAAAGGTCTACTTAAACTCTATTCGTCGAAATGGGTTCAAAGTTTTTAAAGTGTTGCTAGCCAAGATATTTGCAAGACTGTTTTTTATTTGTTAACATTTTCCCGATCGATATCTATGACTCACAATTTTCCTCGATAACCTTTGTATGGTTCCATGTCCATGTCCATTTTTTATACGCAAAGGAAGTAAAGAAAAGTATACAAAGAAAAGAAACAGAGGAGAGAAAATGTGTACCTATTTGGAACTGAGGAGTGGAGAGCACTATAAGATGCGCGAGTAAATTGCGTAGAGGAAAAGTTACCCTTCACTTTTTGTTAACACTTAATTTTACTACCCATCTATTTTTCATAACGTGCACTATTTGAGAAGATGCTTAGCCGCAAACTTAAAAAAAAAGAAAACAAGTTTCATAATGCTACACTTCCCAACAATCATTTCTGAGTCCTGGGTCCATGTTCTGTAACTTTCACATCGAATAAGTTTTCGCATAAACAGCACGAATCAGAACAAAACTACGACGGAATGGGTTGAAAATCTCTTTTTCGCATTCAACTGTTTCTGTAACTTGTTTTCACTGGATCAGGAATATAATGAAATGAAATTATTGGAAATCCTGGAAAAATGTGAGTAAAACTGTGTCTATAACTCTGAAGTCGAAATAATTATTCGACTTATCAATCAAAATAACTCGACTACTCTAAAGCAAGTGAGATAATATTTTGAAGCTGAATTCAAGCTCGTTTATTGTTTTAACTCGAGCTTAAATTCTTTATTTATTTTTTTGAGGAGGAAATAAACTTTTTAAAGAATCATAATTGCACTATTTTTTACATTCCCGTCTTGTTGGCATAAATTTTTGTTGCCTGTGTGTTTAGAGGATAATTTTATAATCATCAATTTTGATTTTTTTAGGGCGGTTTAGTTCACTCAAAGTTGAAGTCAACTTTGGGACTTTTGAATTTCTTTTTATTCAGTCAAAGGAAGTTTTCAACTTTTAATTTTGAACTCTTGAGTTAATCAACTCTAGATTTTTTCAATTTTCAAAAATAGAAGAAGCTGAGAGAGAAAAACAAGGATTGTCTCTATTTTTTCAGAAGTTGAAAATGAAAGTCACAAAATTGAATTCAAATTTGAGTGAACAAAATCGCCCTTTAACTGTCACAGTGACTGCAAAACTGGAAATTGTAATTTTCACACAGGCTGTTTTCGCATCAAGTTATAGACACAGTTTATTTTCCAAAATAGAGAAACGTTGGAATATAGTGTTCCACCTTGAATCGAATGGGAAACTTTTCGACCAAGTTACAGAACATGGACCCTGGGAACAAACGAAAATGGAATGCGGGTACAACGTTCCACACAACTCACAAACGGCTGGACGGATTTGGCTAATTTTGTTCGTGTTAGTCTGCAGATTGTTCTTAGGGAATTTTTTTCTTAAATTATTGCAGGTGCATTGGTTTTCAAATGGAAAACTGGAAAATTTCAAAATGGGTTTTCGAATGTAAAACAGAAAGTTCTTGATGAAAAACTAGGAAAACTCATTGGTTTTCAAAGTGAAAATTGCATATTATTGCATCAGGTGCATTGGTTTCCAAATGGAAAACTGGAAAATTTCGAAATGGAGTTGCTCTGAAGGGCGGCGAGACGAAGTTCGCGGGGTCAGCTATTATATATAAAAGAACAGCTTAATTTTTGTGTTCGTTCGCTAACCGGGCACACTGGCTGACCGATTTTCCTAATTTTTTCTCTAAATGCAAGAGGTATTAGGGTAGAAGGCTTAGAAAAAATAAAATGTATATTTTTCAAATGCAATCAAATGACAAACGGTGCTAATGTTAAAAAAACATATTTTTTTCACTAAAAAAAAAAAAAAACAAATCTGATCGATTTTCGAAAATTGTCAAATCGAAAAAAATGTTATATTTGCTACATATACCTATGTATATGTATGTATGTAGGTACATATGTACACACATATAATGTATATGGACAAAGAAGAGATAATGAATTTTCCCCCTTCATCTGCGCCACAACCGGGATCAGCAAGTTCTTCCAAATATCCCGGGAAAATCTGTCCTTAAAAAATTCAAGACGACTTGCTATTCTTTCTATTCTACACAAATATTGGTGATGGTATGCAATTGATGACCGCTGCAGAATTACATAATCGAGAATTGCGGTATCACATAGAAGAGAAAATATGGATAGCTTGAATTCCAGGTCTTAATCAATATGAAAAGAACGGTACAAAAGAACGAGGAACCTTTTATTACTTCGATGCACAGACTTGGAGACGAATGTCCAAGGTTTTCCAAATCGATGCTAAGAAATTAGATGAATGTCCTAATATAAGTGCATTCATGAACTTAAATGGACAATCTGTATTGTATAATAAACAAAATCGAAATCAAATCAAATCGAAATCCAGTTTCGCACCCTCAGGCTGTGAGCGTCGTGGTGTACATATATGTATGTATACTATCCCCAAATTTGATTTGCAGCATTGTGTTCTACCATGAATTGTACCTCAAAAGACTTCCCGACCCGTTCCTCTTCGGTCATACAACTTGGTGCCCACTAGAGTCCACCACGCTAATTTTTTTTTAGATTTCATACATACATAGCTCAAGGTTATATCGTCTCCAGAATCGTCCTTCCTCACAAACTGGGAGAACTAAAAAAATCATAGTGCCATTGGCTAAGCACCCAGGTCTCGGATCCGTAGGTGAGTACTGCTAAGACTATCGTCGTGGCAGCAGTTTAGAAGTAATGCAATGGTAACCTTTTAGGATATAAATAGCCTTGAAAGACTAAAGTAGGTTCTGTGGGCTTTGAGCCGGCCGCCAGCGTATTTCTTCCTCCATATTCTTATCGGCTGCTACTACATATCCAAGGTAATTGAACGATAGCACCACTTCGAATTCGTGCATCTCCACCATAATAGTTGTCACTGGTTTATCAATGAGAAAATCGCATGTAATTGTTCTCAAACGGAAAACTGGAAAATTTTGTATTTGGAACTAGGAAAACTCTTCGAGAGCACGAAGAACTTCAAGACCTAAAATCAAGTTTTTGCATAGAATTATAGAATTAAAGGTGGCAAAGCTAGGAAAAATTCAGATATGTAAATAGTTCGTTAATCAAGAAAAGCTGTGCTTCTCCCATGGACAGCTATATGCAATGCGTTTTCACGGGTGTCCAATGCCCAGAATCTTTTCATTGTTTCACCTTAAATCCTGTACAACACCATATTAAAATAATAAGTTAACTTAAACTTAACGCGAGCTAAGCCGCGGGTATCAGCTAGTACTAATATATAAAGCTGAAGAGTTTGTTCATTTGAACGCAGTAATCTCAGGAACTACTACTTCGAATGGTATAATTCTTTTTGTGTTGGATGGTCCATTAATCGACTTAGGCTTTAGGCTACTTAACATTAAGCTGTGACCAACAGCAGCGAAGAATCTGTGGAAAATGTGGAAAAAACGGAAAAAAAATTATTTTTCTGCGTTTTAACGCGCTTATCTCAGGAACTGCTCAGTCAAATTGAACTATTCTTTTTGTGTCTAATGGTGGATTTATCGAGGAAGGCTAGAAGCTATATCATACTACGCTGATACCAATAGGAGCGAAGCGTCAGTTAAAAATATTGCAAAAACGGCAAAAAATATTCTTTTTTGAATGTTTCTGTTGTTTGCTTGAACCCGCTGATCTCAGGAACTGCTAAATCAAAGTGAACAATAATTTTGCGTTGAATAGTTTATTTATTATGGAAGGCCTTAGGCTATATAATATTAGGCGATATAAGCGAAGAATCAATGGAAAAAGTGGAAAAAACGGCAAAAACAATATTAATTTTTCTTGGTATGTGTTGAAAAAATTCCTGTGCAGTGTGCACTGCTCGGCACCAACTGATTTTAGAATTAAAGTACCAGAATTTCAAAAAAAAAAAAAATACGAGCGTGTATAAGTGGATATAGTGTTACTATTTTTCCCATTCAGTACCAATGGCTTTCATAGCGCCGCCCCGCGCGCTGTCGTCCGTTTTCAGTTCAATAACAACATAGAAGTTAGAAAGATGAGAACAAAAAATATTGTGTTGGCTGTATCAAACTTAAGGCAGGCTGGCCAAGCAAATGATATCAAAAATGCCAGTGCCACCTAACAACGGCTGAGTTCGAAATTGTAAAACTTCCGCAGTACTGCCAAAATTGTGTTCGTAAATGTAAGCAAACAGCAATAGTTCTGCATGAGCATGGCAACAATTGTGTTCATAAAAGTATAACGACTGTCATTTTGCGGTCTAGTCGGCATTTGTTTTTATTTTGTTGCTGAATTTGCAGGAAAATGGCAGGGAGCAAATGTGATATTTGTTGCTCAATAACTCCAGAAGTACTAAGCGGATCAGGATGAAATTTAGCATACAGACAGATTATAGTCTAGAATATCACATAGGCTACTTTATATCCCGGTAAAATCTATGGTGCCCGTGGGAAACATTTGTTTTAAGTATACAAAGAGCATATGTGATTGACATGATTTTCTGAATAGGTAGTGGTGGTTTAGGGGTAAAAAAAATGAGAAAGGCTACTTTTAACCCGTTTATCGCGAGTAACACCGCGGGTATAACTAGTTTTAGTTTGTTTATAATCGTAATATTACTGAAGTTAAAACTTTTTTTGGTGCGATTGACCCTTTATTAAAGCATTAGATAACAATTGGCCAGTTCCACCTAACAACATCTCACTGAGATCTCAATGTCACTTTGACTGAGGCAAAATCATTTGGTGGAACATAATTCTCAGTTCTCATTGAGATAAAATGGTTACCTTACAAATTGTTGTTGTACATATGTCAGTCACGTCAAAATAGCTGAGTGAGAAATTGAATCCAAAATATTTTCATCTCAGAGATCTCAGAAAAAAATCTCATTTCTCAGCTGAGATTTTTTGTTCCACCTAAAAAATCTCTGAGATCTCTGAGATCTCAGTGAGATGTTGTTAGGTGGAACTGGCCTAATGATTTCTCGTAACGAAAATGCAGCATGCTCACGATTTACGAATGTAAAATAGGTCTGTCAGGGGTTTCCTGTTACTTAACTTTTCAGTTTTCTTATTTCCGCAAGTTTTTGTACCATGTTTTCGTAAACGGTTTCTTCCACAAAGCTTAGAACAATGTTTTTAAAATATTTTAGTTGAAAGCCATTTTTTATATGAATGAACTACAAATCAAATCAAGAACAAATAGACTTTGTTTCTAGTTTTGTCAACGTTTGCTTTTGTGAACTCATTTTAAATAAAGTATGATGACTGCACACATGCAGTTGTAATTGAGTTCATAAAAGTCTTTGAGCATATTTAAGGCAGGGCATGGGCAACAAAGCCTGCAATTACGAACTCAGCCAACATCTCACTGAGATCTCAGAGATCTCAGAAATCTCATAGATTTTTTAAGTGGAACAAAAATTCTCAGCTGCGAACTGAGATTTTTTTCTCAGATCTCTGAGATGAAATTATTTTGGATTCGATTTCTCACTCAGCTATTTTGACATGGCTGGCATATGTGCAATAACAATTAGTAAGGTAACCATTATATCTCAATGATAACTGAGAATTATGTTCCATCAAATGATTTTGCCTCAGTCAAGGTGACATTGAGATCTCAGTGAGATGTTGTTAAGTGGAACTGGCCTAATAACTGCTCAAATTAGAATTTTGAGAGTTCAATTGATTTGTGAATGTGAATCATTGCAGTGAATGTGATTGATTGCACTGTTTGTGCAGCTTATTGTGTTTAACCAATATCATTTTATATATCTTAACTAAAAAATATGCTCAGTTTAAAGAAACAGGACAAAAAATTGACTTCAGGAAAAAACGATGCAGAAGTAAGAGAGATATTAGAATTAGGGAGGGTTCAACCAAGGGAATGCTTTAAGTATGAAAAACTGAAGGGAATCATAAAAAATGCTCAAATTTTTCAAGTTTAAGAGAATTACGACCTAGCGAGAGTTGACTGCAATGCAATTTAACAATAACTTCGCAAAAAAATTCCCACGCGCGTATGATGCACAAGTCGTGACGATACTCTGGCCGGTGGACGAGGGAGAGGTGGACGAAGTCGCGGGCAGCTGCTTGTTTGAAATAAAAGAATAATAAAAAAAAACTGGTGTTTTCATATTTTTTTCCGTCTTATATCAGTAAGAGACTTCAATATCGAATCGGATGAGCCGAATAATGAAAATGATCTAGCAAATCGATTGCGTCCTGAAGATTTTAACATTCTTAATCCTACTGCAGTCGCTTCTAATGTCAATCCTTCTGCAGTCGCTTTTAATCCCAATAAAAATGTCAATAATTTTCAACCTGACGATTTTTTTAAAAGATACGTTGTGAAATGTGTAGAGCAATGTTTAGAAACAAGCAAGTACAACTTTTTTCTTCTTTAGAAGACACCATTAAAGACACCGTAAAACATACTGTTGCAACTACTGTGAAAGAGGCCCTTCAAAATGAGCAGAAAATTCAAAATAATCAAAATTCGAACCAACCTTTTCCAAAACCTACAAATTTTCAGCGTAGCAAGAAAGGGTTTAACTTTGCTGAAACCTCACATCTAAGAACTGATGTTAGAAATAATATTAATCATCCTTCTGCAAACGTCACACAACCAGAATATGAGAACCGTTATCAGTACCATCCTTCACGGACACAAAACACTTAACAAAACAGATATTTAAACCTTTCACACACCTCAAACAATGAACCGTATTTAAACCCGCTCGTCTATGAATCATATTTGGAGTCAAATAAAATGTATGATGATTTTTTTGTAGATTCACACTAGACAGATGGGGACTAAGTTTCGAAGGAAACGAAAAATCAATGTCCATTGAAGATCTTATCTTCCGGGTGGAGACATTGAAGGAAAACCATATGATGCCATGGTCAGATGTTGTGAAAAATTTTCACTTACTCTTAAAGGGAAATGCTCAGAACTGGTTCTGGCAGTATTTTAGTCCTAGGTTGGGATGGGAAGAATTGCGAAGTGCATTACTTCAACAGTTTTGACGTCATGAATCAGATTTTGAGATTATAAAACAGATCATGGAACGCCGTCAAATGAGATAACATGATCTGTTAAAAATTGTCAAGGGTAATATAAACAGCAAGCTCATGCATTTCATTTATCCAATGAATATTTATTCATTAGCGCATTTGAGAGAGGAATGTAAGAAAACAGAAAAAATGTTGGCTATGAAAGACACACCTCGAATGCAACCCAACCCCTTTGGTCCTCAAAAGCGAATCGATGAGCTTGATGAAACGGACTGTTTTGATCATCAAGATGAGAGCATAAACGCCATCGATGGCAAGACTTTTCCTTCACGGAACCGGAAATGCTTTAACTGTAAAATCGAAGGACATTCATTCCTGAATTGTCCATCGCCCGTGAGGAAATTATTTTGCTATAGATGCGGTTTAGATGGTTATACAACCCCACACTGGCCAACATGTAACCCTGATTCGGAAAACCGGAAACCGAGCGAGAAGTCCACCCGGGGCTCTCGCTCCACACAAACCTATTAGAACTCGGAATCGAAAGAAAAAATGTCAGCACCATCACAGATGATTCTGACGACCTCACAACTAAAACAATTTTGACTAAGACCCATGATATTGAAAAGCGCGTTACGAAGACAATGCCTTTAAAAACCTATGAAGAGAGGCTTAAGAGGTATAATGAGCTTCGTTCAAAACTTTTTTCCTTGGAAGAACTAAAATTACAACCTTCAACAGGACCAAACAATGCGCTAGGAAGAAAAAAGAAAAGATTTTTGTTTTCAAAACTGATAGAGTCTTCAAATATTGCATCTGGAAACGTTACATCTGAAAAAGACCCTCGGCCATATGCCACTGTACGCATAGGTACGGAGGAGGTAAGAGGTTTACTTGACAGTGGCGCATCCATTTCCATATCTTGCTTGGGAAAAGGCTGTGAAAATTTTGTAAAAAGGAATAATCTTTCTGTTATAAAATTTGAATCTGGTCACAGCAGATGGTGGTAACCAAAAGATAGTTGGAAGAATAAACGTCATGCTTTGTTTTAAAAACACCTCACGAAATTTTGATTTATACCTCGTTCCCTCCTTAACTCAACCTTTGTGCTTAGGCATTGACTTTATGGTTAACTTTTAAATCACGCTTAATTTTATATCTGAAATTTCAGTAAATGACTCAAAACATGATTTGTCTAAAGAACAAACGCAAGCTCTTGAACAAATCATAGAAAAATTCCCATCTTTTTTCAAAACAAGGACTTGGAAAGACAACGGTGGATGTTCATGTTATAGACACGGGGGATACACTGTCGGTCAAACAACGGAACTATCCAGTTTCGCCAGTCATTCAGTCCTTGATAAATGAAGAAATAGACCGTATGTTGAAACTCGGTGTCGTCGAAAAAAGTCAGTCACCATGGTCATCACCAGTTGTCTTAGTAAGAAAGCCAGGGAAAAACCGACTATGTATAGACTATCGCAAAGTTAATTCCTTAACAAAAAAAGATGCGAACCCAATTCATCATACTGATGCAGTGTTTAGTCGTCTTGGTGACACACACTAATCTCTAGCATTGACCTCAAGGACGTATACTGGCAGATTCCGCTTGACAAGGAATCCCGAGAGAAAATGGCATTCACAGTGCCAGGGAAACCTCTTATGTAATTCACTATGATGCCGTTTGGGACTTGTAATGCGCCTGCCAGGATGTGTCGAGTGATGGACAAGGTTATACCATCAGCCTTGAGAGAATTCGTGTTTGTCTATATGGACGATCTACTCGTAGATAGATAGATAGATAGATACAGATTTTTATTGAATAATATCAATTTAGAATATATCACATAAATTTAACAAAAATCATTATAGCATGGCGGTTGCCGTCTGCCAGATTGACAATAAAACATAATAAATGTAATAAGCCCTCAACATTTTACAATAATAAAAGGGTTTACTTTATTTTGTTTTTTTTTTTTACACAGAAAGAATTGAACAGAAACATTCAGAAATCTTCGTTCACTATAGCATTTCTATATCTGAGCGCAATTTTGCAAAATTCATACAGCTTGACAACATCCATTTGATTTAGTAAGCTTAAAACTTGATCTTCAGAATGTATTCTTCTTCTCCGAATATATTTCTTCTTGTTTCTCTTAGGATGGGACATTTTCCAACGAAGTGAACAGTATCTTCTCTTTGTGCTAGGTTGCACATATTACACTCCAGCGGTAAGTCATCCCGGTGTGGAATGAAATTTAAATTAAGTAGTTCACTGCGTAGTCTGACCATCATTGAAATCACTTGGACATTATTGCGATCATGGAAGTAATTTTTCTCTGAAAGGTTATAATTCAGTCTGCTGTAAATAGTTCTGTGTAAGGAACTAGAAACTTCAACAATATAATCGGCTCTACAGTTCTCATCGACTTTTGAAATGACTTCATACATGATTTTTTTGTGGCTGATAAGTCTTCGATACATACACTAAAATTAATTTCGCATCCTTCAGCTAATCCTTGCCACTCTCGGTACCAACCATTTTGGTTTTGTAAGGCTTTTATGGCCACTCTTTTCACTACCCGTGAATCATTCATTTTATGGACATTAAGCGCTTGTAACTTCAATGATTTTAGATTTTTTAAGATTAGAATTGATTTTATTCATAATTAATAAAATTAATATAACATTTTAATATAAAACAAAATCATTAGACATGGCTATCTGCCGTCTGCCGAATTGACTATTTATATACTTTTCGTTATTATTTATTTTTTAAATTTGACTTTAAATTTTATAATTAGCGATTTTTAATTTATTTTAATTAACAATTATCACATAATAATAAAAAGAAAAAAGGTGTCTCATCAAAAAAGTCCTTGTAAGATTCTATTTCGATATCTTAAAGCAATTGTACAGAACTGATACAGTTTAGAAACATTCATTTGATTTAATTCGAATATGACTTCCTCAATGGTTAGAAAATCTTTTCCAAAGATACATCTTCTCGTTTCTTTTAGAGTAGGATACTTTCCCAAGAAATGCACAACGTCTTCCCTCTCCATCCTGTTGCATATATTACAGATGACTGGAAGATCTGCTCTGTAAACTATAGGTTTAGAATTTCAGCTCGTAGTCTGACCATCATTGATATTTCCCTGACACTAAGCTCATCACGGAAGTAGTTTAACTGCTGCAAATTGTGGTTAAGCTGGCAGTAGACCGTACGATGTAGGGAGTTTGAAGCTTCATCCATGTACTTGGCTCTAGCTAATTCATCTACCTTGGAAATAATTTGGTACATGTCCTTTTTTAATTTGGAAAGGTCCTCGACAGTACAAACCAAATTAATTCCACAATTTTCTGCCAATTCAAGCCATTCGCGATACCATCCCATCCTTGAATTGATAGCCTGCTATTTTGATAGAGCTGCTATTTTGGGTAAACGATAGTCTGCCAAATTTAAGCTTCTAATTATGTAATCCACTTGCAGTTTTAATGTTTTCACAAAAAGTGGAGAAATTCCCGTTTCTAGCATTATGACATAGTTCGGTGTGTTGGCCGGCAAATAGAATGCTCGTTTAATGTAGAAGCGCAAAAGCTTTTCAACCATCTCATAATATTTACTTCCCCAAGTTTGTGCAGCGTAAAGCATAATGGATTCTGCTACCGTTTCAAAAATTTTGTATTTGCTACTATGAGCAATAGATTCGTTCGTGAAACATCTTTTCCATGTGAGGTTTATCGCCATTTTCGCTTTAATAAGCTTTTCACTAAAGTGTTTCTCCATACTTAAATTCTTCGTGAAGGTAACTCCTAAGTACTTAAACTCTTTAACCACTTCAATCAATTCTCCAATGAATTTCCACTTTTCGTTTGCGCAATTTCTCCCTCCATGTTTTTTAAAGATCATCACTTTCGACTTCTCTAAATTGACAATTAATCCCCAACGTTTGGAATATTCGTGTATCCGATTAATCATTAGTTGAAGTGATTCTGGAGTATATGCGAGCAGTACAATGTCGTCTGCAAATAGCAGAGCTTTAATCAGCGTCCCCGCATAAACAATACCTCCGGGCAACCAGTCGATTAGATTCTCTATGAATATTGCAAATAAAAGCGGGCTTAGTCTGCAACCTTGCCCAACCCCTGATGCAAATTGGAACCAATCAGACTTTTCTTCACCATTCCACACAGCAGCTCGAGTGTCTTCATAAATGTTTTCAATTAGTCTGCCAAACTTCAGAGACATTCCTTTTTCGAACAGCCTATAGATTAGCGATTTACGATCCACAGTATCGAACGCAGCTTTGAAGTCAATGAAGAACACGTAGAGTTTTTTGTCTTGGTCTAAGAATGAATCTGTAATACTCCTCAGCACATATATATGATCAACAGTTGAATACCCTAGTCTAAAGCCGGCTTGAAATTCTTTTAATTGTTTATTTTCTTTTATCCATGTTGACAGTCTTCGTTGCATTATTGCGGTAAATGTTTTATAGGATGCATTAAGAAACGAAATTCCCCGATAGTTTGCTGGATCCGATGCACATCCTTTCTTGTATATAGGAAAAATCAGTGCTTCCTTGAACTGAAGAGGTATCACGCCTGTTTCAAAAACATTGTTGAACAAGAGAGCTAAACTTTCAAAAAGGCCGCTATTCGCATATTTATAGAATTCAGCTGGTATTCTATCAGACCCTGGTGCTTTTCTATCTTTAAGGCCCTCAGCTGCTAGTTTCACCTCATCCGGAGTTATTCGTTGATAAAGGATTTGATTTTCGATTCCTGGAGCAGCAAAATGAATGACAACCCGGTTCATAACTGGATTAAGAAGCATATTGAAGTGCCACGATAAAACATCGGAATTAAGGTTAAGTTTCCATGCCAATTGCCAAAATTCAGCCGAATTTCTGCAACTTCAATGTTTTTATAAATAAGGGTGAAAGACCAGTTTCTAACATAATGACGTAATTTGGTGTATTCTGCGGTAAATGAAATCAGAACAAAAACATAAAATGTAAAAAAGAGCCAAGTTCTCTTATGTGCGAACAACACTGTGTAAAAAGTTAGCCACCAAAAGTAATGAGATCTAAAAGAACGCCAAGTTCTTACATGTAAAAGGGTTAAATTGAATATTTTATATCATAGAAGATAATACAACAATATTAAAAGAAAATAGAAAATAGTTCGGATGAAAATTTACAAGTTCCCTGTTCAACATCAAAATTAGTTGTTGAACCGCGTAAAATCCGATAACAATTAATTTAAAATTAAAAAATCACCTTAATTTGATTTTACAGAAAGTATTAACGAAAATAAAATACTTATTTGAATTTATACTTTAAAATTTCGTTAACTAACCTTATGAATGCATTTCGAAACACATTCGTTTCATCATCAGCATTGCACTATTGAAGCTGTGGCTGCGGGTGTTGATTGAAGCGCGACGTAAGCATCGTTAAGGAAAACCGAAACACAAAACGAAAAACAACGGTTACATACATCGAACATGAACTCGAAACAAGTATGTTGCTATATTTTGGCAAACAAACCGTCGCCCTAAAATTGGGTTGCCGTAAACGCCATTTTTACGTTTTTGGGAAATCGCATTTGAATGTTTGACATCCAGTTTCAGAAAAACCAACCGCTGAGATTTTTTGATTTTTTTACTAGATACTTTTATGAGTGTCTTCTTTCTAAAAGTGCAAGCAGATATTCATGAATTCTTTTAGATTATAAAATATTTACAATTAATTAAAAAATCATGATTGCCGTATACGCCACAAAATCAAAAAAAATTCTTACCTCGTGCACGTACGTCAAAAAATGTGGCACATACGGCATTCCAATACAAAAACTTAACTTACAGACTTCTCAGAATAGCTCGGTCTCAAGTAGCACAAAAGTCTAAAATACACCAAAATATTTGGTGTATTTTTTGCAGTGATACCTATACATTTTCAATATAAAAAATACACTACTTTTCAGTGCAGTTTTTGGACATTTAGTGTAAATTATACCCATGTTCTCGTACATAAAGAACACCGATTGCACAAAACTTGTACCGATATTAGGTAAATAAGTTGTGCAAGTGGCATAAAAATTGTCCTGGTTACTAGGATATAATATACTCCAGGCGTGTAAACTATTAGGCGGGGAGCCCCCTGCCCCCCAGGTATGCGAAGCCTTTCTGGCTAACTCAATTCACGCCGACCAAGCGAATCTTATTCATCTTGGCTTTATCTTTTATTCCTCATTACAAATTTTAGTGGGTGCGATGACGACGGGAATTTCTTGTATGGGGCTCCTGGGCTATATGAACTGATAACTGATTTTCAATCGGAACAATTAAAAATGAATAAAAATTTACACCGTTTCTTATTTTTTAGTGGAAGATGAATCTGCAAGAATTATGAATTATTTATATGATTCTAAGTGTCCTCTTGATGGAAGCTGGGAAACAAATGAAAAATTTTCCCGAAGGAACTCTATTTATACTTTTTCCAGTTCAAGTAAAATCGTATGCACGTACGGCCAATTAAGAAAACATTTTTTTTTATTTAGTGACGTACGTGCATGTCTAAGTTATCGTTTTGTATACACATAAGTCAAAACAATACTAAAAAATATTTGTAAATTTTACGGCGTACGTTGGAAGATAAAGAACGTACGTCAAATCAATTCTTGTAATAAAATTTTGGAAAATTGTATGGAAATTTTGACGTATATGCCAAAATTGGGCGTTTACGTCAAAATAATATAGCTTTTTATCGGAGGTAGTTTCTTTATTTCTTGTATTAACCATTTAGCCTGTTTGTAACAAGGAGTATTGATGTTATCAACAATCGGTCTCATTTGTTTACCACTTTTGTGAATTTTTGGTAAGGCATATAAACAAGCTAATTTTGGGTTTGACACTTACAACGATCTACTCAGACGCGAACCAAAATTCTCACTTATACGTTTTCTTAAAACATCACTGTCGCGAATCATTTTTGGTAAGGGATTTTTCTTTACTTTTTGATATTTGCACTTTGTTATCAATTCATTCACTCTTTCTTTATAATCACTTTTATCTAAAACAACTATTTTGTTACCTTTGTCGGCTTTCACGTACACAACATCTTTTTCTTTTAGTTTTTTAACAGTATCGATTTGATTTTTTGATGTACTTACTTGTAACTTTGTAACTTTGTTTACTTGTATTGCTGAGTTATTTATTTCTTCTTTTGAAGTAAATTTAAGTGATCAAAGTTTATTACCCAGAGTATGGTGGAGATATGTCGATGATGTTTTTGCGGTTTTAAGAAGAGAAGATATCTCAAAAATACTGGATTTACTCAATTCACAAAACAGTTCCATACAATTTACTTGTGAAGAAGAACAAAATGGTAAACTTCCCTTTCTTGACTTAGAACTTCAACGGTTAGGAGAGAAAATAGAAGTTGGAATTTACCATAAGCCAAGTAGTACTATGAGAACGATAACCGCCAATTCACAGACCCCAATCCAACATAAAAAAGCAGCATATCATTCACTAATACATAGACTCTGTAATTTACCACTTTCATTAGCGAATTTCAAAAATGAATACGAATATATTAAAAATGTAGCTATAATAAATGGATACAATGAAAGGATGGTAGATGAGTTAATTTTTTACCATTCCAATAAAGCGAGAAAATCAAATCTCACAACTTTTGTGGTAAGGAATACGTTGGGCAAACGAAAAGAAGCATTAAAAAGAGATTCAATGACCATTTAGCATGTATTCGATTGAACCAACCTTCGCGATCGGCAGTCGCAGCACACGTCATAAATATGAATCACAATGTTAGCCTAGGCAATGTACGTATAGTCAAACAAGTGCGAAATGAAATGCAATTGGATGCATACGAAAGTTTTTACATCCAGAAGGTCAACAACCTTCTAAATCAAGACAACGGCAATATCGATTCTTGTTTGTTTGCCTAAATATAGCAACATACTTGTTTTGAGTTCATGTTCGATGTATGTAACCGTTGTTTTTCGTTTTGTGTTTCGGTTTTCCTTAACGATGCTTACGTCGCGCTTCAATCAACAGCCGCAGCCACAGCTTCAATAGTGCAATGCTGATGATGAAACGAATGTGTTTCGAAATGCATTAATAAGGTTAGTTAACGAAATTTTAAAGTATAAATTCAAATAAGTATTTTATTTTCGTTAATACTTTCTGTAAAATCAAATTAAGGTGATTTTTCAATTTTAAATTAATTCCCTGTTCAAGTTTTAAAATGTTATTAATCACGCTTCAAACGAAAACTTGCCAAGTAAACTTGTAAATTTTCATCCGAACTATTTTCTATTTTCTTTTAATATTGTTGTATTATCTTCTATAATATAAAATATTCAATTTAACACTTTTACACTTTTACTTGGCTCTTTTTTACATTTTATGTTTTTGTTCTGATTTTACATCTTTTTGCAAAGTTTTTTTTTTAATGGAAGCATGAACCTCGAAATAACTTAATAAGCTAGCAATTTGCAAACTTTAACAATATAATTGCTATGCCAATTTATAAATAAATTATAGGAAGGTTAGGTTAGAGTGGCTGTCTAGATGTCACATTTATACATCAAGAGTCCATTGTGAAAAGGAAAGTTACTCATGGAGTTTTATGAAGTTAAACACACCAGATTTCTAAATTTCAACATCCTATGACCATTTTTAGAAAGTGGGTGGCAGCCGCGCCCCTTTAATGAAACTGCAATTTTATACCTACTTATTTTTTCTCTTATACTCAACCGAAACCCTATCAGAATTTCGAATTTAAACGTTTTCGACTATTTTAACTAATTAAGTGGGCGGATACCACGCCCCTAAATGGAAATAGATTTTTTTCGCATTTTTTTCATGTTATTCAACCAAAATCTTACAAGAATTCCAAATTTCAACATCCTACGATCGTTTTAAGATAATGGGCGGAAACCACACCCCTAAATGAAACCAAAATATTTTACATATATTTTTCCTCATGTTCAACCAAAACTCTATTAGAATTCCGAATTTCAAGATCCTATGACCAATTTTAGAAAGTGGGCGGATACCACAACCCCTGAATGAATGGTACCATTGTACCAAATTTCAAGATTCTGCTATTGTTAGAAGTGCTTCATAATTTTGATGATCAGTGAGTCAGTCAGTGAGTCAATTACGGTTTTTGAAATGTTTACTGTTCAATATCTCAGGAAGTAGTGGTTTTACAAAATTAAAGGGCCTTTGTGTCCATGAAGTTAATACGTATTTCAAATTTGAAGCTTCTAACTCTATGGGTTCAAAAGTTATGGGGGGTTAAAAATGTGCTTGAGTTCGATCCTGTAAAAAGGGAGTAGTGCTAGAACTTGGCTGGGCACCACCGTGCTCTTTGATATTCTTTTGATAAAGTGCGTCAGAAGTTTTTCAACCAAGTTGTACTTTGTGCATCCCCATACCTGCGCTCCATATAGAAGTATGCTCTCAGCTACTGCTTCAAAGACCTTAAATTTGCTACTGTGTGCTATACACTTATTCATGAAGCATTTTTTCCATGTCATGTTGATAGCAGTTTTCGCCTTATCTAATTTGTCCTTTAAGTGTTTCTGCATATTAAAATTATTTTTGTAAGAGTAATGCCAAGATATTTGTATTCGCGTACACATTCAATAATTTCTCCGTTAAAGCTCCACCTTTCATTTGATGCATTACGACCTCCACCTCTTTTAATAATCATAACCTTTGATTTGTCGATGTTGACTAGTAAGTTCCATAGCTGACAATACTGATAAACCCTGTTAACCTTTCTATACTCGCGCGTTTTGACAGTACACGTATACTCGCGCACGGTCTCTCAGACCGAAATCTTATCTCGTCTACATTTTCGTGAATATGTATTTTCCCAATTGTTTTTGCCGTTTATTTTAAAGAAAGTAATATATTTAAATGAAACAAATAGAAAAACATAACAACTTTGAACTTTATTCGGTAGCAATTACATTTTATGCAAGCCTCTCAAAAAATTCAGTTTTTTTTTGGACCTTAACTTATAAAATAAAAATAAATATTTGTCTCAATAAAAAATAAAAAAAAATTATGAATTCATTGAAAACAAATAACAATAATTATAAAAAAGTATAAAAAGAGATTCAGTTTTCATAATTGTTCAAATCGTAGCAATCTGAACATACCATTAGTGCATGGTCAAAAAACCAATTCAAAACGGTTCCTAGAAATGTTGTATATGTAAAATATATATATACACATATATAAAGTATATACATACACATAAGCATATGCAAAATATAAACACCCCTAACGTAATACAAAATTTACCACCCACTGTTTCTTCTAAAATTTTAAAATTACTTAACCAAAAACTCTAACACCTGTACTCGCGTCGGTCTGACAGACCGAAAACAAAAACTAACAAAATATGCAACAAGTCTTCCTAAGAGGTGCGCTTGCGCCCATCTAATCGAAAGAAAATACTTATTTAGGAAGCTACTCAGAATTTCAAAAAGACAGCGATTTTATTTTTCAAGGAAACTAAGAATTAATGATTTGTCGGTCTGAGAGACCAATGCGCGAGTATAGGAAGGTTAATCATGAGCTGCAGAGTTTCAGGAGAATGCGCAAACATGACTATATCGTCTGCGAACAGCAGTGCCTTAATCTTTATCCCTGCGAAATCCACTCCACCAGGCAGGTAGTCCAAAAGGTCGTTTATGAAAAGAGCAAATAAAGTAGGGCTAAGTGTACATCCTTGTCGCATTCCCGAAGACGTTTCAAACCACTCCGATAATTCTTCCCCTGTCCATACTGCTGACCTGGTTCTTCTATATAAAGCTTTCCAAAACGCGACCAAACTTCAATGATTACCCAAGGCTATACAGCTTATAGAATAGATCACCTCTATCGATTGTATCGAAAGCCGCTTTAACCCTCCAGTGGGCGCGTGGTTAAAAGAGACACGAGTGGTCGCGTGGTCTACGACTGTAGACCATTTTGTTTAGCCAAAAAATATATATACTATAGCGTTTTAAGAATTCAAATCGCAGTCAAATCATAGAGGAACATATTTTGTTTCATATTCATCACTCAAAGATAAAAAGTTATTGATACACTGAAAAAAAAATCGGAATAAAAAAACAATCCCAATTTTACGATTTTTCGTAATCATTTTTTATAAAAAATAAATTAATACTTTAAAAAAGTTAATAACAAAAAAAAGAATATTTTTTTCAATAAATGATTAACCAAATAAAGTAATGAATAAGAAAAACGTAAAATTGTACACAAAACAAAAGAAATATAAGACTTGAAAAATTCAGTTTTTCGTGTTCACGTTTTTGTCTTTTTTCATAAAAAATCAAACAAAACAGTACAGCAAACATAAAAAAAACTATTCAAAAAACATAGAACACAAATTCATTAATAAGTTTAAAAAAAAAATTAAAATGTGCACTACAAATCACAATAAACGCATATACATTTCAAGTGATACCTACAAGCAAATTTAACACTTTTTTCGCACCTCACCCTAGAGGTCAGCTCACGGACCCAAAAATTGGTTGAAGCAATTTTCTTCACTAATCAATTAATTTTTTAATAAAAGTAGTTAAAAATGTACAATCCCTTACCTATAATAATACAATTGAAGACAACTTTTTTTGTTACACGAGTGGTCGCGTGGTCTACGATGGTAGACCAAGAGACTTTGAATACCTTTTAAGCTTTCGTATGCCCCCTCCGAAGAAAAATAGCATATTAATTAGGTAGAGCAACTAATTATCTACAGCTATTGTGAACGATGGCGGAAAAAAATTGTTTTTCTGCGAACGGCGGCGTTTTAAAAAAGACTGGTCTACGACCGTAGACCACGCGCCCACTGGAGGGTTAAAATCGATGGAAAACACATAGAGCTTTTTACTTTGATTCAAGAAATTCTCTGCCAAGCTTCTGAATATCAAAATATTATCGATTGCGGAATAACCTGTGGTCTATTTCACCAAATTACAATTGTAATAACAAATTTGTAATTGTGGATTACATTTACAAATTTGTACATTGATTTTCTGTTCCACAAACTACAAATTTCGATTCCACAAATTTGTTGGAAAGAGAGAAAAGTTAGGGGAAATTGTAATTGTTATTTACAAATGCAAACAAAAACCGTTTCACCGTTTAATTTGCAAAGTTGTAAATGACAACTGTTTTTCACAAATTTGTTGACACTCTAACTGCTAAGGTCGGAATAAAAATGAACAAACAGAACAAAATTTTTATCGCCGGTTTAATTCGGCAAAAGAAAATTGTTTTATTTGGAAAATTTTCAGAAAATATTACACACAATGTTAAAGTTAATGAGTGGCAGAAAATTTTCAATACCGTAAAAAGTAATGGAATTTTAATAGACAAGGACTGGAAGTATTAAAGAGATGTCGTTTGGCAAAATTTGAGGCGGAATACTGTGGTAAGTAAAAATGATTGTTTTTTTGAATATTTGTCTCATGTATTATGAAATTCAATTATTAAATGTTTCACATATGTAAGGCTCTTTTAAAATTTTGTTTACTATTTATTTCAAGGCCAAAGTGGACAACGGCAAGGTGCAGGTGGTGGCCCGCAGTCGAAGTTAACGGATCTTGGCAATATCATACTTGATATTGTTGGCAAAGATTCGCCTACTGTCGAGGGAATTGAATTGGAAGCCCAAAAATCGAAGAATACCAATCGCATTCTCTATTATCCTCCTTGTAGATTTGTGCGCTCTATTATAGCGGTCAATAATGCTATGTAGTTTTAAGTGCATAGATTTGTAAGATAGATTATATTCACCGGCAATATTATAGAATTGTTCACGAACTCTGTCATAATCTTCTGGCCAACGTACAGTATTTTCAAAGTACGCATCTACAATGGCAGAACAAATACAATGGACAGTTCTGCAAACCGTAGATTTCGATATTCCGTGCATGTCTGCGATTCCATGATATTGTGCACCATTCCCAAGAGAATGTAAAGCTGTTGTTGTTGTTGTGCAGGTGTAAGTGCAAGGTCATTTTATGATTTTCAATTCAATTTCTCTAGAAAATTACAAATTGTAACTTAATCTACACACGATCCTTCTTCTGAGAGAATTTTCAGCAACTGAACAAATTTGTAAGACTTTTTGATTTCGTGAAACACAAACTTACAAAAAAATATTACAAATTTGTAGTTGTACGCAACAATGAAATTTGACTCTTGGTGAAACTGAAATAATGAAATCTCTACAAATTTCCCTTTGTAAGCCACAAATACATATTTGTAATACAAATATTCCGTGAAACAGAAAAAACGGGTTTTCTACAAATTTGTTAAAAAAGTGCTTGTAAAATACAATTTGTAAGTTGGTGAAATAGACCACTGATCTAAAACCAGACTGGAACTCCGTCAGCAAAGTTTCCGAACTCCACCCAATTAACAAGACGTTTATGCAGCATCGTTGTAAAGATCTTGTAAGTTGCATTTAAAAAGGAAATACCTCTGTAGTTTGCTGCTTCCAATAGCGATCCTTTCTTGTGGATTGGGAATATAATGGCATCCCGAAATTCAATTGGAGTAAGATCTCCCTCCAAAACTTTATTAAAAAGTATTAAAAGCTCCTGTTTAAACAAGTCAGTTCCATATTTAAAAAATTCCACAGGAATACCATTAGACCCGGCTGCTTTACCGTCTTTAAGAGTCACACCGCTTTTTCCAGCTCGTTAACTGTAAAAGCAGAGTCCAGAGAGTCCACTACCTATGAATCCTGGTGATGCGTAGTGCCATTTTGTCGGCGATGTTACTGGATTCAAAAGATCCTTGAAGTAGGAACGCAGTATGTTTGTCGACAGGCTTGAGTGTCTAGAAAATTGTTTTCCATTCAGCTTATTTGCCAGTTTCCAAAAATCTGCCGAGTTCTTACAGGAAGCCAATTTTTCAGCTTGCAAATCAGCGTATAATTTTTTTTCGGATTTACACAGCTCTTTAAATTTCTTATTGGCTTCTATATAGAAACCCTTAAATAGTTAATTAAAATTTTGCTTTCGGGAACTAAGGTTTTTAGGATATGTCGTTGGTCATGGCCAAATGATGCCTGACCCGGACAAAGCCCAAGGCATCAACGACTTTCCATTGACTAAGAGTGTGAAGCAGGTTCGCCGATTTCTTGGCATGTGTGGTTGGTATCGCCGATTTATACAAAATTTTGCCAGCATCGCTGCACCAATCACCGACATGCTCAAGAAAAGCAATAAAAAGTTTGAGATGTCGTCTGCAGCCAAACAAGCTTTTGAAGAGCTTAAGTTAGCATTATGTAAAGCACCATTGTTAAACAACCCTGATTATAAAAAAATGTTCGTGGTTCAATGCGACGCTTCAGACCAAGGTGTCGGGGCAGCGTTGTTCCAACTAAACGACAAAGACGAGGAACAACCTATTGCATTCTTTTCACAGAAACTTAATTCATTTCAGGCTAACTACACGGTTACAGAGAAAGAATGTTTAGCGGCCGTACTAGCTGTTAAAAAGTACAAACCTTACATTGAAGGCTCGCACTGCAAGATCATCACAGACCAGTCCAGCCTTAAATGGCTTATGCAGCTTAAGGATTTAAGCGGACGTCAGGCTAGGTGGTCCTTAAAGTTGCAGGCCTTCGATTTTGAAATAGAACATCGAAAAGGTTCAGCTAATATGGTGCCAGATGCTTTGTCACGTGCATATCTAGAAAGTCTTGATAACAAAGATGTTGAATGTAATGGTTTTGTCATAGACCTTAAATCAGAACAATTTCAAAGTTCAGATTATTTATCTTTAATTGAAAAAGTACTTAAACATAGAGACTTAAGTCCAGACTTGAAAGTATCTGATAATCTCTTGTATAGGAAGTTTTTTTTCATTCAGATATTGATGTGGAACGTACTGATGTACAATGGCGTCTTTGGGTACCGACAGGCCTTCATGTGCAACTTCTTAGCCAAGCTCACAACCCTCTAAACTGTAGCCATGGTGGCATTGCGAAAACGCTTGAAAGATTGAGGAATTTTTATTTTTGGTCAAAAATGGCAAAAGATGTAAAAGATTATATATCGGAATGTGAAATTTGTAAAGAGAGTAAAAGGACGAACAAAATCATAAGACCACCTGACCACCCACTTTACTTTCGAAAAGCCCTTTCAAAAAAATTACATCGATTTTATGGGACCGTATATACGTTCTAAAAAGGGAAATGTACACCTTTTTGTGCTTATAGACCATTTCTCAAAATTTGTCCTTTTGAAGCCTATGGCAAGAGCTAATACACAGTCGGTAACAAACTTTTTGGAACAAACAGCTTATTGCATATTTGGAGCGCCTCAATACATCCATTCGGATAATGGGAAACCATTTGTATCCTCTCAATTCAAAAAAAAACTGCGAAAAATATGGAATATCGCATATAAAAACTGCCCTTTACTCTCCGCAATCCAATGCATCTGAACGCGTAAACCAGTCCATCTTGTCTGGCATGGGGTCATACATAAAACGAGATCATAAAGATTGGGATAAGTTCATTAAAGAAATTCAACAATCACTTTGCACCTCTGTTCATCAATCAACTTCTAAAACCCCGTATTTTGCATTATTTATAACTCAGATGGTGACGCATGCAGGGATGTATCCACTTTTACAACGCTTACACCTTTTGAATGATGAACATTTTCTTTCTGTAAGCAAAGCCGACCGTGTTCAGCTTATCCATGAACAGATGAAAGAACAATTGAAGCAAGCTTTTAAAAGACATTCCAAAACTTACAATCTGAGGTCATCTGAAAAGAAATTTGAACCTGGTCAAGAAATCTATCGGAAAAACTCTGCCCAAGGCGATGCCGCGAAAAATGTTACTTCAAAATTTTGTCCCAAGTATCTTCAATGTCGGATAGTACGAGCTGTAGGAAATGCACTATATGAGATTGCAGATACAAATGGAAAAATAGTCGGTATCTTCCATGCAAAAGACTTAAAAGTATAATATAGTAATACACTCCTATCTGAGGTGTAGGTTAAAGCCAAACGTTTAGCAATAAATCGAATTCCATTTCTTTTTCACATGATCATGTTTCAAAATAAATGGTTTTGTCATGATTTAAAAAAAAAAACTTAAGTACCTACTTATATACATATATTACGAACTTTGCACAACAAGTAAGAAAACTATTCACCACACTCCTATGTTTCCACCATAAAATCCGGAAATTCGTTTGTTCGAAATAAACCCATCTGACGTGTCGTATTATTTTTCGAACTTAGGCAAATGACGATCGACAAGCCGATCATTTCCGTCAAGCTAAACTTTCTTTTCAATCTTAACCACCTGCTGAGACGGTCATCCAAATAATTAACTCACCTAATAACTAAATTAAAATTTAATAGTCCTTAGTTTAAGTTTTGAAAACTTGGAAATATTGTAAGTCTATACACTTAAAATTAAAACGAGATTTATAAAGCCAAAACAAAGTTTAATTATTTCCTAATAATAGATCGTCTTCATTGAAAAATACAAAAAAAAAACCTTAAGCCAACCGTGCCAAGATCGGAGTTGATCCGCAGCCCAAGTAAAAAAGCGTGCTAATCTAACGCACACGAGTGTGGATTGATACTTTTTTGGTATCATATCGTACAAAAAAAGCCGCTATACGATCATGCAAAGTGGAGCACAACCTTGAAATCTACTCTGTGCAATTTTACATACACTCAAGTCAACGAATCGACAGTAGACACTGAAGCTGTGCGAAGGTGCAAATACATCATAATCTGAATAGCAGGACTGCGAAACCCCTTTTACAAGACAGATCTGGGTAATCCACGAGCTAACTAACCACCAATCCCAGCCGAGGCTCAAGTGAAGCTTTAATCAATTATATGTATACCTATGCATATTGATTGATTTTCTTTAAAATTAAAAAAAAAAATAACAAAAAAAAGAAAAATATTATATAAATTTAAAAAGTAGAGCGATAAAAAGTTTAATTTCAAAGTGGTGCCTATATGGGATTAGAGAAAAAAAAAAGAAAATTGTTTAACCATAAACTTTAAATTTCTATGAGTAACTACCTAGAGTATGATTTAAGCCTAATGTAAGTGACAGTGAAAATAACCTTTTATACCTTAGTATATACATACATAACAAGAAAATCAAGAATATAAATAAATAAATAAATAAATCAAAACCAAGATCGACATCTCAGCTTGTGCGCACAACGTCAGTCATCGATGTTAAACCTCGCCGTTTATATCAGAAATGATGTGGCATATCAATTTCAACCACAGTATTCTTCAAATTCAAATCCTTTTTTCAATTCTATGTGGTTCAAATTTTCCGTGAATAAGCACATCATTCATTATTGTTTTTTATATCGAAGCCCTAATCTGGACAGAGCTTCAACTTCTCAAGAATTTGACGCTTTGTCTGACTCCATCCAAAGAATTGTTTCCTTGTATCCTCGCACTGAAATCGTTATTACGGGCGATTTCAATGTACACAATTCTTCCTGGCTTCTCCATTCGAACAAGACAACACCCGAAGGTGTGTGTGCTGAGATTTTTGCTGAGTTTAACCATCTTACTCAGATGGTCAACGAGCCCACTCGAATACCGGACATTGACGGTCAAACAGAAAATACTCTTGACTTGTTTCTTACCTCTGACCCTGATAAGTATGTAATTAATGTACTATCGCCTCTAGGCCGATCTGACCATTGTGTCATATCTGCTAATTTCTCGTGTCAAAAAATTCCAGTAAAAGAAAGAGCTCCTAAGAGAACCGTTTGGCAGTACGAGAAAGCCAACTGGGACGGTCTCAATAACTTCTTCAGGATCTTTAACTGGTCACTATGCTTCCTCGATAGTGACGTAGACTCCAGTGCGGATATGATTACAAGTTTAATTCTTCTGGGGATGAGAACTTTTATCCCGAACAGGGTTAAAAGCATCAAACCCAAAGAGAACGCATGGTTTGATGTGAGCTGTAAAGAGGTTATCAGGGTTAAAGAGGTAAGTTTCCGTTGTTACAAAGCCAACAAAACTGAGGAAAACCGGAATAAGTTTAAACAAGCCAGGAAGGCCTGCAATGCTCATATTCGAAGGACTAAGTTTTTGCATGACCAGAAATTAAGGCAAAAAATACTGCAATGTCCCAAAGGCAGCAAGAATTTTTGGTCATTTGTAAAAAATATGAAGAATTCTTCTTCTTCCTCGGTCCCTACGCTTGTTGACAATGACACTCCCGTTGTTAGCTCTCTCGCGAAAGCTAACCTTTTTGCTAGGCAGTTCGCCTCCAACTCTTCGCTGCCAGAGAGTGTCATGACTCCTCCAGTTCTTGAGCGCGTCAATGATTCCATGGGACAAATCTTCTTTCGCACTCGTGCTGTGGCAAGAGTCCTAAAAGATCTCAACATACACAAATCCGCTGGTCCGGATGGTATCCCCGCTATTGTTCTGAAGAGGTGTTCTTCATCGCTGGCAAAACCCTTGCGTAAGCTTTTCCATCTATCCTATTCTTCTGGGCTCGTTCCGAGTAGTTGGAAAACAGCATTTGTCCAGCCTATACCCAAAAAAGGCGAATCCTCCTCTCCCTCCAATTATCGTCCGATTGCACTTACGTCCCTTCTTTCTAAGGTCATGGAAACGCTGATAAACTATCAGCTCAAGAAATATCTCGAAGACCGAAAGCTTCTTAATGACCGGCAGTACGGCTTTCGCAGCAACAGGTCCACTGGTGATTTGATGGTCTATCTCACCGAACAGTGGAACAAATCTTTACATCGTTTTGGAGAAAGTAAGATTGTTGCGCTTGATATTTCAAAGGCATTTGATAGAGTTTGGCACCAGGCTCTCTTATCGAAAATGCGTGCTTTCGGTATTGATGAATCCCTCCTTCGTTGGATTAGGAATTTTCTTTCGAACCGCTCTATACAAGTTGTATTGGACGGGTTCAAGTCTGTAACCCACAAAATAAATGCTGGTGTGCCCCAGGGCTCCGTTTTGTCTCCGACCCTCTTTCTCATTTTCATAAATGATCTCTTGTCTGTAACTTCTAATCCAATTCATTGTTTCGCTGACGATAGTACCCTTAGCTTTTCATATTCGTTCCCAGACTCACATCCCTCCCTTTCGGATGTGGAACTGCAACGGCAAAATATGATGAGCTCATTAAACTCTGATTTAAACAGCATTGTACAATGGGGAATAAAAAACCGAGTAGAGTTTAATGCTTCGAAAACTCAATGCTGTCTTGTATCGTTGAAGCGAGATATACCCCCCTTGCCACTGTCCATGAGTGGCACTTGCATCAGTGAAACCGAACATCTCGAGATTCTCGGTATGTGCATCACCGACCACCTCTTGTGGAAGGATCACATACGCGTTGTCGCCAAAAATGCCGCAAAATGTTTAGGTTTTTTAAGACGGTGCAAGAAATTTTTTTCCCCTTCTGATCTGGCTAACATCTACAAAACTTACATACGTCCAAAGCTTGAGTACAACTCCCACGTTTGGGCTGGTGCTCCAGTTACGTACTTAAGTCTGTTGGACAGTATTCAAAACAGAGCGTTCAAGATGATTGGTGAACACACCATCGTTGAGACATTTACGTCACTTGAACATCGACGTAATGTCTCATGCCTCACCCTCTTTTACCGTTATTTCAACGGTTTATGCTCTAGTGAAATAGCCAGCTGCATTCCTCCCCTTAAGATATTCAACCGTAATACCCGCGCCTCTAGGAATGCCCATCAGTTCACCCTCGAGCCCAACTTCGGACGTACAGTTATGTTCAGGGAATCATTCTTTAGCCGTACTACGCGAATGTGGAACGCTCTTCCACACTCTGTGTTCCCCAGTCGTTGCAATGTACATGAATTCAAAACCAATGTTAACCGACACCTCATCCTTCACCCTCTCCATCTATCCTAGTTTTCCTAACGCCCGCACTGTGCTTTGGCATAAAAAGGGAATAGAAACCCCTTGAGTGCGTGCTTATTATAAAAAAAAAAAAAACCGTGAGTAATCATTTTTTCATAAATTGCATGCACATACATAATATATAATATATATAAAATACTATTATATATTTAAATACTATTAGAAAAAAAAATTAATCAAAGAATCTTATAGCCCTTTTGCTGCTCCAGTTACATTGGCATATAAACGAGAAGAAAATAAGAAATCAAGATTATGCATTGACTTTCGAGATTTAAACAAAATTGTAGTTCCTGAATCGCAACCATTCCCATTAATTTAAGATCTCATGGAAAAAACGAGAGACTGCAAATACTTTTCCACATTCGACATAAACTCTGCATTTTGGTCCATTCCCTTAAAAATAGAAGATAAAAAGAAGACTGCGTTCGTCACCCAAGAAGGACATTATCAATGGACTTGTCTTCCATTTGGGTTGAAAACTTCACCAGCTATATTTCAAAGAATATTGAGCAACATCATAAGAAGAAACAAGCTCTCAGACTTAACAGTCAATCAGTGGCGTAGCGTGGGTTTTTGCCGCCCGGGGCAGATCAAATTTTGCCGCCCCAAATTTTTTTGTCAAAGTTGGTGAACACTACCATTTCTTCCATAATGAACCATACTTACAGAGTGTCCATTTATTTGTAGGTGATGTATATCGATTATAACCATATTGAAAGTAACCACATTTTAAGGAACCTAACATTCAAATTTGATTAATGTTTTAAATTGCATACTCACTATAAAATAAAGCTCAAAAAATAAATTAAGATTAAGAAATTATATTTAATTTTTTATTATTACTAGTACAAATAAAGGTCGCTACACACACAACAGCATATTTGACAAGTATACTTGTACAAGCATACGTATGTTTTATTTCGCCTCCACACGCTACAGCATGCTCGAACATTTTTCAGTTTATGTTGCGAAAATATGTGAATCGGACGACGACTTATCCGTAAAAAAGAAACACGAAAAAAGAAACGTGATTTATGGTGTAAAGAGTGGTTACTGAAGAGAAGAAGCTACTCCCATATCAATTTACTGAGTAAATTGAAGATATATCTGTGCAAGCCAAAAAATACAGGTAAACGCGTTTCGTTTTACTTGTGCAAGTATAGCTTGCGCAAGTTTGCAGGATTCGAAATCAATCAATCATCAAGTGACTTGCACAAGTAAAATACTTAAGCAGAATATCCCTACAGATGTTACTGTTTGCTTGTACAAGTTGATTGTACAAGTATACTTGTCAAGTATACTGTTGTGTGTGTAGCGACCTTAAAGCAAAAATTTAATTTTTGTATTCATTTTAATAAGGAAAGTTTCGTATATTTTTATTTTTAATGAACATCTGTTTCGATTTTTAAATTAAGCAAATTTGATTTTTTTAATTACATTGTGGCAAGCAACTCAACTGACATTGACTTATGTACGTTTGTACGTTACCCATATTTAACAATTTATAAAAGGTAGAAAATGTTTAAATTATTTGTCTTCTTTGTTTTTTACACACAAATTCTTTTATTATAGTTTCGGTGTCAATCGCATCAGTTTTTTGCATTTCTATGGCTAGAATTCCTAGGTTACTTAACCTTAGAGTGCTCATTGTTGACCTGAGATAGTTTTTTATTAGTTTCAGTTTTGAAAAACTCCTCTCACATCCGGCATTGCTTATTGCTATTGTTAAAAAAATAAGGAGCATAATGATAATGTTTGGCAAACTTGTTTCTAACTTCGACTGTACTATGAAATTTAATATTTCAAGCGGGTTTGTTGTTTCAAGATCGTTAAGTCTTTCCAAGGAAGATGCAAAGGCTCTTAATCGACCACGTTCTATTTTGAAATCATCGGGAGATACATCATGCTCATTGAATGCAAGTTCCGAATCGTAATCAAAATTTTCAGCCAGTAGCTTGGAAGCTGAAAGAAAGTCGAATTTTTTGGCCAAACTTTGCAATTGGTTAAATCTCTCCTTGATTTCGACGATGATTTTATCTAAGGAAGAAAACAATTTTCTTCTCAACTCTTCGTCATGAGACAGACCAACATCTGTGCTTCCATCACCAAAGATGTGCTTCCTTTCTTTCCTTCTGGGAGGATCCAAGGAAATGACTAAGCTCCCACACAAATTTCTTGCGTAAACAAGAGCATCATTGACTAATTTTTCTCTTGTATCTTCAAGAAAAGTTAGTAGAGCACTGATTTTAGCTGCACACTGATAAAGGTCAAGACCTTCGGTTTGTAAGTAAATTTGACAGTCATTTATTTCATGAAGAACAGGTTTCCAAAAGCCCAAAAAGCAGAGAAAAGAAAAGGATTGCATTGCTATAAGCAAAGTTCCTGCATCTGTTCTCGTATTTAAGCTTTCGCCTGTCTCAGTAAGCTTTTCTAAAGAATTTAAAATATCCTCATAGTAACAGTATGTGGGCTCCACAGAATCCGCTCTTGCACTCCATCTTGTTTTTTGAATCCTAGCTAATGATTGTGGATGCGTTCCAAAACCTTAGGCCGAAAACCTACTTGTGCCTTAGAGGCCAGTTATAGCTATCATTGGTTTTCATCATTGAAACACATCATCGGAATTTTTCTGATAGGTCGGTTATAGCAATCATTGAAAATTCTGTCAAGAATTTTTTTCCTGTCGCAATTCTATCATTGAAACTGTGAGAAGTTGAAACACATCATTGGAACGATTTGTTTAATTTTTGACATAATACAATCAGCTGTTCAGGGAAATGAATTTACAACAGGAAAATGGAAAAACACATTTTAATGAAAAATAAGTGTGGAATTGAACTTATTTATGCCAATAAAAATTCTTGGAGTGATTTCCGATCGATTCGCACTTCTAGTCAACAAAAAAAAAAACAATTAAATATCCATTCTTATATATCTATATATCATATATATCTTATATATTTATATAACTCATATATCTATGTGCAATTTATATCAAACAGATCATATGATTGAATTTGGAAGTGCCATACAAAAGTACGAATTGTTTTTTTTTCACTTTAAGTGCCTTCTTTTCAAACTAGCATCTTTAAGTTGTATATCGAGTAGAGGTTAAATAACACATTTAACCCTTATAAGTCGTATTGCCAATTTTATAGAACATGGCTTAAGTATAAATTGAAACCCGATTTGCTTGCATTTCGTTACTGATAAAGCCAGGTATTTATATAGCAAAATAAGATTTCAAACAAAAGCTTTTTAGATGTTCAGCATTCTTAATTAGACTGAACCCTCTTTTATTTTCATTTTTGTTCATTTTTTGTGTCGGAAATTCTACTGCTTGATACATTTGATGCTATTTGCTGCTTTTACGCAGTTTTACTTTTTTGCTATCTTTTTGAACACATCCCTCTTCTGCTCACTTTTATCCAACTTTCGTACGTTAAAACTACAAATTTTCAAATTTACCGGTTAATTTACTCCCCAGATGGGATGCCTAAGTTTACTGAGATAGTATTGGTAAAAACACGCATACTCTTGCAGTAAAATTTGACCGCAGCTTGTAGACATTGTCATTTTGACAGCTTGGTTTCTTATCTCCCTTTTAACTCATCTGTGGGTTGGTGCTTGAATGTTTGATATTTATTTTCGCTGCACTACATGGTTGATGGTTTTCGGTCGCAACTACCTCTAATCGTGATCGTGAAGGGTTGATTTCGATGTTTTTCTCTACCCGCCGCGCTGCTCCGCCGCGACGAGTCGACGCCTCACCACCCGTCCCAAAAGATATGTGTTCTGCTTGTCAAAGAATAATTTAATGAGGGATAGTTTTGCTGCGTTGTTGCTTATTCAGAAATTTTCTTTGAGAAGCAGTTGTTATTTAAGATTTTGTTGTTTATCTGAATGTTTGATGGGTGCATCGTAATTCGCAAAAGATTTACCATCGTAGATTTTCGGTGTAATGTTTATGTTAAATTTGTGGCTAAATGAAGTTTGTGGTGGTATAGGTACAGGTCGATTGGATGCCACCCCATACGAAATTCTGTTTACCGAAAATTATTTCAGGGTTCTTTTGTTTTGGTTACCTTTTTTTTTGCCGCCCCTCAAACAAGTGGAGGGTTTTTTGTTTTGGTAACCTTTTTTTTTGCCGCCGCCCCTTTTTTGCCGCCCCTCAAACAAGTGCCGCCCGGGGCATTTGCCCCCCCCCCCCTGCCCCCCTCCCACCCCCCCCCCCCTACGCTACGCTACTGCAGTCAATTATATTGACGACATTCTGATTTTTTCTAAAACGTTTTCCAAACACAGAAGCCATCTCGAACAGTTATTAGAAGCAATAATGAGAGAAGGATTTAGACTAAAATTTTCAAAATGTACATTTGCGGCAGACTCTGTCAAGTATTTAGGTTACATTATTAACAATAATTCGATACGACCTATAAAAGATAATCTTATATCTATAAAAAACTTTCCTTTGCCTAAAACGAAAAAAAAATGTGAGACAATTTCTAGGGAAAATAAATTTTTATAATAAATATGTTGAAAATAATGCAATAATCTTAGATCCACTCCATAACTTGCTTAGAAAAAATCAAGAATTTATTTGGAGGAAAGATTGTCAAGACTCATTTGACAAAATAAAGAATCTGCTTTGTTGCCAACCAGTGTTAGGTATATTTGACCCAAAATTACCGATATACATACATATATACAGATGCCAGTTTAAAAGGAATAGGAGCAATTTTTAAACAGCCACAAACAGATGGAGAAGAAAAGCCAATAGCATACTTTTCAAAGAAATTAAACGAAAGCCAAAAGAAAAAAAAGCAATTTACTTATGTGGTGTATCCACATAAATGATAACACATTACACTTCAATTATCATTACTTATTTTATTCTTTATTATTTAATATAAGAAGCGAATTAGCTTATAGCTGATGGTCCAACTCCGACTGGTCACACAGTTTTCTTGTATCATCAGCGAGAGTCAAAGTAGTACTTCTACATATAATAGAGTTGCCATATGCGTTTATAAACGCTACAACTTCCCCCGTAATTCGCTTATTTTACATTACATAATAACAAAGATATATCTATTACGAAATGAAAAGTTATTACATATTTTATAAATTTTGGTATTAAATCCAACAATAATTCATTTAATTACAGATATAAGTTTCAAATATCATAATAATTTCAAGAAACAATAATTCATTTAATTTTAGATATAAACTAGCAGTCGTCCGCCTTTCCCTCGTCCACCGGCCAGAGTATCGTCACGACTTGTGCGTTGTACATCATACGCGCGTGGGAATTTTTTTGCGAAGTTATTGTTAAATTGCATTGCAGTCAACTCTCGCTAGGTCGTAATTCTCTTAAACTTGAAAAATTTGAGCATTTTTTATGATTCCCTTCAGTTTTTCATACTTAAAGCATTCCCTTGGTCGAACTCTCCCTAATTCTAATATCTCTCTTACTTCTGCATCGTTTTTTTTTTTTCTGAAGTCAATTTTTTTTCCTGTTTCTTTAAACTGAGCATATTTTTTAGTTAAGAAATATATAAAATGATATTGTTTAAACACAATAATTTGCACAAATAGTGCAATCAATCACATTCACTGCAATGATTCACATTCACAAATCAATTGAACTCTCAAAATTCTAATTTGAGCAGTTATTAGGCCAGTTCCACCTAACAACATCTCACTGAGATCTCAATGTCACCTTGACTGAGGCAAAATCATTTGATGGAACATTATTCTCAGTTATCATTGAGATATAATGGTTACCTTACTAATTGTTGTTGCACATATGTCAGCCACGTCAAAATAGCTGAGTGAGAAATCGAATCCAAAATAATTTCATCTCAGAGATCTGAGAAAAAAATCTCAGTTCGCAGCTGAGAATTTTTGTTCCACTTAAAAAATCTCTGAGATTACTGAGATCTCTGAGATCTCAGTGAGATGTTGTTAGGTGGATCTGAAATTTTTATATCATTTGCTTGGCCAGCCTGCCTTAAGTTTGATACAGCCAACACAATATTTTTCGTTCTCATCTTTCTAACTTCTATGTTGTTATTGAACTGAAAACGGACGACAGCGCGCGGGAATTTTTTGGAATTCTGGTACTTTAATTCTAAAATCAGTTGGTGCTGAACAGTAATTTTTTCAACACATACCAAGAAAAATTAATATTTTTTTGCTGTTTTTTCCACTTTTTCCACTGATTCTTCGCTTATATCGCCTAATGTTATATAGCCTAAGGCCTTCCATAATAAATAAACTATTCAACGCAAATTAATTGTTCACTTTGATTTAGCAGTTCCTGAGATCAGCGGGTTCAAGCAAACAACAGAAACATTCAAAAAAGAATATTTTTTGCCGTTTTTGCAATATTTTTAACTGACGCTTCGCTCCTATTGGTATCAGCGTAGTATGATATAGCGTCTAGCCTTCCTCGATAAATCCACCATTAGACACAAAAAGAATTGTTCAATTTGACTGAGCAGTTCCTGAGATTAGCGCGTTAAAACGCAGAAAATTAAATATTTTTTCCGATTTTTCCACATTTTCCACAGATTCTTCGCTGCTATTAGTCGCAGCTTAATTTTAAGTCAAACAAAGCCTTCCTCGATTAATGGACTCTTCAACACAAAAAGAATTTTACAATTCGAACCAGTAGTTCCTGAGATTACCACTTTCAAACGAACAATCTCTTCAGCTTTATATAGTATAGATTGTATTGTATTGTTTGCCGTTTTTTCACATTTTCTACAAATTCTTCGCTCCTATTGGTCGCAGCTTAATGTTATATAGCTTCAAGCCTTCCTTGATAAATGGACCATTCAACATTAAAAAAATTGTTCAGTTTCATTAAGCAGTTCCTGAGGTAAGCGCGTTAAAACGCAGAAAAATTAATATTTTTTGCCGTTTTTTCCACATTTTCCACAGACTCTTCGCTGCTATTGGTCACAGCTTAATGTTAAGTAGCCTAAAGCCTAAGTCGATTAATGGACCATCCAACACAAAAAGAATTATACCATTCGGACCAGTAGTTCCTGAGATTACTGCGTTCAAACGAACAAACTCTTCAGCTTTATATATTAGTACAAGCTGACCCCGCGAACTTCGTCTCGCCGCCCTTCACAGCAACTCCAGAATAAGTATGTATGATTAACACAGATATTGGCTGAGTTCGTTATTGCAGGCTGTGTTGCCCATGCCCTGTTATTTGCTTGAATCGAATTGAAATAGAGAATTACATATCTGAATTTTTCCAAGCCTTACAACTAACTTTCTACTTTCATTAAAGCATGCAGTAAAATGAAGATTTCGTTCTTCCGGTGTGTTTTGACTATTTCACAAAAATCAGAATTCCAAAAAGCTTACGATTGTCCTCTTTATTTGCTGAATTTCCAGTAAGATTGTCCCAAAAATTTGATTTTACTCAGGCTATACCTGCAGTGAACATTTTATAAAAATGCGTTAAGGATTGAGCGGATTAAGAGTCCCTACCGGACATACAAACAAACCAATGCACCTTAAATTCCATGCAAAAACTTGATTTTAGGTCTTGAAGTTCTTCGTGCTCTCGCAGAGTTTGCCGAATTCCCAATAAAAAAAAAAATCCATTTTGCATTTGAAAATCAGTGCACCTACAATAACAATTTCCCCTTTGAAAACCAATGAGTTTTCCTAGTTTGTCATCAAGAGCTTTATGTTTTAAATTCGAAAACCCATTTTGAAATTTTCCAGTTTTCCATTTGAAAAGCAATGCACCTGCAATAATATGCAGTTTTCCATATGAAAACCAATGCGTTTTCCGAGTTTTCATCAAGCACTTGCATGTTTCCATTTGAAAACCCATTTTAAAACAAAAAAATTATAGCAAAGAAGCGTTTTCTGTGACAGCTAGTTATAAAAGACAGCTCAAATTGCTAGTGTGTTTTTGTTAGTAAAAGAGTTATTTGAAATGGGATTAGTTTTCGAAGATATACAATTTATGTCAAAACAACGTTAAGTGGGTATTCCTGGTTCTCGCAACCTCTCCACCAATATTGAACCAAATTGATTCAGCCGTTCCTAGAAGGCCGGATTCGAAGAGCAAAAACCAAGAAAAATGGTTTTATGATGATAACCTGTAATGCGCAGTATCAGCCCGTGTTTTTTTTTTTAATTTCACTGCAATAGTACCAGGCGTTAAATTGCTTGAAACAGTTAAGCAGACAACTGTTCTTTAAACCATGACCTTTAAAATTGCTGCAAATAATCGTCAAAATTCAAATTCGCCAATAACAATTACTTTTATTTAAATTTTCATTAGTGTTTCGGAATATTCTTATTTAATCAATTTAACTTAGGTAAGAAATATCGACAGCGTCACATTTTCAATGGCAAGGGTTTGGACTGGGCAAATCCACCCAATAGTTGGCATACGGAAATGACATTGATTTCTTTGGAGGGTAACTTACCCTACAAACTGTACAATCCATATTTATCCAAATTTAGCAGGCGCGAAAAATCTGGGGCTTCATATAAAATAATTGTCAAGCGGCTTGTAAAATTAAAATGTTTGAACAAAATTTTCCTAGACGCTACCGTTTGCTTGTATAAGAAGATTGTTAGCTTTTGTGTAACGACCTTAAGTTCATGTTGGCCCCGCGAGCAGAAAACGTTGGCAACTATTGCCAACTATTTAGATGATGGAGCATGAGTTCCAAAGTAATGCGATCACACAATAAAGAAGATACATTGGGTCAGTCAGTAGTAATAGCCGAAAACAATATGCAGGAAGAAATTCGCGGGCAGTTGCTCAAAGCTAACAGAACCTACTTCAGTTTTTCGGTTCTTTAAATTCAAAAATCTTACCATTACTTCGAGTCCGTGGACTTACATAGGTGAATAGCCAAAGACATTTTGAACTCTAAGCCGAGTTCGAAGTCTTACTGAAAATTGTTGCTCCAGTTTGTGTAAAGGAAGATTCCGGAGACGATATGACCACTATCTACTTATTTACAAAAATTAAGCTTGGTAGACTCATGGGCTGGACACCTAGCTCGTACGAACGAAGAGAAACAGCCCGAAAAGTCCTTGACGGTTAAATTACAGTAGGAGACAGCGCGACAGACCAAATTAACGCTGGAAGGATGGCGTAGACCAGGATACCCAAAGCCTAAGGATGCGGTGTCGGGATACATGAAAGCGGCCAAGACTGGATCCCGGTTGTGACGCATATGAATGTTGAAACTTCATTGGCCAGGCTAACGACGATAGTGATGCTGTTGATGATGATGAAATTTAAATTGTCTTCATGAGAAAATAATACATTTTCAATCAAAAAATTTCGACTTGACATATAAATTTTCGAAAATTGAAATCGATCTGATTTTTTTTTTTTTTTTTGTAGTGAAAAAAAATGTTTTTTCTCTCTCTGTTGTATTAATGTATTGTTCTGTCCCAGCCGATGGTCTCAGTCACCAGTGCTGCTATGTGTCTGTAGTTCGTTACATTTATGTGCGAAGTACTGTGAAATGTAATGTAATGTAAAATGTTTTTTTAACGTTTGCACCGTTTGTCATTTCATTGCATTTGAAAAATATACATTTTATTTTTGCTAAACCTTCTACCCTAATACCTCTTGCATTTAGAGAAAAAATTAGGAAAATCGGTCAACCAGTGTGCCCGGTTAGCGAACGAACACAAAAATTAGGCTGTTCTTTTATATATATAGAAGATAGATTTAAAATTTCATAACAATTTAAATCAATTACATATAGGATTTACCAATTCAATATTACTTAATAACAATTTTTTTATACTATTATTTCGTTAGTTTTCACAATTACTACGAGATCTTATAGGATATCTGTCTTTAATTTGAGTTGCTGACCAGTCTATTCTACGTCTATTACTTAAAGAATTTGTATTTGTATTTCCATTAATCTCATTCTGATCAGCAATAACTAAACCTCCATTTCTAACAGGATTTTTTATAAAAGGATCATTTACAGTGTGAGGAACGTACATATTACATTTATTTAAGCAAAATCTGATTTGATTTATGTGACGTTTCCAAACAACTTTATTTTGTAAGTGATTTCAACCAGATAGTATCTTTTACCTAAAATACGAACAATTCTTCCTTTAGTCCATTGAACTTTACCTGGTGTGGTGAAATCTTTTACCATAACTGAATCATCAATCATCAATTTTCTTTCTTTTTTTCCGACGTACTTTTGTTTTTGTTTATTTTGCATTTTTAGGACATTTTGTTTTAATTCGTCTGCATTACTCTTGCTTGTGTTTTTGAAAGGGTTAAGTAAATCGAACCTAGTTCTTAAGTCTCTATTGAACATTAAGTGAGCTGGTGAAAAACCAGTTGTTCCGTGGATAGAATTCCTATAGTCCATCAAAAATGCGTCCAACAATTTGTTAAAATTACCGTGTGTATCAATGCTTTTTTAAGACCTGTTTTAACAATTTTGACACTATTTTCAGCTTGTCCATTTGAAGCGGGGTGGCCTACAGGAAATGTCAAATGTGTAATGCCGTTTTGACGCAGAAAATTTTCGAATTCGTTTGACATAAAGGATGTGCCATTGTCGGTCACAATAGTTTTCGGTAGACCGAAACGCGCAAAAATTGACCTGACTTGATCAATTGTTTTAGAGCTAGTGATGTTATTATTCATGTTTATGCACTCCAACCATTTGCTGTGGGCATCAACCATGATCAAAAAGTAATTTCCAAAGAACGGCCCCATGTAGTCTAGATGCAATCTTTCCCATGGGTTTTCTGGCCAATTCCAAAGTTACTAGAGGGCTTTTTGGTGGGCTATTTTTAAATGGCAAACACTGATCACAGGAGTTTGAAACTTCTTCTAAGTGTTTGTCGATGGAAGGCCACCATACATAAGCTCTTGCTAACCCCTTCATTTTCACAATACCTAAATAGGACTTATGCAATTCTTTTAATACGCCTTCTTTTAAAGACTCCGGTATAATTATTCTATAACCCCAAAAAATTGCATTTGATTCAACCGTTAACTCGTTTCTTTTGTTAAAGTAAGGAGATAATTTCGGTTCAGGGAATTGGTTCGGCCAACCGTTTTGAATATATTGACGCACTTTTGTCAAAGTTATATCTTTTAAGGATTCTTTTTGTATAACTTCAAATTCGAGAATTGATTCACTTCCTTCTTTCAAATAATTTACAAACACATCGTTTGCCCAAAGACCATGTCGACTTTCAATTTCTTCAGGAATAACATTTTCCACCGCTCGAGAGAAATAATCAGCTATATTTGCTTTTGATTTAATGTATTGAACCTCATATGTGTAGCCCGACAAAAACAAGGCGTATCTTTGCAACCTATTTGCTGAAAGCGCTGGAATACCCTTCTTCTCCCCAAAAATGGAAACCAAGGGTTTATTATCCGTCACCAGTATGAACTTATTTCCAAAAAGATATTGATGGTATTTATTCACCCCGTAAACTATCGCCAGCGCTTCTCTTTCTAGCTGTGAATATTTCATTTCCGTAGCTGTAAGTCTTTTTGAGGCAAATGAAATGGGTCTCTCTACACCCTTTTCGTAAACATGTACTAATGCCGCACCTAAACCGACTGGACTTGCATCGACAATCAATTTTAATTTTAAATCTGGATTGAAATGGGCTAAGCAATTTTGTTCGGATAGTTTAGATTTTACATCGTCAAACACCTTTTGCTGTTTAACACCCCATTCAAACTTATCTGGTAAAAGTTCATATAAACCTGAAGCAACTGTGGCCATATTTGGCATGAACTGCCTATAAAAATTTACGACACCTAAAAAAGATTGAAGCTCTAATATATTTTTCGGTGCAGAGAGATTTAAGATAGCTTCAATTTTTTTCTTGTCTTTATGAAGACCATTTTGATCAACGACGTGTCCGAGATAATTAATTGAAGACTTTAAGAACTCACTTATTTATTTTATTTTTATATGCTCTTCTCGAGTTTTTCCGAATATAAGGATGTCATCAACAAAAACTTTGACCCCTTTAATGCCAAGAAAAAGACTATCTATTGTTTTTTTTGGAAAATAGCTGGTGCACTGGCCACACCATACACCATCCTAGTGTATCTAAATAAACCGATGGTAGTGGAAATAGTCGTGAGATCTCTCGAGTTTTCGTGAAGAACAAGTTGCTGATAGGCCATAGCCAAGTCAATTTTCGAAAACACGGTAGATCCATCAATTTCAGGCAATATTTCTTCTAGTTTTGGAGGAGGGTGTTGCGGAACCAGCAACTGGGGGTTTAATGTGATTTTATAATCACCACAAATTCTTACTGAGCCATCTTTTTTCAATATGGGTACATTGGGAGTGCCCCATTCACTATATGAAACTGGCTCTAAAATTTTTAAAACTACTAATTTTCTTAGCTCATTTTCGACTTTATCTTTTAATGAAAAAGGTAATTTGCGCGGTCTAAAAAATTTTGGTTTAGCTCCTTCTTTAAGATTCAAAATCACTCTATTTTTGTTAAAACAACCCAATCCACTTAAAAAATGTCTGCGTAATGTTTGAATAAAGTCTGAAGGTTACTATCTGCATTTTGAATATAGCTAATTTCTCTTACTCCAATATTAAAAGCATGCATCCAGTTTCGACCTAATAATGGAGGCCCACCATCTTCAATAACATGAACTTCTAATGACCTTGTCATTTTCTTGTAACAAATTTCAAACATACCGACACCTACCTGGCTTTAAATAACTTCCATTATATGTTCTCAAAGCCACATTTGTTTTTTTAAGCATTAAATTTGAAAAATGTTTATCAAAAACATCCCTTGACATGGCAGAAATTGCAGCACCGCTGTCAATTTCCATAACCAAAGGAATTCCATTCACGGACACGCTGGCTGTTATTGGACTTAGATTGGAATTTGTTCTAAAATAGAAGATTGATAATTCATGTTCATTTTCGATTTCATTATCAGTATAATCACTAGTACTAGGCATAATATAATCATTTCTAATATAATTGTTACTGTTATAATTTCTACTTCTATTACTACCTACGCATGTTACACATTTGTCTAAGATGACCTTTTTTGTTACATATTTTGCATATATAATTTTTAAAACGGCACTGATCGGTTGAGTGGTTTTTGTAGCCACAAACGTTGCACTGCCTACCGGTACTTGCTGATGCCGTTGAATCTGCTACGGCTATTTGCTGTGTACGATTTTTTTCGATAGCTTTGACGTCACGCTTTTGTTCGGCTCCCTGCAATCTGCAGACCCCTCTGACGTCTGTTTCGTTAACATTTTCAATCTTGTATTGCCGTCTCACACATTCTACTGACTGAGATATTTGAAGGCATTTTTCTAGAGTAAGACTTGCATCAGTAGGACTCTCTAGAAAAAGCTTATCTTTTTCCGCGCTTTTTTCTAACCCCATCACGAACTTGTCTGGTAGAAGCATGTCTAAATTAGTTCCAAAATCACAACCAGTAGCTAGACTTCTTACACGTGCTGCCCATTGTATCAGAGATTCGGTCTCTTCAGGCACGTAGCCAGAGGGGGGGCTAGAGGGGCTCAAGCCCCTCCCGAAATGATTTAAAAAAAAATATTTGAACAAAAGTTTGTATATTCTCTTATTAGTTCCTCACTACTTATGTAACCACATCGTAACCAGTTCAAAAAATGCAACCTATATAATCCCAGATATCCAAAACGAAATCTTGGATATATACTCTGATATTGTCACCAGAAAAATATCTAACTGGGTTATAAGATCGAGTTGTTTTAGCATTCTGGCTGATGAAACAATGGATGTTTCTGGCACTGAGCAACTTTCAATATGTGTCCGATATGTTGACTGCTGTACAGAGCCCACGAAAAGTATGCTTCGGGAAAATTTTGTAGGTTTTATTCCGACACCGACGTCTCGGACAAAACGTCACGATAGACGCATATAATTTCGAGGTAGTTAGGGACTTTGTAAGCCTTGGCTCCGCTATCAATAAGGACAACGACATCAGCGCCGTGATCAGACGAAGAATAACTCTTGCTAAGCGCTGTTTCTTCGGGCTAAGAAACCAATTGAGTAGTAAAGCCCTCTCCCGAAAAACTAAGGTGACGCTCTATAAGACCCTCATCATCCCCGTCCTGCTATATGGTGCATGGACCTTGTCAAAAACGGATGAGAACGCACTTGGCCGTTTTGAGAGAAAGATTCTACGTAAGATCTATGGTCCTGTCTGCATAAACGGTGAATGGAGGAGAAGATTTAACGACGAACTGTACGGGCTGTACAGCGACACTGACTTAGCTAAATGAGTGAAGGTCCAAAGACTCAGATGGCTCGGTCACGTGGAGAGGATGGACACCAATACTCCGGCCCGTAAAGTCTTCGAATCCACCCCAGAGGGAAGACGCAGTAGAGGAAGACCAAGGCTCAGGTGGCGCGTGCAAGTTGAAAACGACCTCAACCAACTCGGCGTGCGAAACTGGAGACAGCGAGCTAGGGACTGAGCTGCCTGGAGAGGTTTGTTGGTTGAGGCCCAAGTCCACCCCGGACTGTAGCGCCACCTTAAGTAAGTAAGTAAAGTAAGTAAGGATCCCTCTTCCGATGTTCTGAAACTGCTAGATATATGTGACAAGACCTACTCCAGGAGCATAAGCTACTTGCTTACAATTTTGGCCACACTACCAGTTACAACAGCTATCGTTGAAAGAACCTTTTCAACGATGAAAAGGATCAAAACAGTATCCCGAAGCGTTATGGGCCATCCAAGACTAAGCGCACTTGCAATGCTGTCTGTTCACTCAGGTATTGATGTGGATCCAGCTGAAGTGATCGACATTATGTCTAAAAAAAAGACAAGGTGTTTATTGCTGTAAAAATCCAAACTATTTATTTAATTAAATAAAAAAAATACAAACAAAAATAAAACATTTACATTATATATTTTTTTTTTTAATTTTTGTATAAAGAATTACTTGTTCGAAATTGAACAAGCCCCCCCCCGAACCGAAATCCTGGCTACGGGCCTGGGTCTCTTCTTTGTTCGATGAATAAAATTTATGTCGCTCCGCGAATCCAGAAAGAGCAGGCTTAAAATGATTCTCCAATTTTGAAATAAGTACGGAGTATTCAGTGTTCTCAGGCAAGGAAGGATGAATTGAGTTTTTTAAGAGCTTTAGCGTATCATCATGGAGAGATATGAGAAGCAATGATCGCATTTGAGCACTTTCTTTTATATTGTTTCCGATAAAAAATTGTTCTATTTTACACTTGTAAATGCTAAACTCATTCACTTCGTGATTGTACTTTGGTAGTTCACCTATTAAAGACATTTTAGCTTTATTTTTTTTAATAATTAGATCAATTAATTGTTTTTGCTCTTCTGTATCAAAATAGTCTGAATCTTCACCATCACTCATTAGCATTACATGTAGGTAATAATCACACGTGGTCTGTTAAAGCTTTTTTTTTATTAACACGATTTCCTCGTCGCCAATTGTGGTGTATCCACATAAATGATAACACATTACACTTCAATTATCATTACCTATTTTATTCTTTATTATTTAATATAAGAAGCGAATTAGCTTATAGCTGATGGTCCAACTCCGACTGGTCTCACAGTTTTCTTGTATCATCAGCGAGAGTCAAAGTAGTACTTCTACATATAATAGAGTTGCCATATGCGTTTATAAACGCTACAATTTAGAATGTCTGGAGTAGGGTATATTCGTAACTCCCAGGACAACCTTGGCATCGGCACGGCACGGCGGTGCCATCCCAATTGGGATTTCTACCAAGTTTCAATTTTGATGCTAATTGGGAATAATTGTCACTGGTTGGATTTCTGTATTTTCATTGGAATATTGGTTGTAGGATTGGATATCCAGTGATAAATTGGTTGTGAGATACACTTTTCTAGTTGGATATCGTTGGGTTGTGCTTGGTACTGTTCGTATTTCTAGTTCAAAAATTAAATTGTTGTTGGAATCGTGCTGATTTGGCTGGGTAGCTCCTACTCCATCCAACTCAAAATCCATGTCACTCCCAGGACAGCAGCACTTCCCAATTGGAATTCTTGCCAAGTTTCCAGTTTAATTTAAAAAAAAAATTAAATTCTTGTTGGAATCGTGCTGATTTGGTCGGGTAGCTCCTACTCCATCCAACTCAAAAATCCATGTCACTCCCAGGACACCGGCAAACATATTTAGTTGGGTAATTTCTGGCACAACATTCGCACCTGTATGGCATGCAATATAAAATTGATTTCTAAACGAAACTCGCATTCCAAAATACTTACTTCTGTGGGTTGTGCTGGTTAGAATTGTGTACAATGCAAGAGAATGTCAGAAAACAAAGAACCCATTAAGTAAAAAAATACGAGTTTTTCTTATTTTAGATTTTGAAAACTTTATAACATTGTTCTAATAAAAACCTTAAACATAAATGACCACGAATAAACGTATCAAAATCTTGTTCTTGTATATAATTATAGTTTATTTTTGTACCAAGATAGTTTATTACTTCTGAGGGTGGTCTTAAATTTCCAAAACTATCAAAATACTTAACAATATTTTTTTTTTATTTCTTATATATGCTACCCAATGAGTACCCAAACCACTTTCATTATCCAGATTTATAACACCACACTCTTTTAATGTTGGTACTTTTGGTAAAGAGTTTCGCATAAAAACTCATCTAAAATGCTTCAAGTGTTTCTTTCCAAACTGGTGAATATCAAAATTGCTTAAAGGATTGTTAGGTAGCAATTCAATTAGTTTTTTGTATTTGTTGAGTTCAAAAAAAGTCCAAGACTATTTTTATATGGTTTTAAGAACAGTCCATTTCCTTGAATAGCAACTGACTCCATAGCCTTATTATGACGCTTATTTTCTTCAAACTGTCTTTTAGCAGATCGTACATCATTGAGCGCTCTTACAACGCCAGCTGCTCCACCTGTTAGTGATCCCACAGCAGATAAACCAGCTAGAATAGGAGCTAGAAGTGGTAGAAAACCACCACTTTTTGGAAATGGAATTACTCTCGGTGTTTGAATTTGTTTTTTCTTATTTTTAATAACATTTTTGCAGCCTTCACAGCAATATTAGCAATAGATGTTGTTCCACAACAATTTATATTGTTTTTAATAGCATTTCTTGCTTCGCTTATAGCCTTTTTAAACATATTCTGTTTGCAAACCTTTTTGGATTTTGTCTTCTTAGTTCTTTTAATTTCGCTTTTTTTGGTCTTACCCATTCCTAATTTAGTTTTAGATTTCATCATGTTGGTTACTAGGAGTCCACTTAACTTTTCAGAAGAAGTTAAGAACATTTTGCCTTTATATCCTAAAATATCATTGAAAATGATCTTATCCCACACACATACTCCCAATAGTAATTTCATGCACTATCACAACAACTTTAAAATTTGATCTCAAAACCGGAAGACTTTTTTTTCTTTATATGTCTTTTAAAAACACCTTATTTCTAATTCAAAACCCAACGATTGTTTGTTCATTGAGTTTGCATCCAAATTTTATAACGGAACATAAATTACCCCAGAACATAAAGTACTTATTTTACTATCGACAAACCAAAAATATTGTCACGCGTGTCGATCTTACGATTAAAATAGGGCTATGATTTAATTCATTCTTTACACAAGTGTAAATCTTTTGTTACAAGTGCCCATCGTTAAAAACATGCTCACACAAGTGTTGATCTTACAAACATAAAATTTGATTGCTCAACAATAACTACTAAGTATATGTTATTTTTTATAGCCTCCCTAACCGATGCATTTGCCTCACTACCAATTGACATTGCCATTTAGCACGCACTTGCAGAAAAAAAAGAAAAATTATCAGAAGAGCCGATCTTTATTTCATTGCTCACACAAATGACCATGACAAGTAGCATCCATGATCCTCGAATAATCCAAACAATCCAAAAATTCAAACCGAGTTCCTATCAAATACCTAAATTGTGGGATCCCTACGTGTTGATCCTATCAAATACTTACAATGTGGGATCCTTATGTGTTGATCCTATAAAATACGTACAATGTGGGATCCTTACGTGTTGATCCTACGAGGAAAATATTTTCATGTTCATTCAGGAGAATAATATTAATTCAATACAAATTTTCTGTATGTTTTATTTGTTATTCATACGAATGAACATGTTAAGGAGGCGCATACATACATTTTTATCATAAGTGTAATTGTGCTGCACGTAGAAATGGGGCTGCCTGAGCTCTTTATAAAAACGTTCAAATCGCATATATTGACTATGTAATAAAAGTGATGCTTCTACCGAATGAAAGGCTGCCTAAAAAAACTGTTTTGTATGCCTTGCAACGAAAATCATTGTGGTTTGAAGATTGGTTCAACTTAGCAACGGTATGTGGAGTTCAACTGAATCTTACCTTAGAAAACGTTGGCACATGGAAGGTACAAATGTATGAAATGGTGAAGTGCTTGGATCAAAAATGGAATGTATATGGAAAGCGAGGACGTCAATGCATCGATCTATATACGTAAACCTGCAGCACATTCTCGAAGATAGGAACTACTTCCAAATCAACTTTAGTGTGAAAAAAATATCCACAATTTCAAGATGAGAGGAGAGCTGCAAAAGCTTAACTATCAGCCGCATAGAGACAATTTGAGAGTTGAATGTACAATGTGTAACCTAGGAACGAGGGAAGATGTATTCCACTTCTTGGGTGTGTGCCCTGTGTTGATGGAAATCAGAAGAGCTTACTTCGGAAAAAATGTTTTGAGTGAAGTTGAAATGATGGAACTACTAAATGAAAAAGTTTGGGAAAAACTATTTTGTTACACTTCGAAAGCAGAAAGATACAGATTTCAAATAATAAATGGCTGTTTTGAAATGCAATTAAGTACACAAATAGAATTTACAGAGTAAAAACTATGAACACTGTGTGATTTATTATAACTATGTTACTACTTATGCTCTGGAAGCCAGTTGCGAACTGACCGCTCTGAAGGAGAAAATCGTCAAGCTCGAGTGCTCGTGGCTCCTAAGCCAACAGCATCGACTGCGACAACGAATCCTTCGAACCGTACACTTCGAATATGTACATCCGACGAGTTCTAATCAGCATCTGCTTAAGGACCTAACTGAGCTGGACTTGTGAGACGATGACATGAAGAACGAAATTATAGCCAGTCGATTTTCTAAAGTATTGTGCATTTCCGAAATTATGCAATAACAAAAACTTCCATTTTCGTTTATAATTCTCCAACAAATTTCCGGGGAATGATTAGGCGGGAGACGAGTAAAAATTTTCCCTATTTTTGGCATTAAGAATGCCTCCTTTTTCCCGGAGAATTTTTTTCCATTTTTCGAAGATTGGGAAATTTAAAAAGGAAATAATTTCCCGAAGACTTTTTGTTTGTAATAAGAGAGCAGGGAAAAGGGAACAAACTCCCGGGGAATTGGTTTTTAGAATCGGGCTGAATACAAAAAAATAAAATTTGCTGCAAAAGAATTAAAGGTAGAGACAAAATCGTTTTAACAGAAAAATATAGTAAAGAATTAATAAAAAAAATACACAAACACTATTGCCATATAGGTATTGAGCAAATGAAAAACAAAATTTGACCTTTTTATGCACAAAAAAAATTGATTGAAAACATAAAAAAATATGCAGAAGCTGCGAAATATGCATTAAGAACAAGTCGAGAGGTAAATTTGGATTAATATCACAATTAGGACCAGCAGAAAAGCCATTTGAAATCATGTCAATACATACGGTCGGTGTTTTCGGAGGGCTAAGGTCGACAAAAAAATACTTACATCTTCTAATCGATCACTTCACACGATATGCTTACATATTAACCTCGAAAACTCAAGTGCTAACGATTTTATAAAACTTATGCAAAAAGTAACAGAAAACAATGAAATAGGTATGATTCTGAGTGATCAATATCCAGGCATTAACTCTAAGGAATTCAAGGACTTTCTGAAAAATAAAAATATTCCAATTGTGTTTACAGCCGTTAACGCAGCGTTTTCAAATGGACTAAATGAAAGATTAAACCAAACTATGGTGAATAAAATACGATGCAAAATAAATGAAAACAACAAAAACTGCATGGACAACAATTGCACACGAATGCACAAATAGGTACAATGAAACAAAACACACAGTCACTGGCCTTACACCTAAATATCTTCAAGAAGGTGAACATACTTCCATTTTACCAGAAGAATTGAAGCAAACGAAAACATATCACGATTTGTTAAAAGACAGAAAACTTGCCCTTCAGAACACGATAAAATCACATAAATACAACAAACAAATTTTTGACAAAAACAGGACACACTGGGATTTTAAAGTGGGAGACAAAGTGTTCGTCGAAAATGGAAACAAATTATATAGAAAAAAATTAGATGAACTGAAAATCGGTCCCTTCAAAATTTTGAAAAAAATATCGAATTCAATATTGGAAATAGACACCGGGCACAGAAAATCGGAATCAAATCTTGAACACATAACAAAACTTATTCCTTTCATTGACACATAATAAAACTAAAATTTTGCAAACAAAATTTTATCTGGGGAGGGAAGATGTAAGGTGTGAACACCCTGTAATGTAGATTCTAAGCTTAATGTTAAGAGAATTGTAAACAAGAATGTAAAGAAAGAAGAATACGAGAATTGTCAAAGTCGAAAGTCAGTTTTAAGTCAAAGCTAATTTATTGAATTTTTGCACAACTAAATAAGGCAAGAGGAATAACAGACATTTAATGTCGTTTCTCTTTTAAAACAGGTATAATTATTTTAATATTTAAGATTAATAAAATTTAAAATATCTCTTTTAAAACAGAAACTCATAAGTGTCTTTATTTATGTGCCATCGAAAGAAAAATAACAAACCATCTTATATATGCATTTCATATGTATACTTCGGTATACAAATTTTGCCACAATCACTATTTTTACTTGCGACATATAGAATATATGGCAAGTATTGAATTCGTAAAAAAAAAAGTTGAGATAATGATGAGATATGACATTACGATGATAGAGAATTCGAAAAAAGTGGGTCCGGCAATTCCGTCCGATGTCTGTCTGTCTGTCTGTCTGTAAACGCACCTACAGCCTTAACCACTGGTCCGATTAACTTCAAACTTGAAAATAAGAGGTTTGAGCGAATTCGCGTGGGTCGTTTTTTTGATTTTTATTTAAGATCAAAATTTAGGGTAGCCACCATACGATTTTTTTGGCCAAAAACCAAAAGTTTCAATTTTCTCAAAAACGGCTCTTACGATTTTTTTTAAAACTTCCTCGAAAATTTTTGTTTAAAACTCTGATGCATTTTATGTAAAAAAAATATTTTTGTATTGCTCCAAAACGGTACCGCCCATAGAACCGTTTTTTTGTTATCAGATTTTCCCGAAAAATAAAAGTCCGATCAGGGTAAGTTTTTTTTTGAAAGTACGTTTATATAGTTCAATTTATATTTTGTATTCGAAAAAATTTCAAATTTTTTTTTGGATTTTTAAAAAATATTTTTAAACATTTTTTTCAAAATTCTGTATCTCAAAAACGGATCAATATTTAAAATTGAAACTTACTTGTAAAATGTATAGTTGCACATTCTTGAATACTGCATACCCAAATTAATTTTAAGACATTTTCGAAAAATTTTATATACAAAAAATTAATTTAAAAAAAAACCGCTCCGACGATTTAAAAAAAAAAAAAATTTAAAAATCAACAATTTCTTAAGAAATCATACGACATCAATTTTTTTCAGATAGAATCTTTTTTTGAGGTACATATTTCAATTTAAATTTTTATTTACGAATATTAATTTTTTTATTAGTTATAATTTGGAATACAGGAGCAAGTTCGTACGACCGAGTCGTGCACATTTTTTTTTATTAAATCAAAATAAGTTTTTTTTGTTATCAGTTCTTATCCTTCATTCAATTTCTTTTTTTTTGCGATAAGTCAATCTAAAACTTTTTTTTTTAAGAGAACACGACGTCATATCTGTCGCAATAATTTTTGCTAGGGATGTGCTAAAGAGCGATTTTCAATGAGCAGTGATAGCAGAGAGCAGTAAAGAAAAAGAGCAGCTCTTAATAGCAGCTATTTAATCACTCTTTAGATAGCAGTTAGCGTCAAAGAATGTATGAACTTAAATTTTTTTTATCAAAAAAAAAACATTGTACCTACCCAAGGCAAAAATAAACTATCTTCATTGCTTTTTAACATGACTAATTATTTAAATAATTTAACCTAAACCTACTGTGATGGGTTTTTGATAAATTCAATTAAAGGAACAACTAAAAATTAGAGTCATTACACTACAACAGTCAATAACAGATTAACAAAATAAAATAAATAAACTATTTCATCTTTTATCCACATTCAAAATTCAAAGCACAGAGGAGGTATACCTAAGGTCGCAACCACTGCTGTCGTTTTTGCTACTATAGTAGTATTTTACTCCTTTCGAGAGTCAAATGCTACTCTACTACCCTGAGACGAAATATACTCCCCAAACGTAGTGAACAAAATCTATGTAAAAAGTTGAAAACTTGATTATACATTTTATAATGAAATAAATAAAATTCAACTGGTGGAATTACTATAAAAAGAACTGTAAGAAAACCTAACATTTTTAATAAACCTTCGTCGCAAGACAGCATTCAACTTATTCAAATCTGACGTGATATTTTCTGTGCAGTTCCGTTGTTAAATTTATAACTAAGGGACAACTTGGGGAACTTTTGAATATCAATTCGTCAGAAAAGTGGGAAAGTAGCGAAAAAGAATTATGGGCAAGAACAATTGATTTGGAGCCGTTTACTTCACTTATTTCAACTTGTGAACCTTTGCAGTTGACATACTCAAGAGTTGAATTGTAAAGTCAAGCTGAGGATTGTTTTTCTTTACTTACGTAACTTTTAATTCAGAGTTTAGAATTTGAAAGTAGTATCCCCTGGGAAACTCATAACAATTTGGAGTAATTATGTTAAAAACATGATTTTTTTTGTTAATTGGAACTTGATCATTTTTTTTGTTTTTTGAGACGGTGAAAGCAGCTGCACGATGAAATTCTGAATCAAGAGAAAAAAGACGACGGATACCTCTTCATAATGACATAATAGTCTCCTCCGGAAAAAAAGTTCTCTTGGAGGTACCAGGTCAAAATGACGATACAGGAAACTACTTTTGTGTTCGAAGACCCTCCAATCAAAGGAATCTCTTGGGAAAGACTATAAACCCTTAAAAATAAAGAAAGTGCATAGTCACTATCACTAGTCAGTTAGATTTTCAAACTTTTTCTTTCCCTACTCTTTTCATACTTTCAAATCCCAAGTCTTCATAATTTTCTCTTCGCTTTATGATGATAACTTTAATATTTGTGTAATTAAAAAAAGTTGTTAACTAAATGCAGAAAACACACAAGATCTGACAAAAATTGTAGGTATTTTCAATGGTCTTAAAAAGTTTTTTGGCAGCTTAAATCGAAATTTAGGGATAAAATCCTCAAGTTTATATCAACTTCGAGTGAATAAAAGGCTCCTACTATCCAACAAGCACACAATTTGAGTTTTATAACTCCCAAGAATTTATAAGAAATTACAGTTTGCTAATAAACTTCAACCATATCATTTTTGAAACTTCAAAACGATCTGCAAAACCCATTATAAGTGATATTTTTTTCTGTAGGCGATTTATCGGGCTACGTTCCTATCCCGGCGGCCACACGAGCAAGTTCTGGCTAGCAAGTTGGCATACAATCAAATATTTTACTCACACATTCAAACTTTTAGTACTTGCTTTAGTACTGGCTGGTCAACTGGCTAGCAAATTTTCCAGCCAGTAAAACGAGCAAGTAAATCGGCAAGTAATTTGACAGGTTTTGCCAAATATATCAAAATGAACAAAATTAAATTAGAAAATTAGTTGAAACGAGGATTTTTATTTCTATTTTTGCTGGCAACATCTTGGAAATTCAAAATTGGATGTTAAAAGCAGGTTAGCTTGTAAAAAATATGTGAACTTGCTGGCAAGTTGACTAGCAAGTTTTTTGCCACCTACGTCACACCAAGTACACCGATAGAGATTTGACAAATAATAAATGTACGCTACTTGCTGGCCAGAACTTGCTCGTGTGGCCGCAGGGTATATTAAAAAATTTATACTACCCAAATATAGAAAATACTCCTCAAAATAATTCAAAAATACTCCCCATTACATTTTTGAAACGACAGCACTGGTCGCAACTCAAGGCATTTTACTCTCTTTCGACTAAAAAAATTAAATTTGATAAAATATACTACCCAATGCAAATGTATTAGTTTTTCAATGCATTTCAAATGGGAGGCCAAACCAATACATTTGCAATGGGTAGTATATTTTTCTCTTATCCCAAAGTTTTTTAGACAGTGAATTTTTAAAAAAGAGAACGAGTTGCGACTCTAGGTAAATAGGTTCTCTATGATTCAAAGTAGGCGCTGAAAATTCAAAGTAGGCGCTGAAAATTCTTTGCCTATTTACCTTGTTCTGTATTCTTTTTTTGTATATTCATGCTCAAAAAAGCAGTAATCTCGTGAGCAAACTAAAGAGCATAAACCATTTTATTTTCACTGCTCATCTGATCGCTTCATAGTTGAAGAACGTATGTAAAATCAACCAACGCTTAACCAGCAATGTCAACATTGTCAACGTTGTTCGTTCTGTCTTTGGTACTTCGGAAAAAGAAAAGAGAACAGAACAGAAAATAGATACAGAATAAAGTATAAACAAAAATGGAAAGAGACTTTTTTGCATATCCTTAACGCTTAACCACACCAACACCACATACAATCATATTTTTTTTTGCTTGCTCTTTCTTAAGCAGTGAAGTGAGCAACTGAGCAGTCACATTAAAGAGCAATCGCAATTGCTCTCTGCTCAGTTAAATAGCAGAGTGATTAATAGCAGCTATCGCAATAGCAGCCTCATCACTAATTTTTGCATTAGATTTGTTTTTTATTTATTGGTATTGGCAATTGGAGTGACGTAAGAAAGCTCTCTCTTTTAAATTAGTATTCAACATAAATTTAAGATTAAATCGAGACTCGAGACAGTGATGCCAGACTTTTGAAGCGTAAAGTCCCACGATGAATATCAAAAAACCCATTTTGTCCCACGGCATTAAACGAAAAAACCCACAAATATCCCACAAAGTGTAAAACAAAAATTAAACGTTTGCTTCCTTATAATAATTAAAACAACCAAAGTAAAAATTTTTAGGAAACAAATTGTAGTCTTATAAAAAAAAGTAATAAAACTAAATAAATAACAATAAAATCAAAGAAAACAGAAAATCACATATGATTACAGCCCAGGAGCCCCCATACAAGAAAGTTCCGTCATCGCAACCACTAAAATTTTTAAGACAAAATAAATGATAGAAACAAGACAAATAAGATTCACTTGACCGGCGTGAATTTAATAAGCCGGAAAGGCCGCGCACACCTGGTTCAATGCGATGAGTGACGGTGAAATTTCTCCATCATCACGGATTCCATTTTTGTTTCTTTCATTGCACGCGTCCTTATGTTAGATGTATAAATACCTTCGTTAGCTTGCTTTCAAGCTAACGAAAGTATCGTGGAAACTATAGATTTTATTATTAACTTAACTATTGTTTTCACAAAAAATACAGTAGGTAGATAAGTAATGATAAAATGCAAAATCCGATGCCCAATGAGGACAAGGAATCTTAGCATTCATGACCAAAAAAAATATTTTCCGTGATATCCATCACATAATCCTTAAATTTTTGTAAAAATTGAGAGCTGAACATCCCGCTGTAGTTAAAAAAACTCAGTTTTTATAAAAAGAACACATTTTTAGATTTTTTTAGATAAAGGCGAAAACGAAAATAAGGAAAATCATTGTTTGGTTTGGTCGGTCGTGAAATTAATTTTTAGTATAGAATTTGTTTTTTTTGCATCTCATTATTATGAGAAAACCCATTTTTTTGTTCTACGGGGTTCAAGAAAACCCTTTATCCCTTTTTGCCTTTTTTACACCAAAAAAACCCACAAAAAGGGATAAAACCCACGATATGGCATCACTGACTCGAGACAGAGTCGAGTTAATGTTCAGAATATCACTCTCTTAATTTTAAGCTGATTTTTGTTTGCAGACTCATTATAAAGAACTCTCAACGTAACTAAGTTTAATTTTTTTGTTGCTCTGAAAGGGAATTTTTATTTGCAGAAATATGCAATGGTCGATGAACCCTATGTTAGGATAGGTTAGTTTTAAGAACCAAAATTATAACGAATTGAAGAGAATAAATATGAAATATCATTCTGAATCAAGTAAATATCAAAAATAGATTGTTTTAAATATGAAGTGGGAGTAGGATGATAATTCAAAGGGGAAGATGGAAGCGGTTAAGATGAATTGAGGCAAATGGTATAGTAAAGTTTGTTATTAAATCTTTGAGGGACTGCACCGAAAAATCTTCGGTTGGTGTAGTATGGAGGCAGCTACTAAGCTGCTATTGGATAAGGGATGCCGTAACACATATTGTCACCAGTGTGTTTTAAATGTGGATAACAGTGATGTTGAACAACGATTAATCTCATTTATGGTTAGTGTTTGTTATTGGCACGAAATTATATTTTTTGTATGGTATACTGCAGCAAGATCCCCCCCAATCCGACGAGCAAAGCCGTGCGTCGACAAGCGTGCCGCCTGCTGCTTATGAAGGGATTTACCATTCTCACTCCCAACCATTACAACTCGGAAAACTCATTGATTTTCAAAGGGAAAACTGTTATTGGAGTTGCTTTGAAGGGTGGCGAGACAAAGTTCGCGGGGTCAGCTAGTATGTACACATTTTTTTTTTTATAACTAACGCGCACTCAAGGGCTTTTTTCATTACCCTTTATATGCCAAGAGCACAGTTCGAGCATTAGGGAAAGGATAGGGGATGTAAAAGGAGGTGTCGGTGAACATTGGTTTTGAATTCTTGAACATTACAATGACCGGGGAAGACAGAGTGTGGAAGAGAGTTCCACATTTGCGTAGTACGGCTAAAGAACGATTCTCTGTACTTGACAGTACGTCCGAAGTTGGGCTCAAGGGTGAACTGATGGGCATTCCTGGAGGTGCGGGTATTACGGTTGAATGTCTTCAGGGGAGGAATGCAACTGGCTATTTCACTAGAGCATATACCGTTGAAGTATCGGTAAAACAGGGTGAGACATGAGACATTACGCCGATGTTCTAGAGATGTAAATGACTCAACGATGGTATTGTCACCAATCACTTTGAATGCTCTTTTTTGGATACTGTCCAGAAGACCTAAGTACGTCACTGGAGCACCAGCCCAGACGTGAGAATTGTACTCAAGCTTAGGACGTATGTAGGTTTTGTAGATGGTAGCCAGATCAGAAGGGGAAAAAAATTTCTTGCATCGCCTTAAGAAACCTAAACATCTTGCGGCATTTTTGGGAACATTGCATATGTGCTCGTTCCACAAGAGGTGGTCAGTGTTCGGTCTCAATGATGCAAGTGCCACTCATGGATAGTGGCAAGGGGGGTATATCTCGCTTCGACGATACAAGACAGCATTGAGTTTTCGAAGCATTAAACTCTACGCGATTTTGTATTCCCCATTGTACAATGCTGTTTATGTCAGAGTTTAATGAGCTTATCATATTTTGCCATTGCGGATCCACATCCGAAGAGGAAGGATGTGAGTCTGAAAACGAATATGAAAAGCTAAGGGTACTATCGTCAGCGAAACAATTTATTGGATTAGAAGCTACAGACAAGAGATCATTAATGAAAATGAGGAAGAGGGTCGGAGACAAAACGGATCCCTGGGGCACACCAGCATTTATATTGTGGGTTTCAGACCTGAAACCGTCCAGTACAACTTGTATTGAACGGTTCGAGAGAAAGTTTCTAATCCAACGAAGAAGGGATTCATCGATACCGAAAGCACGCATTTTCGATGAAAGAGCAAGATGCCAGACTTTATCAAATGCCTTTGAAATGTCAAGTGCAACAATCTTACTTTCTCCAAAACGATGTAAAGATTTGTTCCACTGTTCGGTGAGATAAACCATCAGATCACCAGTGGACCTGTTGCTGCGAAAGCCGTACTGCCGGTCATTAAGAAGCTTTCGGTCTTCGAGATATTTCTTGAGCTGATAGTTTATCAGCGTTTCCATGACCTTAGAAAGAAGGGACGTAAGTGCAATCGGACGATAATTGGAGGGAGAAGAAGATTCGCCTTTTTTTGGGATTGGCTGGACAAATGCTGTTTTCCAACTGCTCGGAACGAGCCCAGAAGAATAGGATAGATGTAAAAGCTTACGCAAGGGTTTTGCCAGCGTGGAAGAACACCTCTTCAGAATAATAGCGGGGATACCATCCGGACGAGCGGATTTATGTATGTTGAGATCTTTTAGGACTCTCGCCACAGCACGAGTGCGGAAGAAGATTTGTCACATGGAATCATTGACGCGCTCAATAACTGGAGGAGTCATGACACTCTCAGGCAGCGAAGAGTTGGAGGCGAACTGCCTAGCAAAAAGATTAGATTTCGCGAGAGAGCTAACAACTGGAGTGTCGTTGTCAACGAGCGTAGGGACCGAGGAAGAAGAAGAATTCTTCATATTTTTTACAAATGACCAAAATTTTTTACTGCCTTTGGGACATTGCATGATTTTTTGCCTTAATTCTTGGTCATGTAAAAACTTGGTCCGTCGAATATGGGCATTGCAGGCCTTCCTGGCTTGTTTAAACTTGTTCCGGTTTTCCTCAGTTGGGTTGGCTCTAAAACACCGGAACTTTACTTCTTTTTCCCTGATAACCTATTTACAGCTTGAATCAAACCATGACTTTTCTTTGGGTTTAATGCTTTTAACCCTATTCGGGATAAAAGTTTTTATTCCCGAATAATCACATTAGTAATCATATCTGCGCTGGAGTCTACGTCACTATCGAGGAAGCATAGTGACCAGTTAAAGATCCGGAAAAAGTTATTGAGACCGTCCCAGTTGGCTTTCTCGTATTGCCATACGGTTCTCTTCGGAGCTTTTTCTCTAACTGGATTAGTTTGACACGAGAAATTAGCAGATATAACTATGGTCTGATCTGCCTTGAGGCGTTAATACACAGATAGTGTATTTATCAGGGTCGGACGTAAGGAACAAGTCAAGAGTATTTTCCGCTTGGCCATCAATGTCCGATATTCGAGTAGGCTCAGTGACAAGCTGAGTAAGGTGGTTAAACTCAGCAAAGATCTCGGCACACATTCCTTCGGGTGTTGTCGGGCCCGAATGGAGAAGCCACGAAGAATTGTGTACATTGAAATCGCCCGTAATAACGATTTCAGTGTGAGGATACAAGGATACAATTCTTTGTATGGAGTCAGACAGAGCGTCAAATTCACGAGAAGTTGAAGCTCTGTCCAGGTTTGGGCTTCGATAGAGAAAAAACAGTAGTGAATGATGTGCTTATTGACGGAGAAATTAAACCAAATAAAATTGAAAAAAGAATTGGAGCAACGTCCATATTGAGGCAAAAACTGATAAGCTACATCATCCCTAATGTAAACGGCGAGACCATGGCGGGGAAAGAATAATGGCACTAAGCTATACCCATGAATGAAAAATTCAGTAGGATCGGAATTCTCACCTATTTGGGTCTCGCTTAGCGCCAAAACAGCTGGCCTGTTAGATACAGTGTGGATGTATGCAGCCAGAAAATTAATTCGAAGCCCGCGAATATTACAATAATCGACTCTGAAGTCTTCGGTCATTGCAATATAAAAAAAATAAAAACCAAAACAGACGAAAGTCTAAGAAAAACTACAAAATGAACAAGGTATATTTTCGAAGCAATGCCCCCGTTAGTGTTATGCCTTAACGGTGACGTGAATCGCAAATCCGACCCTGGAATTCAAATTTTGTAAGCAATTTCTTGCAAGTAATGCCAAATGAATAAAACTAAAATGTGATATTATAACTATCACATTACACAAACGAAAAAAACAAAGCTATCACTTTTTATAGTTATCACTTATTATAGTTTCAAAAATGATAGTTACATATCACCTTACACGATTCGGCCCCTTGTCATGAAATCCGCTTATATATTCTATCAATTTAATTCTGGGGCTCTTCTGTTCGGGGAAAAACCTTTCTAATTTTTCTGATCTCCTGTTGTTCTTCACTTATTCAGGGACCTGATATCGAAAGTTAATTCGTTGATGAAGAATTCCATTAAATTTTTACGTATATCTAAATACATTATAATATGGTGTGTTTGTATGTCTATTTCTACATACCTATATCAAAAAAAATTAAAGGATTTACCTTGTTCTATCTTATTTTGTTCCCTTCGTTTTTGTTTCTATACTTCACTACTTAATTAGTTTATGTTTATAAAATTTTAAATTATATTCAACGTAATTATAAACTTTCACTTCACTTTGGACTTTAAATGTTAGCATTCCCTTCAGTTTTTCATACTTAAAGCATTCCCTTGGTCGAACTCTCCCTAATTCTAATATCTCTCTTACTTCTGCATCGTTTTTTTTCCTGAAGTCAATTTTTTTTCCTGTTTCTTTAAACTGAGCATATTTTTTAGTTAAGAAATATATAAAATGATATTGGTTAAACACAATAATTTGCACAAATAGTGCAATCAATCACATTCACTGCAATGATTCACATTCACAAATCAATTGAACTCTCAGAATTCTAATTTGAGCAGTTATTAGGCCAGTTTCACCTAACAACATCTCACTGAGATCTCAATGTCACCTTGACTGAGGCAAAATCATTTGATGGAACATAATTCTCAGTTATCATTGAGATATTATAATGGTTACCTTACTAATTGTTGTTGCACATATGTCAGCCACGTCAAAATAGCTGAGTGAGAAATCGAATCCAAAATAATTTCATCTCAGAGATCTGAGAAAAAAATCTCAGTTCGCAGCTGAGAATTTTTGTTCCACTTAAAAAATCTATGATCTCTGAGATCTCAGTGAGATGTTGTTAGGTGGAACTGGCATTTTTTATATAATTTGCTTGGCCAGCCTGCCTTAAGTTTGATACAGCCAACACAATATTTTTCGTTCTCAACTTTCTAACTTCTACGTTGTTATTGAACTGAAAACGGACGACAGCGCGCGGGGCGGCGCTATGACAGCCATTGCTACTGAATGGGAAAAATAGTAACACTATGTCCACTTATACACGCTCGTATTTTTTTCTTTTTTTTTGAAATTCTGGTACTTTTATTCTAAAATCAGTTGGTGCTGATGCTGAGCAGTGCACACTGCACAGTAATTTTTTCAACACATACCAAGAAAAATTAATATTTTTTTGCCGTTTTTTCCACTTTTTCCACTGAATCTTCGCTTATATAGCCTAAGGCCTTCCATAATAAATAAACTATTCAACGCTAATTAATTATTGTTCACTTTGATTTAGCAGTTCCTGAGATCAGCGGGTTCAAGCAAACAACAGAAACATTCAAAAAAGAATATTTTTTGCCGTTTTTGCTATATTTTTAACTGACGATTCGGTCCTATTGGTATCAACGTAGTATGATATAGCTTCTAGCCTTCCTCGATAAATCCACCATTAGACACAAAAAGAATTGTTCAATTTGACTGAGCAGTTCCTGAGGTAAGCTCGTTAAAACGCAGAAAAATAAATATTTTTTCCGTTTTTTCCACATTTTCCACAGATTCTTCGCTGCTATTGGTCACAGCTTAATTTTAAGTAAAACAAAGCCTTTCTCGATTAATGGACTCTTCAACACAAAAAAAAAATTTACAATTCGAACCAGTAGTTCCTGAGATTACCACGTTCAAACGAACAATCTCTTCAGCTTGTTTGCCGTTTTTCCCACATTTTCCACAAATTCTTCGCTCCTATTGGTCGCAGCTTAATGTTAAGTAGCCTTAATCCTTAGTCGATTAATGGACCATCCAACACAAAAAGAATTATACCATTCGAACCAGTAGTTCGTGAGATTACTGCGTTCAAACGAACAAACTCTTCAGCTTTATATATTAGTATAGATTATAGAACATTCAGCAGAGCTCCAATTCCATTGATGGCTCTCCAACTCACCAACACATGAATCCCAATACCCATTCCATGACTCCCAAACCCAACGTTTATGAATCCCTTATCTTAATGTGCAAATGTTGCATCTCAGAAACTCTGTGAAACCTATGTTAAGGTTCTTAACACATTTTAGGTTCGTTCGATGTTACCAGCCCCGGAGCGCTCCGGTGCTTGTCACTACCCTGAACGGAGCTGTCAAAAACCTGAAAAATTTCTCTGCGTTTGGTTTCACATCGAACGCATTAGTAGTGCTCTGTTTTTCTTTTCTCTTTGTTGTATAGCAACCGCTAATTCGAATAGTTCCGTAATTCGCGCCCCGAAAAATACTTGGGGCGATTCAGAGCGCTCCCGGTGCGAGCGCTGAATACACATCGAACACGGTGGAAGTGCACTGGGGCGAATGAATAGCCACATCGAACAGCTCGGTGCGAAATCATAGCGCCACAGAGGGACCCAGAGCGCACATCGAACAAACCTATTTCCACCCTACAGCCTTTGTATCTACATCGAGTTTACTTCAACTTCTACTGCATACTTCGAGGAGGATTTTCAAATTACGATCTTTCGTAACTTTCTCCTAGTCGAACTGAGAATCTGATTTTGAATTATAAAAAACTAGGATTCGTTAAATCCAATATCGGTAACAGGTCATTCATTTTTATATTTTGAAAGCAAAGCTAAATAAAAACCACACACTGAAAATTTTGTTTAAAATTCTGTGAAAAACAATATGCATGCGATTCTCTTGATCTATGAAAACCTTTCCGTTTGATACACTCGGGCGTCTACTAACTCTTTTTTTTCTTTTCTTTTAAGAAGAGAATACATTGTTAGAACAAGTTTTTCTTAAAGAATTTTCAACGGGTGGATGAATTTGGCTTCGTAGATAAATGCAATCATGCCTGCTCTTAATAGATTGAATCCTCAATTTGTGTTCAAAGGAAATTAAATTTTTAGTCCTTTTTTTTATTATTACAAGACTTCTATTTATTTCATAACACAATACAAACAAATTCAAATAGTAAGTAACATGAAAATTCAAATTTATAAAATTAAGTGGTCGTCAAAAACGAGTGTTTTAGAAAAAAAGGAACATAAATTCTTGTTTTTTGCCTCACATGACTTAACGTGGGACTTGATTTTGAAGTTTTTCAAACTCCTAAAATATATCCCCATACATCAGTCGGCTAATAGAATAGTCTTCTATATTTAGAGAATCTTTATTGGCATCAATATGAAATAATTTTGACCACCATTTTTTTTCAAATGGAATATAGAATATAAGAAATTCTTCGTTACTTTCCCTGAAAATTATCAGAAAATCTGAATTAAACCATCGACATATGCAAATATAAAAGACTCACTTTAGTACAGCACACGGAATTTTGGATCGTATGAAGCTCAATACTTTTTGTGTTCTAGCTGCCATTCCATCTTCATCGCTGCCGTTGTCACCCTCATTGTCTATTTGTATGCCCAACTCACTCTTACCATCGGTGGAGGTGTCGTCAATTTTCCGTCGCATCTTAATTTTCAACATCAAGCCTTTGGTTAATCGGCTTTTGATATATTGCGTTGATGCAATGTATTGGAACTCTCCATTGAAAATTAAGGCCACTCGATTGCACAACGCCTCACATTCTTCCATACTTTGTGATGTCAGCACTATGGTACTGCCAGTATCACGAAGTTTACAAATAATATTCCATACGTTTCGCCGACTAGCCGGATCCATGCCGGTTGTTGGCTCGTCCAGATATATAACCGATGGCCCTCCCAGCAAAGCCAGGGCAATACTTAGTTTTCGTTTATTTCCCCAACTGTATTCACGCACTGGCTCATAGTAATGCTTTATAAAGCCAAGAAAAGTTACCAGCTGCAGAGATATTGATGGAATTTTTCTTCGTGGAATCCCGCGAAGTAAACCGTAAAAATAAAGATTTTCGCTGCCCGTTAAATTATCAAACAATCCATCAAATTGTTGTGGACAGTAGCCGATCTGTTGGTGAATAGCATTCATTCTCCATTTCACGTTAATTCCTTTGACAAAAGCATCTCCGGATGATATGCGTTCTTCGCCCGTAAGCATTTTAAGAATTGTTGTTTTTCCAGCACCATTCACGCCTAGCAATCCAAAACATTCGCCGCTAAAAAGAGAATCAAATGTTTTTTGTTTTATGCAAAAAAGTTAAGTCTTACTGCTTGATGCCAACAGAAATTTGATTGACTGCAACATGACTTCCGTAAAACTTGGTCAGTTTCTTAATAACTATATTTTGATTTTGCCTTTCTTTCTTCGACAAATTTGACACCCGCAATTTTTCCTGTTCTACATCTTCATCGCAATGTCTATTTGCATGTGGTTTTGGTAGTTTGCTTAGTGGGTTTAAAAGGAAAAATTAATATAAAAACGCCTTCTGTGCACTCAAAACTTACGTAAATATTCCTCTTATGATATTCCAAAGTCTCGGAATGGAAATGTATTCAGTGAGTATCAAAAACAAAAACAACACAGCTGTTGTTATGAGTAGGGCAGTAACTTCGTTACTTATTAAGGTAATTTTCGAAATATTATAATATTCTGGTGGTTCTTAAAAAGAGCATTTGATTTAGGTTCGCATTTTTTTTTGATTTTTTCTTTAAATCAAATCAAAGCTTACTTACGACAACATTCGAATGAACACATACACCTTGTGAAATGATTGACATCAAAACAACGTTTCTTGAACTGGTCAATAATATAGGGTTTTCTCAGAGCCTGGATCAGAGCGAAATGGGGGTAATAGGAGCAGTTTTCTTCAATTACCATGCTCGTCTGATTATATAAGTCTTTGTTTGGATCTGTCAGTATAGGTAAGTTACGCGATTTTTACAAATTTTAATTAGTTACGAATAAATATTGTAACTAAAGTAACTTGTCAATGATTTTGAGAGTTAGACTGAGAGATTAAATTTCACAACATAATAAAATTAAATTCAAAGGACTATAACAAATGCTTTTTTCCAAAAAAAATTCCCTTAAGTTTTGTACAAAATTTGGAATAAATAATTGCAATAGACTGTTTTGCAGCGTTTACAATCTCAAAGGAACGTCTTTAGTGCTTTTATTATTATTCATAATAATATAATATAGTATAAGTTACGTTAGTTATATTAGTTACGCTGAACATTAAACGTAACTAATTGCAATTAGTTACGCCTAACTATATGGGTAACTTACCCGGAACAACATACATATTGGGTTTCTTCATGAATTGAATTATGTAAAAGATAAAGGGTCCTGTAAATACAAGCAAATTTTTATTTGGGTATTCATTATGGAAAAGACTTATTAACTACGTACCATATATTATATTACAAATTGCAAGAAAAGACATTCCAGCAGCTGGTTTGGTGAAAAACCTTGTTCCAATGTAGGTCAATGGCAGCGCTGCACATCCAAATAATAAGATCAGGGCAAAGGTTCGGCCTGGAGAAGTATAAGAAAACAAAAGAAAAAAACGAAAACAAAAATTTTGATTATAAGCACCCGCATTTGATAAGTTTCCAAAAGCAAAATTACCAAGCTCACTAGGCGTCGTGAATCCTTCCTTATGAAAAAATTTCAATGTAATGATTGTTACCAATCCTGTAAACGCAAAAGTAGTGTAATCCCAAATAAAGTGCGATAGCCAATAAGTCAACACATCAACTCCGCTCATAAATTGAAACAGTTTGGTACGATTTTGCTTTTCCTTTATCACATTCAAGGCAAACAAGGCAGTGACAATACTCATGCAAAAACCATAATTCACAGCAAAATTTACTACATCGTTATAGTAAAATCTATCTATATGTAAAAGTACCCGATCAAAGTATGGACGTGGATGATTTGAGACGGTTATCGAGGCTTCGGGTCCAATAAGAGTTCTATTCATACAGTCAACGTTAAATGAAAGTTTCAAAATAAGTTATGAAATGTGCATACTTGGCCATGGCATTGTGAATTAAATTGAGTGTCAGCGGCGCTGAATGCAGTGGTTCATTATTCAACCAAGCTCTGATCCAACCTCTGTCTATTGTTGCTGCAGCTATATATTTGGTGTCTATTTTCCCTTGCTGAGTCTTCCCAAGTTCTAACATGTAATTAATAAAGTCTTGGTTGCCAATATCCTCCAGTTGATGACTGGATGATTCAGATCTAATGATTGATTTAAAATTTGAACTGATTTCATGTTCTATTGATCCTGGCCTGTCGGCGCGTTTGCTCGTTCCTAAGACTGTCACGGTTTCTCGATATCGAGTGAGATCCATTTTTAACGGTGGTTGAGGGTTAGGGTTTAGTGGCATGGTGAATGTCAATACAATCAAGCAAATCGGTAATAAGTTTTGAATGGCAAATAAAACTTTATTTCGCCAAGATGAAAGGATTTTTTTCCATAACATCGCTTGCCACTGGCTAATGATTAAATTCGGGCCCCAGAGAAGTCGCTTATTATCCGAAAATATACTACTCGCTAAAAAAACACAGTTCACAAAGTAATTATCTATGATTTTAAATCGAGTTATACATTTACTTACATGTCGGAGATTCTGCGCCATCGGAGGAAATCATTCGTGAAAAAGCGTCATTTGATGAATTTTCGGCGCCCACTTTCATAAAAACATCTTCTAGTGAAGTCATAGCAATATCAAAGCCGTTAATTGCCAATGTATTGGACTCGTTTTCTAACTCTTGTAACATAGTTGGAAATATCGACGCGTATTTGCTTGATATATGATAGGACAATTCGGTGACAACATCAGCTTTCGGTTTTATGCCAGGTATGTATTGATTGAGAAATGTTGTTACTTCTGCTGTAGTACGACATTTAAGCCTTCTGTTAATAGTCTTTAGAAAACAAAAAAAAAACAATCAATTGAGCGAGAATAATATGTTAACAGAGTGATTCAGAAAGCTAGGTGGAGGGGGAGGGGGGGGGATTTTATTACTGATAGTTTAGCCGGGAGTTAAAATATTCTAAAAAACGATTTATTAAAAATAATATATAGATACATAAATCAACGGCTACATCCACAACAGCATGCTACGAGTATATCCTGGCAACACTTCCAGAATAAAATGAAAGAATGAAAATGTATGATAAAGAAGGGAGGGGCTTTCGGTTGGGTAGGATAATGATAGAAGAAAAATAATAAAGCACTCATTCGATTGTATACTTCAGAACAGATAGGACGTCTTTTCATTCCTGTGATTTATTTCAGACATTTTTATTGCTAAAAGTAAAATAATCTATGCTTTTTGTAAAGCCAAAATCTTCTTTTTTATTTTGTCCTTAAATTAAACTGTTCGAAGTTTTTGAAAAAATCTTTGTTCTTGTCCCAGACTCTAGCTTTTTTGGTACACTGCTTGTGAATCACCCTGTTTAATACAAATTAAACTTACCAATTTGAAACCATAACCAAATTTTTTAATCAAAAACAATGAAGTTCCCATACACTTGAGTTCTCCGTCACACATGATCGCAATTCGATCTCCCAACACATCTGCTTCGTCCACAAAATTTGTCGCAAATAAAATTGTGCGACCCTTTCGCTCCGACTTTAATAATTTCCATAGCATTTTTCTTGCTGTTGGATCCAAACCAGAGCTTGATTCGTCACACAATACCACTTTTGTCCCACCACATAACGCTGTACACAAGCATAGCATTCTCTTCATTCCAGCCGATAATTTCGATGATGCAACATTTGCTTGTTTTTCTAATCCGATTTTTTTCAAATACTTTTTTACTTCCCTGTCCAACGCTTTGCAGCTAAGACCTCTCAGGCGACTATAAAACGTCAGGTGTTGCTTTACAGTAAGATCATCAAAGAGATTATTATACCGTGGACAAATGCCTAATGACATACGAGCTCCATTTAAATTAGTTTTTATGTCATAACCATTGATAATTACTGTTCCCGAAGTGGGTGGAATCATTCCTGTCATCATTGAAATAGTTGTCCTTTTACCATCATCATTATGACCCAATAGAACGGTTATTTCATCTTCATACATATTCATTGAAAGTCCCTTGACAATTTGTCGCTTGCCATATGACTTTTTAAGATTTATTATCTGTATTCCAATAGGCCTGCCAACTGTTTCCGATTCAAATGAGTCGGGCTCAATTCTTCCTGAATTTGTAACACGCTTTTTAACCCAAAAGGCTTTCTCAAATGGGAAGTTCCAATTTTTGGCAAATCCAAAATGGCCAACATAATAATAATAATGCTCCAAATACAAGCTTATAAGCATGTAAATGCAAGAGTATATAAACATTGCAATTAGAATTAGACCCATTGAAAGCGAATCATCAGCATTTACAGGATCAAACATATTGCTCCTTTGTAGACCTACGGCTTGCATTTCATAACCCATGATTACATGAATGCCGAAGTTTAGAGCTGTATTAGGAAGAAGTAACCACATCAATTTGGCAAACAATGTCATGTTAACGTAGTTTCTCGCTAAAATTGAGTGCGGCACAAACGGTAAAAACGTTATAAACCAAAGCACAACCGCTACAAGCATTGCTGTGATGGCTTCCGAAAACATAGTTGCAAGCATGAAGCAAAATGTTATAGATGTTGCTATGTATGCGAGCAAAAAGCAATACACTTCGGTGAATGAACTGTAATTTAGGATAGCATATTCGTTCTCGTCCCACTTAGCCTAGAAATCAAAGTGGGAAATTATTTTGTTTGAAAAAATAGAAACAAAGATTAATTACCGTCAAAACTTTCGTAACCAACAATGCCGAAAGGCCCAAGATGACGAATGCCCTGACAAACCATGCTGTCCAATGCAACCAGTTCGGAAGTCCACTCACTATCATGGGTTCTTTTAATTGTTTTTTCCTTTCCGTTGTTACTTGCTGTTGAGGGAACAGTTATGTAAATATTGCGTCAAAAAGGCGACTCCTTGTCCACTCTTACCCAAACAATAAACAACATAGTATGCATATATCCTAACATAATAATCCACGGTAGCATATGAGCCAACTCTAAGATAACTTCATCATGTTTATATTTCTGATACGGAAATCGCTGAAACTCCACTTGCGGTAACGCTTGGTTTTTAAAATGTTTACGAGACAATTTAAAAAAACTTTGCGCAATTGCATGCTGGACGCTTAAAAAACAATCTCTTAAATATCCACCGGGAATACCGCCATCTTCATACCAATCATTACGTGGACCCATCAGATCGTAGTCAAGAAATAGTTGATTCGTCATCCATGTTATATTATTTTCTTGAATATTTTGCCTTTTTATAATGCTCCAAAAACGAATTTCGTAGTTTAAGTTTTTATGACAATCCGTTGATTTATCAAAATGAATGACAAAGTATCTAATGTTAGCAGCGAGGATTTGACGATCAGTAAATCGTTTTACATATTCCCATGTTTTATATTCCAGTTCTAGCGCTCTAGCTGCACCTTTTGCGATCTGATCATAACATGGGTTTGGTGGTTCAGACACCAATTGATGGTACGGGTAGTAATAAAGTGGCCACTCGTCAATTATAAAGTGTCTGCAAGGTGGGAAGATCGCAATGTTGATTTAAAACTCAATTGAGGTGCAATTTTTTTTTTGTATATCAATTTAAAATCATGAATATGAAATACAGCGAACTTCAAAAGTGATTTTAATGTTAACAGAATATTTACATAAGGTTGTTATATTTAGAGACGTATAAAGTTAAGTTGCCAACACCATTTTAATAGAAGCCTATTTCGTCAGCTTGTAATGAAACGTATACATCGATATCATTTAGTATATGAATTTGAATTATAAATTCATAATGCATAGTTCGCTTTCGTTCAAAAATCATTAAAGGAACAATAAAATTTCAATAAAATCAGAGTTCTTTCGAATATAAATTATGTAGGTAGAAATATCTTAAAAGAAAGACTGTCATTAATTTTTGGTAAGGCGTAAGGGGGATAGTTCAAAGTTGACGTGGACATAGCAGCTTAAAACAGTGCTTCCTCAGTTTTTGATTACAGTGTACGACTGCTGTTCTCAGTCTGTGATAAAGTGTACGACTGCTTTCTCAGTCTATGATAATAATTGACGGCTGCTATTGTGCAGTCACAATATAATTTATAACCTGTTGCTTCACACTTTTACTAACTATTGTCACACTGTACATTAAACCAGTTCTTGTGAAATATTATTACATTTAATTTGTTACCAGTTCTTGTTAAATATTGTCATTTTCAGTTATTGTTAAATATTGCTGAAACCAGTTATTATTTAATACTAGTAGCTGCCCGCGACTTCGTCCGCCTCTCCCTCGTCCACCGGCCAGAGTATCGTCACGACTTGTGCATCATACGCGCGTAGAAATTTTTTTGCGAAGTTATTGTTAAATTGCATTGCAGTCAACTCTCGCTAGGTCGTAATTCTCTTAAACTTGAAAAATTTGAGCATTTTTTATGATTCTCTTTAGTTTTTCATACTTAAAGCATTCCCTTGGTCGAACTCTCCCTAATTCTAATATCTCTCTTACTTCTGCATCGTTTTTTTTCCTGAAGTCCTTTTTTTCCTGTTTCTTTAAACTGAGCATATTTTTTAGTTAAGAAATATATAAAATGATATTGTTTAAACACAATAATCTGCACAAATAGTGCAATCATTCAATCACATTCACTGCAATGACTCACATTCACAAATCAATTGAACTCTCAAAATTCTAATTTGAGCAGTTATTAGGCCAGTTCCACCCAGCGTTGCCGAAATGGCCCGAACAAACAGTCTCAGCGATTTCTCACTCAGCCAATTTGACGTTACTGACGTAACCGAAGCTTTCTCAATGAGGACTGGGTATTATGTTCAACATAATGATTTTGCCTCAGTCAAAGTGACAAAGTAAGGGGAACTGGTCTATTTGGCGTTTTTATTTTTTACCTCTGAAGCAGATCATATTCAATGTCCTCCGATATAACAATCTGAGCACTGAAAAGTTATTTTTAATTTCTCACTAATTATTTTTTTAACAATTTTTTGTTTACCCACAGTACCGCGTGACCGTCTTGGGAATCGTTTTTGGTTTTGTGTTTATTTTTGTCTGTAAAATCCAAAAAACAAGTGAAGCTGTCTTCGCTCAGCTATGTGCTCTATTTTCTCGGTCAGTTAATCCTGAGCAAATAGATTTAGCTCAGAACATGAACATTTTTAGCTCCGACAAATCTGAGCTAAAAAAGAAACACAGTTTTTTTGTTTGACAGCTCTGTGATCTGCTCAGAGGTAAAAAAGAAAAACGCCAATTGTGTATTAAGTCAGAACTTCTGCAGTATCTGGTTAAACTAGAGTCAACTTTCTTTCATAATTTCTATAGGTTATAACTTATAAATTCTAAGGTCCATGCGACTAGGTACTAATGCAAATACATACACAATTTATTCGTTTGTTCTTTTCTAAAGAAAACAGGAGTGCTGGCCTGATCATCAAATGGATTTTCAAAGGTATTATATTACAAATACTCAAAACTGGCACACAAAATGAATTTAAATAGATGCAGTTGTGCATTTACTTCATTTCTGTTGGTGGCCCTGAAAGGACGAAAATGGACCGATTTTTTTTCAAGAGTGGCCCGATTTCAAAAATAAAATCGGCAACGCTGGTTCCACCTAACAACATCTCACTGAGATCTCAATGTCACCTTGACTGAGGCAAAATCATTTGATGGAACATTATTCTCAGTTATCATTGAGATATAATGGTTACCTTACTAATTGTTGTTGGACATATGTCAGCCACGTCAAAATAGCTGAGTGAGAAATCGAATCCAAAATAATTTCATCTCAGAGATCTGAGAAAAAAATCTCAGTTCGCAGCTGAGAATTTTTGTTCCACTTAAAAAATCTATGAGATTTCTGAAGATCTCAGTGAGATGTTGTTAGGTGGAACTGGCATTTTTGATATCATTTGCTTGGCCAGCCTGCCTTAAGTTTGATACAGCCAACACAATATTTTTCGTTCTCATCTTTCTAACTTCTATGTTGTTATTGAACTGTAAACGGACGACAGCGCGCGGGGTGGCCGGCGCTATGAAAGCCATTGCTACTGAATGGGAAAAATAGTATCACTATATCCACTTATACACGCTCGTATTTTTTTTTTTTTGAAATTCTGGTACTTTAATTCTAAAATCAGTTGGTGCTGAGCAGTGCACACTGCACAGTAATTTTTTCAACACATACCAAGAAAAATTAATATTGTTTTTGCCGTTTTTTCCACTTTTTCCACTGATTCTTGGCTTATATCGCCTAATGTTATATAGCCTAAGGCCTTCCATAATAAATAAACTATTCAACGCAAATTAATTGTTCGCTCTTCACTTTGATTTAGCAGTTCCTGAGATCAGCGGGTTCAAGCAAACAACAGAAACATTCAAAAAAGAATATTTTTTGCCGTTTTGCAATATTTTTAACTGACGCTTCGCTCCTATTGGTATCAGCGTAGTATGATAAGGCTTCTAGCCTTCCTCGATAAATCCACCATTAGACACAAAAATAATTGTTCAATTTGACTAAGCAGTTCCTGAGATAAGCGCGTTAAAACGCAGAAAAATAAATATCTTTTCCGTTTTTTCCACATTTTCCACAGATTCTTCGCTGCTATTGGTCGCAGCTTAATTTTAAGTAAAACAAAGCCTTCCTCGATTAATGGACTCTTCAACACAAAAAGAATTTTACAATTCGAACCAGTAGTTCCTGAGATTACCACGTTCAAACGAACAATCTCTTCAGCTTTATATATTAGTAAAGATTGTATTGTATTGTTTGCCTTTTTTTCCACATTTTCCACAAATTCTTCGCTCCTATTGGTCGCAGCTTTATGTTATATAGCTTCAAGCCTTCCTTGATAAATGGACCATTCAACATTAAAAAAATTGTTCAATTTCATTAAGCAGTTCCTGAGATAAGCGCGTTAAAACGCAGAAAAATTCATATTTTTTGCCGTTTTTTCCACATTTTCCACAGACTCTACGCTGCTATTGGTCACAGCTTAATGTTAAGTAAGCTTCTAAGCTCTCTTAATACTTCTAACTATTCTAACACTCCTTCCTCTGTTTTGAACTTTCCCCACTTAAATAATATCAATTTTGTAATAAGCACAGACACTGTTACACAAAGTATCTACAACTCGAAGAATGTTTTAGTCCTGGACCTGATGGTATACCATCATTCATTTTAAAGAAATGTGTTGCTTACTTAGCATATCCGTTATGTGTTCTCTTTAATGAATCTTTAAAAAGCTCACTTTTTCAATCTATCTGGAAATACTCATTTATAATACCGGTACATAAAAAGGGACCCAAGAACGAGATAAAGAACTACCGACCTATCGCGAAACTGTCTGTGATACCAAAACTGTTTGAGTCTATTGTATGTAATATCCTTTCTTTCCATTGTAGTTCAATTATATGTGATAGCCAGCATGGTTTTGTCAAAAAACGGTCAACTGTTACTAATTTGTTTAACTTTACGTCCTTTTGTTTAGATGTTTTTGAAAAAACGTGACCAAGTAGATTGTGTTTTTACGGACTTTAGTAAGGCTTTTGACAAGTTATGTCATAAAATTTTAATTATAAAACTAGCTCAACAAGGATTTAACGATAATTTCATTAATTGGATTTCATCATATTTAGTAAATAGACGTTATAGTGTTTTATTTCGTAATGAGTGTTCTATTCCAATTGTTGTGAACTCTGGTGTCCCCCAAGGTAGCCATCTTGGTCCAATTCTATTTGTTTTATTTATTAATGACTTGGTCTCGATCATTCGAAATTCGTCTGTCCTTATATATGCTGATGACGTCAAACTTTTTAAAAGAATTAACACTCCTTCTGACTGCCTTCTTCTGCAAGAAGACTTAGTTTTATTTAGGGAATGGTGCAATATTAATCGTCTTGTTCTAAATGTTGACAAGTGTAAGACCATGAGTTTTACACGCAAAAAAGTTCCATTAGTTTTTAATTATATGTTTGATTCTTGTCCTCTAAGTAGAGTATCTATATTTTCTGACCTGGGTGTTATATTAGACTCGAAACTAACTTTTAATGAACATATTAACTTCATATAGCTAAAAAAGCAAACAAAGTTCTAGGATTCATCAAAAGATTTGGTCGAGATTTCCGCGATCCATATGTACTGAAATTACTCTTTATTTCATTTGTGAGACCTATCCTCGAATATGCATGTACAGTGTGGTCACCTTAATACGCCGTTCACATAACAAGACTCGAAGCAATTCAAAAAAGTTTTTTGCGTTTTTGTCTACGATCTCTCCCTTGGTTTCAAGGTACTTTATTACCGCCATATTCGCAAAGACTCTCTTTCATAAACCTTCCTTCTTTGACGAATCATAGAAAATACTTACAATTTTGTTTTATTGTTGGAATAATAAATGGACGTATTTCATTACCATCAGTTCTTAGTAGTTTCAATTTTAGTTTTAGTCATTCAAACATTAGACTTCAGAAACCATTGAATAGAATATTTAGCAGATCAAACTATGGTGCTCATAGCCCTCTAAACCAATTAATTGACATATACAATAAATCACATTTTTGTATAAACTCGCCAAATGATAATGTAAAAAGCATTAAATGTAAATTAATGATTTTTAACAGTCTAGTTTAAGTTTTAGATTTTAAGTATCATATTGATAAGCACTGTTAACGTTAGGATTTAACGTATTGTAATAAATAAATAAATAAATAGCCTAAAGCCTAAGTCAATTAATGGACCATCCAACACAAAAAGAATTGTACCATTCGAACCAGTAGTTCCTGAGATTACTGCGTTCAAACGAACAAACTCTTCAGCTTTATATATTAGTATAGATATAGATTGTATTGTATTGTTTGCCGTTTTTTCCACATTTTCTACAAATTCTTCGCTCCTATTGGTCGCAGCTTAATGTTATATAGCTTCAAGCCTTCCTTGATAAATGGACCATTCAACATTAAGCAGTTCCTGAGATAAGCGCGTTAAAACGCAGAAATATTAATATTTTTTGCCGTTTTTTCCACATTTTACACAGACTCTTCGCTGCTATTGGTCACAGCTTAATGTTAAGTAGCCTAAAGCCTAAGTCGATTAATGGACCATCCAACACAAAAAGAATTATACCATTCGAACCAGTAGTTCCTGAGATTACTGCTTTCAAACGAATAAACTCTTCAGCTTTATATATTAGTATAGATTATAGAACATTCAGCAGAGCTCCAATTCCATTGATGGCTCTCCAACTCACCAACACATGAATCCCAATACCCATTCCATGACTCCCAAACCCAACGTTTATGAATCCCTTATCTTAATGTGCAAATGTTGCATCTCAGAAACTCTGTGAAACCTATGTTAAGGTTCTTAACACATTTTAGGTTCGTTCGATGTTACCAGCCCCGGAGCGCTCCGGTGCTTGTCACTACCCTGAACGGAGCTGTCAAAAACCTGAAAAATTTCTCTGCGTTTGGTTTCACATCGAACGCATTAGTAGTGCTCTGTTTTTCTTTTCTCTTTGTTGTATAGCAACCGCTAATTCGAATAGTTCCGTAATTCGCGCCCCGAAAAATACTTGGGGCGATTCAGAGCGCTCCCGGTGCGAGCGCTGAATACACATCGAACACGGTGGAAGTGCACTGGGGCGAATGAATAGCCACATCGAACAGCTCGGTGCGAAAGCATAGCGCCACAGAGGGACCCAGAGCGCACATCGAACAAACCTATTTCCACCCTACAGCCTTTGTATCTACATCGAGTTTACTTCAACTTCTACTGCATACTTCGAGGAGGATTTTCAAATTACGATCTTTCGTAACTTTCTCCTAGTCGAACTGAGAATCTGATTTTGAATTATAAAAAACTAGGATTCGTTAAATCCAATATCGGTAACAGGTCATTCATTTTTATATTTTGAAAGCAAAGCTAAATAAAAACCACACACTGAAAATTTTGTTTAAAATTCTGTGAAAAACAATATGCATGCGATTCTCTTGATCTATGAAAACCTTTCCGTTTGATACACTCGGGCGTCTACTAACTCTTTTTTTTCTTTTCTTTTAAGAAGAGAATACATTGTTAGAACAAGTTTTTCTTAAAGAATTTTCAACGGGTGGATGAATTTGGCTTCGTAGATAAATGCAATCATGCCTGCTCTTAATAGATTGAATCCTCAATTTGTGTTCAAAGGAAATTAAATTTTTAGTCCTTTTTTTATTATTACAAGACTTCTATTTATTTCATAACACAATACAAACAAATTCAAATAGTAAGTAACATGAAAATTCAAATTTATAAAATTAAGTGGTCGTCAAAAACGAGTGTTTTAGAAAAAAAGGAACATAAATTCTTGTTTTTTGCCTCACATGACTTAACGTGGGACTTGATTTTGAAGTTTTTCAAACTCCTAAAATATATCCCCATACATCAGTCGGCTAATAGAATAGTCTTCTATATTTAGAGAATCTTTATTGGCATCAATATGAAATAATTTTGACCACCATTTTTTTTCAAATGGAATATAGAATATAAGAAATTCTTCGTTACTTTCCCTGAAAATTATCAGAAAATCTGAATTAAACCATCGACATATGCAAATATAAAAGACTCACTTTAGTACAGCACACGGAATTTTGGATCGTATGAAGCTCAATACTTTTTGTGTTCTAGCTGCCATTCCATCTTCATCGCTGCCGTTGTCACCCTCATTGTCTATTTGTATGCCCAACTCACTCTTACCATCGGTGGAGGTGTCGTCAATTTTCCGTCGCATCTTAATTTTCAACATCAAGCCTTTGGTTAATCGGCTTTTGATATATTGCGTTGATGCAATGTATTGGAACTCTCCATTGAAAATTAAGGCCACTCGATTGCACAACGCCTCACATTCTTCCATACTTTGTGATGTCAGCACTATGGTACTGCCAGTATCACGAAGTTTACAAATAATATTCCATACGTTTCGCCGACTAGCCGGATCCATGCCGGTTGTTGGCTCGTCCAGATATATAACCGATGGCCCTCCCAGCAAAGCCAGGGCAATACTTAGTTTTCGTTTATTTCCCCAACTGTATTCACGCACTGGCTCATAGTAATGCTTTATAAAGCCAAGAAAAGTTACCAGCTGCAGAGATATTGATGGAATTTTTCTTCGTGGAATCCCGCGAAGTAAACCGTAAAAATAAAGATTTTCGCTGCCCGTTAAATTATCAAACAATCCATCAAATTGTTGTGGACAGTAGCCGATCTGTTGGTGAATAGCATTCATTCTCCATTTCACGTTCATTCCTTTGACAAAAGCATCTCCGGATGATATGCGTTCTTCGCCCGTAAGCATTTTAAGAATTGTTGTTTTTCCAGCACCATTCACGCCTAGCAATCCAAAACATTCGCCGCTAAAAAGAGAATCAAATGTTTTTTGTTTTATGAAAAAAAGTTAAGTCTTACTGCTTGATGCCAACAGAAATTTGATTGACTGCAACATGACTTCCGTAAAACTTGGTCAGTTTCTTAATAACTATATTTTGATTTTGCCTTTCTTTCTTCGACAAATTTGACACCCGCAATTTTTCCTGTTCTACATCTTCATCGCAATGTCTATTTGCATGTGGTTTTGGTAGTTTGCTTAGTGGGTTTAAAAGGAAAAATTAATATAAAAACGCCTTCTGTGCACTCAAAACTTACGTAAATATTCCTCTTATGATGTTCCAAAGTCTCGGAATGGAAATGTATTCAGTGAGTATCAAAAACAAAAACAACACAGCTGTTGTTATGAGTAGGGCAGTAACTTCGTTACTTATTAAGGTAATTTTCGAAATATTATAATATTCTGGTGGTTCTTAAAAAGAGCATTTGATTTAGGTTCGCATTTTTTTTTGATTTTTTCTTTAAATCAAATCAAAGCTTACTTACGACAACATTCGAAGTCACACATACACCTTGTGAAATGATTGACATCAAAACAACGTTTCTTGAACTGGTCAATAATATAGGGTTTTCTCAGAGCCTGGATCAGAGCGAAATGGGGGTAATATGAGCAGTTTTCTTCAATTACCATGCTCGTCTGATTATATAAGTCTTTGTTTGGATCTGTCAGTATAGGTAAGTTACGCGATTTTTACATATTTTAATTAGTTACGAATAAATATTGTAACTAAAGTAACTTGTCAATGATTTTGAGAGTTAGACTGAGAGATTAAATTTCACAACATAATAAAACTAAATTCAAAGGACTATAACAAATGCTTTTTTTCCAAAAAAAATTCCCTTAAGTTTTGTACAAAATTTGCAATAAATAATTGCAATAGACTGTTTTGCAGCGTTTACAATCTCAAACGAACGTCTTTAGTGCTTTTATTATTATTCATAATAATATAATATAGTATAAGTTACGTTAGTTATATTAGTTACGCTGAACATTAAACGTAACTAATTGCAATTAGTTACGCCTTACTATATGGGTAACTTACCCGGAACAACATACATATTGGGTTTCTTCATGAATTGAATTATGTAAAAGATAAAGGGTCCTGTAAATACAAGCAAATTTTTATTTGGGTATTCATTATGGAAAAGACTTATTAACTACGTACCATATATTATATTACAAATTGCAAGAAAAGACATTCCAGCAGCTGGTTTGGTGAAAAACCTTGTTCCAATGTAGGTCAATGGCAGCGCTGCACATCCAAATAATAAGATCAGGGCAAAGGTTCGGCCTGGAGAAGTATAAGAAAACAAAAGAAAAAAACGAAAACAAAAATTTTGATTATAAGCACCCGCATTTGATAAGTTTCCAAAAGCAAAATTACCAAGGTCACTAGGCGTCGTGAATCCTTCCTTATGAAAAAATTTCAATGTAATGATTGTTACCAATCCTGTAAACGCAAAAGTAGTGTAATCCCAAATAAAGTGCGATAGCCAATAAGTCAACACATCAACTCCGCTCATAAATTGAAACAGTTTGGTACGATTTTGCTTTTCCTTTATCACATTCAAGGCAAACAAGGCAGTGACAATACTCATGCAAAAACCATAATTCACAGCAAAATTTACTACATCGTTATGGTAAAATCTATCTATATGTAAAAGTACCCGATCAAAGTATGGACGTGGATGATTTGAGACGGTTATCGAGGCTTCGGGTCCAATAAGAGTTCTATTCATACAGTCAACGTTAAATGAAAGTTTCAAAATAAGTTATGAAATGTGCATACTTGGCCATGGCATTGTGAATTAAATTGAGTGTCAGCGGCGCTGAATGCAGTGGTTCATTATTCAACCAAGCTCTGATCCAACCTCTGTCTATTGTTGCTGCAGCTATATATTTGGTGTCTATTTTCCCTTGCTGAGTCTTCCCAAGTTCTAACATGTAATTAATAAAGTCTTGGTTGCCAATATCCTCCAGTTGATGACTGGATGATTCAGATCTAATGATTGATTTAAAATTTGAACTGATTTCATGTTCTATTGATCCTGGCCTGTCGGCGCGTTTGCTCGTTCCTAAGACTGTCACGGTTTCTCGATATCGAGTGAGATCCATTTTTAACGGTGGTTGAGGGTTAGGGTTTAGTGGCATGGTGAATGTCAATACAATCAAGCAAATCGGTAATAAGTTTTGAATGGCAAATAAAACTTTATTTCGCCAAGATGAAAGGATTTTTTTCCATAACATCGCTTGCCACTGGCTAATGATTAAATTCGGGCCCCAGAGAAGTCGCTTATTATCCGAAAATATACTACTCGCTAAAAAAACACAGTTCACAAAGTAATTATCTATGATTTTAAATCGAGTTATACATTTACTTACATGTCGGAGATTCTGCGCCATCGGAGGAAATCATTCGTGAAAAAGCGTCATTTGATGAATTTTCGGCGCCCACTTTCATAAAAACATCTTCTAGTGAAGTCATAGCAATATCAAAGCCGTTAATTGCCAATGTATTGGACTCGTTTTCTAACTCTTGTAACATAGTTGGAAATATCGACGCGTATTTGCTTGATATATGATAGGACAATTCGGTGACAACATCAGCTTTCGGTTTTATGCCAGGTATGTATTGATTGAGAAATGTTGTTACTTCTGCTGTAGTACGACATTTAAGCCTTCTGTTAATAGTCTTTAGAAAAAAAAACAATCAATTGAGCGAGAATAATATGTTAACAGAGTGATTCAGAAAGCTAGGTGGAGGGGGAGGGGGGGGGATATTATTACTGATAGTTTAGCCGGGAGTTAAAATATTCTAAAAAACGATTTATTAAAAATAATATATAGATACATAAATCAACGGCTACATCCACAACAGCATGCTACGAGTATATCCTGGCAACACTTCCAGAATAAAATGAAAGAATGAAAATGTATGATAAAGAAGGGAGGGGCTTTCGGTTGGGTAGGATAATGATAGAAGAAAAATAATAAAGCACTCATTCGATTGTATACTTCAGAACAGATAGGACGTCTTTTCATTCCTGTGATTTATTTCAGACATTTTTATTGCTAAAAGTAAAATAATCTATGCTTTTTGTAAAGCCAAAATCTTCTTTTTTATTTTGTCCTTAAATTAAACTGTTCGAAGTTTTTGAAAAAATCTTTGTTCTTGTCCCAGACTCTAGCTTTTTTGGTACACTGCTTGTGAATCACCCTGTTTAATACAAATTAAACTTACCAATTTGAAACCATAACCAAATTTTTTAATCAAAAACAATGAAGTTCCCATACACTTGAGTTCTCCGTCACACATGATCGCAATTCGATCTCCCAACACATCTGCTTCGTCCACAAAATTTGTCGCAAATAAAATTGTGCGACCCTTTCGCTCCGACTTTAATAATTTCCATAGCATTTTTCTTGCTGTTGGATCCAAACCAGAGCTTGATTCGTCACACAATACCACTTTTGTCCCACCACATAACGCTGTACACAAGCATAGCATTCTCTTCATTCCAGCCGATAATTTCGATGATGCAACATTTGCTTGTTTTTCTAATCCGATTTTTTTCAAATACTTTTTTACTTCCCTGTCCAACGCTTTGCAGCTAAGACCTCTCAGGCGACTATAAAACGTCAGGTGTTGCTTTACAGTAAGATCATCAAAGAGATTATTATACCGTGGACAAATGCCTAATGACATACGAGCTCCATTTAAATTAGTTTTTATGTCATAACCATTGATAATTACTGTTCCCGAAGTGGGTGGAATCATTCCTGTCATCATTGAAATAGTTGTCCTTTTACCATCATCATTATGACCCAATAGAACGGTTATTTCATCTTCATACATATTCATTGAAAGTCCCTTGACAATTTGTCGCTTGCCATATGACTTTTTAAGATTTATTATCTGTATTCCAATAGGCCTGCCAACTGTTTCCGATTCAAATGAGTCGGGCTCAATTCTTCCTGAATTTGTAACACGCTTTTTAACCCAAAAGGCTTTCTCAAATGGGAAGTTCCAATTTTTGGCAAATCCAAAATGGCCAACATAATAATAATAATGCTCCAAATACAAGCTTATAAGCATGTAAATGCAAGAGTATATAAACATTGCAATTAGAATTAGACCCATTGAAAGCGAATCATCAGCATTTACAGGATCAAACATATTGCTCCTTTGTAGACCTACGGCTTGCATTTCATAACCCATGATTACATGAATGCCGAAGTTTAGAGCTGTATTAGGAAGAAGTAACCACATCAATTTGGCAAACAATGTCATGTTAACGTAGTTTCTCGCTAAAATTGAGTGCGGCACAAACGGTAAAAACGTTATAAACCAAAGCACAACCGCTACAAGCATTGCTGTGATGGCTTCCGAAAACATAGTTGCAAGCATGAAGCAAAATGTTATAGATGTTGCTATGTATGCGAGCAAAAAGCAATACACTTCGGTGAATGAACTGTAATTTAGGATAGCATATTCGTTCTCGTCCCACTTAGCCTAGAAATCAAAGTGGGAAATTATTTTGTTTGAAAAAATAGAAACAAAGATTAATTACCGTCAAAACTTTCGTAACCAACAATGCCGAAAGGCCCAAGATGACGAATGCCCTGACAAACCATGCTGTCCAATGCAACCAGTTCGGAAGTCCACTCACTATCATGGGTTCTTTTAATTGTTTTTTCCTTTCCGTTGTTACTTGCTGTTGAGGGAACAGTTATGTAAATATTGCGTCAAAAAGGCGACTCCTTGTCCACTCTTACCCAAACAATAAACAACATAGTATGCATATATCCTAACATAATAATCCACGGTAGCATATGAGCCAACTCTAAGATAACTTCATCATGTTTATATTTCTGATACGGAAATCGCTGAAACTCCACTTGCGGTAACGCTTGGTTTTTAAAATGTTTACGAGACAATTTAAAAAAACTTTGCGCAATTGCATGCTGGACGCTTAAAAAACAATCTCTTAAATATCCACCGGGAATACCGCCATCTTCATACCAATCATTACGTGGACCCATCAGATCGTAGTCAAGAAATAGTTGATTCGTCATCCATGTTATATTATTTTCTTGAATATTTTGCCTTTTTATAATGCTCCAAAAACGAATTTCGTAGTTTAAGTTTTTATGACAATCCGTTGATTTATCAAAATGAATGACAAAGTATCTAATGTTAGCAGCGAGGATTTGACGATCAGTAAATCGTTTTACATATTCCCATGTTTTATATTCCAGTTGTAGCGCTCTAGCTGCACCTTTTGCGATCTGATCATAACATGGGTTTGGTGGTTCAGACACCAATTGATGGTACGGGTAGTAATAAAGTGGCCACTCGTCAATTATAAAGTGTCTGCAAGGTGGGAAGATCGCAATGTTGATTTAAAACTCAATTGAGGTGCAATTTTTTTTTGTATATCAATTTAAAATCATGAATATGAAATACAGCGAACTTCAAAAGTGATTTTAATGTTAACAGAATATTTACATAAGGTTGTTATATTTAGAGACGTATAAAGTTAAGTTGCCAACACCATTTTAATAGAAGCCTATTTCGTCAGCTTGTAATGAAACGTATACATCGATATCATTTAGTATATGAATTTGAATTATAAATTCATAATGCATAGTTCGCTTTCGTTCAAAAATCATTAAAGGAACAATAAAATTTCAATAAAATCAGAGTTCTTTCGAATATAAATTATGTAGGTAGAAATATCTTAAAAGAAAGACTGTCATTAATTTTTGGTAAGGCGTAAGGGGGATAGTTCAAAGTTGACGTGGACATAGCAGCTTAAAACAGTGCTTCCTCAGTTTTTGATTACAGTGTACGACTGCTGTTCTCAGTCTGTGATAAAGTGTACGACTGCTTTCTCAGTCTATGATAATAATTGACGGCTGCTATTGTGCAGTCACAATATAATTTATAACCTGTTGCCTCACACTTTTACTAACTATTGTCACACTGTACATTAAACCAGTTCTTGTGAAATATTATTACATTTAATTTGTTACCAGTTCTTGTTAAATATTGTCATTTTCAGTTATTGTTAAATATTGCTGAAACCAGTTATTATTTAATACTAGCAGCTGCCCGCGACTTCGTCCGCCTCTCCCTCGTCCACCGGCCAGAGTATCGTCACGACTTGTGCATCATACGCGCGTAGAAATTTTTTTGCGAAGTTATTGTTAAATTGCCTTGCGGTCAACTCTCGCTAGGTCGTAATTCTCTTAAACTTGAAAAATTTGAGCATTTTTTATGATTCTCTTTAGTTTTTCATACTTAAAGCATTCCCTTGGTCGAACTCTCCCTAATTCTAATATCTCTCTTACTTCTGCATCGTTTTTTTTCCTGAAGTCCTTTTTTTTCCTGTTTCTTTAAACTGAGCATATTTTTTAGTTAAGAAATATATAAAATGATATTGTTTAAACACAATAATCTGCACAAATAGTGCAATCATTCAATCACATTCACTGCAATGACTCACATTCACAAATCAATTGAACTCTCAAAATTCTAATTTGAGCAGTTATTAGGCCAGTTCCACCCAGCGTTGCCGAAATGGCCCGAACAAACAGTCTCAGCGATTTCTCACTCAGCCAATTTGACGTTACTGACGTAACCGAAGCTTTCTCAATGAGGACTGGGTATTATGTTCAACATAATGATTTTGCCTCAGTCAAAGTGACAAAGTAAGGGGAACTGGTCTATTTGGCGTTTTTATTTTTTACCTCTGAAGCAGATCATATTCAATGTCCTCCGATATAATAATCTGAGCACTGAAAAGTTATTTTTAATTTCTCACTAATTATTTTTTTAACAATTTTTTGTTTACCCACAGTACCGCGTGACCGTCTTGGGAATCGTTTTTGGTTTTGTGTTTATTTTTGTCTGTAAAATCCAAAAAACAAGTGAAGCTGTCTTCGCTCAGCTATCTGCTCTATTTTCTCGGTCAGTTAATCCTGAGCAAATAGATTTAGCTCAGAACATGAACATTTTTAGCTCCGACAAATCTGAGCTAAAAAAGAAACACAGTTTTTTTGTTTGACAGCTCTGTGATCTGCTCAGAGGTAAAAAAGAAAAACGCCAATTGTGTATTAAGTCAGAACTTCTGCAGTATCTGGTTAAACTAGAGTCAACTTTCTTTCATAATTTCTATAGGTTATAACTTATAAATTCTAAGGTCCATGCGACTAGGTACTAATGCAAATACATACACAATTTATTCGTTTGTTCTTTTCTAAAGAAAACAGGAGTGCTGGCCTGATCATCAAATGGATTTTCAAAGGTATTATATTACAAATACTCAAAACTGGCACACAAAATGAATTTAAATAGATGCAGTTGTGCATTTACTTCATTTCTGTTGGTGGCCCTGAAAGGACGAAAATGGACCGATTTTTTTTCAAGAGTGGCCCGATTTCAAAAATAAAATCGGCAACGCTGGTTCCACCTAACAACATCTCACTGAGATCTCAATGTCACCTTGACTGAGGCAAAATCATTTGATGGAACATTATTCTCAGTTATCATTGAGATATAATGGTTACCTTACTAATTGTTGTTGGACATATGTCAGCCACGTCAAAATAGCTGAGTGAGAAATCGAATCCAAAATAATTTCATCTCAGAGATCTGAGAAAAAAATCTCAGTTCGCAGCTGAGAATTTTTGTTCCACTTAAAAAATCTATGAGATTTCTGAAGATCTCAGTGAGATGTTGTTAGGTGGAACTGGCATTTTTGATATCATTTGCTTGGCCAGCCTGCCTTAAGTTTGATACAGCCAACACAATATTTTTCGTTCTCATCTTTCTAACTTCTATGTTGTTATTGAACTGTAAACGGACGACAGCGCGCGGGTAGGCCGGCGCTATGAAAGCCATTGCTACTGAATGGGAAAAATAGTATCACTATATCCACTTATACACGCTCGTATTCGTTTTTTTTTTTTTTTTGAAATTCTGGTACTTTAATTCTAAAATCAGTTGGTGCTGAGCAGTGCACACTGCACAGTAATTTTTTCAACACATACCAAGAAAAATTAATATTGTTTTTGCCGTTTTTTCCACTTTTTCCACTGATTCTTGGCTTATATCGCCTAATGTTATATAGCCTAAGGCCTTCCATAATAAATAAACTATTCAACGCAAATTAATTGTTCGCTCTTCACTTTGATTTAGCAGTTCCTGAGATCAGCGGGTTCAAGCAAACAACAGAAACATTCAAAAAAGAATATTTTTTGCCGTTTTGCAATATTTTTAACTGACGCTTCGCTCCTATTGGTATCAGCGTAGTATGATAAGGCTTCTAGCCTTCCTCGATAAATCCACCATTAGACACAAAAATAATTGTTCAATTTGACTAAGCAGTTCCTGAGATAAGCGCGTTAAAACGCAGAAAAATAAATATCTTTTCCGTTTTTTCCACATTTTCCACAGATTCTTCGCTGCTATTGGTCGCAGCTTAATTTTAAGTAAAACAAAGCCTTCCTCGATTAATGGACTCTTCAACACAAAAAGAATTTTACAATTCGAACCAGTAGTTCCTGAGATTACCACGTTCAAACGAACAATCTCTTCAGCTTTATATATTAGTAAAGATTGTATTGTATTGTTTGCCTTTTTTTCCACATTTTCCACAAATTCTTCGCTCCTATTGGTCGCAGCTTTATGTTATATAGCTTCAAGCCTTCCTTGATAAATGGACCATTCAACATTAAAAAAATTGTTCAATTTCATTAAGCAGTTCCTGCGATAAGCGCGTTAAAACGCAGAAAAATTCATATTTTTTGCCGTTTTTTCCACATTTTCCACAGACTCTACGCTGCTATTGGTCACAGCTTAATGTTAAGTAAGCTTCTAAGCTCTCTTAATACTTCTAACTATTCTAACACTCCTTCCTCTGTTTTGAACTTTCCCCACTTAAATAATATCAATTTTGTAATAAGCACAGACACTGTTACACAAAGTATCTACAACTCGAAGAATGTTTTAGTCCTGGACCTGATGGTATACCATCATTCATTTTAAAGAAATGTGTTGCTTACTTAGCATATCCGTTATGTGTTCTCTTTAATGAATCTTTAAAAAGCTCACTTTTTCAATCTATCTGGAAATACTCATTTATAATACCGGTACATAAAAAGGGACCCAAGAACGAGATAAAGAACTACCGACCTATCGCGAAACTGTCTGTGATACCAAAACTGTTTGAGTCTATTGTATGTAATATCCTTTCTTTCCATTGTAGTTCAATTATATGTGATAGCCAGCATGGTTTTGTCAAAAAACGGTCAACTGTTACTAATTTGTTTAACTTTACGTCCTTTTGTTTAGATGTTTTTGAAAAACGTGACCAAGTAGATTGTGTTTTTACGGACTTTAGTAAGGCTTTTGACAAGTTATGTCATAAAATTTTAATTATAAAACTAGCTCAACAAGGATTTAACGATAATTTCATTAATTGGATTTCATCATATTTAGTAAATAGACGTTATAGTGTTTTATTTCGTAATGAGTGTTCTATTCCAATTGTTGTGAACTCTGGTGTCCCCCAAGGTAGCCATCTTGGTCCAATTCTATTTGTTTTATTTATTAATGACTTGGTCTCGATCATTTGAAATTCGTCTGTCCTTATATATGCTGATGACGTCAAACTTTTTAAAAGAATTAACACTCCTTCTGACTGCCTTCTTCTGCAAGAAGACTTAGTTTTATTTAGGGAATGGTGCAATATTAATCGTCTTGTTCTAAATGTTGACAAGTGTAAGACCATGAGTTTTACACGCAAAAAAGTTCCATTAGTTTTTAATTATATGTTTGATTCTTGTCCTCTAAGTAGAGTATCTATATTTTCTGACCTGGGTGTTATATTAGACTCGAAACTAACTTTTAATGAACATATTAACTTCATATAGCTAAAAAAGCAAACAAAGTTCTAGGATTCATCAAAAGATTTGGTCGAGATTTCCGCGATCCATATGTACTGAAATTACTCTTTATTTCATTTGTGAGACCTATCCTCGAATATGCATGTACAGTGTGGTCACCTTTATACGCCGTTCACATAACAAGACTCGAAGCAATTCAAAAAAGGTTTTTGCGTTTTTGTCTGCGATCTCTCCCTTGGTTTCAAGGTACTTTATTACCGCCATATTCGCAAAGACTCTCTTTCATAAACCTTCCTTCTTTGACGAATCATAGAAAATACTTACAATTTTGTTTTATTGTTGGAATAATAAATGGACGTATTTCATTACCATCAGTTCTTAGTAGTTTCAATTTTAGTTTTAGTCATTCAAACATTAGACTTCAGAAACCATTGAATAGAATATTTAGCAGATCAAACTATGGTGCTCATAGCCCTCTAAACCAATTAATTGACATATACAATAAATCACATTTTTGTATAAACTCGCCAAATGATAATGTAAAAAGCATTAAATGTAAATTAATGATTTTTAACAGTCTAGTTTAAGTTTTAGATTTTAAGTATCATATTGATAAGCACTGTTAACGTTAGGATTTAACGTATTGTAATAAATAAATAAATAAATAGCCTAAAGCCTAAGTCAATTAATGGACCATCCAACACAAAAAGAATTGTACCATTCGTACCAGTAGTTCCTGAGATTACTGCGTTCAAACGAACAAACTCTTCAGCTTTATATATTAGTATAGATATAGATTGTATTGTATTGTTTGCCGTTTTTTCCACATTTTCTACAAATTCTTCGCTCCTATTGGTCGCAGCTTAATGTTATATAGCTTCAAGCCTTCCTTGATAAATGGACCATTCAACATTAAAAAAATTGTTCAATTTCATTAAGCAGTTCCTGAGATAAGCGCGTTAAAACGCAGAAATATTAATATTTTTTGCCGTTTTTTCCACATTTTACACAGACTCTTCGCTGCTATTGGTCACAGCTTAATGTTAAGTAGCCTAAAGCCTAAGTCGATTAATGGACCATCCAACACAAAAAGAATTATACCATTCGAACCAGTAGTTCCTGAGATTACTGCTTTCAAACGAACAAACTCTTCAGCTTTATATATTAGTATAGATTGACTCTTCTATTTTAAATAATGTATATTAATATCTATTTAATTAATGAATAATAAATATTATAATCAACATTTATAGAAAACCAAAGTTTTTATTGCTTCTATGGTAAAGAACCCTGGAACCGGTGAGTTACTCCAGCCTTTGACAAAAAGCAAAAGGTTTGAGGTTTCCCGAGAGAAACACACTCTTACAAATTGGCGCCCGTGCAGGGACGATTTTGAAGTTTGTCAATTCCGACCGCTATTGAACGTAGAAGCATTATCAACCGTGATTTACCTGAAAGCTCTACTAGTTCATTCATTTTATCAAACTTCAAACAAGTTCCACCGAATTACCACAAAACCGATACGAACATATGTCTAAGCGAATCGTTAGACCAACAAATATTCCGATAGGAAGACGCATGCTAATAAAAGACAGACAACAGAAAATCATGTCGAAAAACCAAAAAAGTAATCCTGAGGCTGTAACAAGCCAATCTGAACCAAGTCTATTGGTAACCAATATGGAAGACTAAAGAAGATATTCTAGGATGGATGTTTCTTTTATCCAAGAAAGAAATAATGGAGAAAATGTCCAAACAAAATATGGACACAAGTGGATCTTTAGCCATATTAAGGAAAAGAACAAGAGAATTTAAAGATTCGCTAAACACAAGAGAGCTATAGAAAGAAATTGAAGAAGTCGTAAGAGATCGATTGGACTCTCACGATGAGGGAGTGTCATCGCCTCCAAGCTGTCTACGTCATATCAGCAATAAACCAAGTATAGAACCCGTTCATAATGCTATGAGGCCGGAAATAGCTGACAATTTATTATTGCCACCAAGGGCACATTACCGTATGATTCAATCACCAGACCATGTACATCATGATGCCGAAGAAATGGAATCTTCCTTTTGATGGATCAGGGAAAGCGAACGAATTTTTGGAAAAAATCAACGAATTGATTAAACGTTAAGCGATTCCACTGGACCAAATCCCAAGAACACTCCCAGAAATATTCCGAGGACCAGCTCTCGAGGGGTTCAGGGGCCAGATTCTGTAATAAACGAAGCGAAAGCGAACGTTCGTTTTTCAAAAACGAAAGAAATTGTGCGAAAACGATAATTTGAATTCTGTATCGCATTTCGTTTTTGGTTTTGTATTCGTTTTTGCTTCAAATCAGAAAAAGTTTGTTGCCTACTTTTAGGATGTTGACAGTTGTAAAATATTGTGAGAGATGAGAAAGAAATTTTAATCGATACTTAAAACTTAAGAAAATCGATAATATATATACATGATTTTGGATATTAAATGAGACAAAACAAAGAAAAAAGCATATGTATTTTCTTTTTTAAAGTTTTCAAATTCAATTTTGACCGTTATTAAGTGAAAAACACATTTAACAATGAGAAAACAACAAATGAAAAATTTCGATAGAAGTAAAATTTAAATAAACAAAAAGAAATTGAGAAGACTCATCACTATTATTGTGGCAGATTGTGTGACTGTTTTTTTTTTTTTTAAATTAAATGTGGCCGTGTGTGCAAGGAACTTCGCCTCCAATGTCCAGATATATGAATAGGAATAATAAAAGAAATTTTCCAATCAAGCTACAAAGAAGTTTATAGGAAAATCTAATCGACTGATGCACAAAAGATGACCAATTAGGACCGACCAACGAATTAAGCTGCTTCGGTGATATGGAAATTTCGGAAGATGTCCTCCTTTTTGAGATTCCTGCCACAAGCAATGTTTGTCAAAGCACCGTATATTGCTGAATGATTACCTCAGATTACAGCTGAGGACATAAATAGCATTTTGAGCATCGATTTCTTATTGCCTAGATTTAGCATGACGCTAGCTGACCCCGCGAACTTCGTCTCGCCACCCTTCAGAGCAACTCCAATAACAATTTTCCCTTATAAAACCAATGAGTTTTCTGAGTTTTTCATCAAAAACTTTCTGTTTTCCATTCGAAAACCCTTTTTAGAATTTTCCAGTTTTTCATTTGAAAACCAATGCACCTGCAATAAAATGCAAGTTTTCCTTTGACAACCAATGATTCTTCCGAGTTTTTCATCAAGCACTTTCTATTTTCCATTCGAAAACCCATTTTGCTCCGCGCAACAGGGCAAACAAAATCATTCCCGACAAGATATTGGTAGGATCCTCCACCCAAGAGCTCTAAAGAAGAGCAGAGCCTCAGAAGTGGAGGAATATAATATGTAGCGCGTGTTCCTGTTTTTAGGCGTAAGTTGTCCAACACATATTTGAACGCTCTTTTATTAAGCTGGAAGCGTTGAATGAAGCTAGAATATTAATCAACGATACATACTTTATACTAGTAATTAGTGTAAATATTTATAACTCGCACTTTTTTTCCTGCAATGTAAACGGATCGGAATGGTCCCTAAGATTCCTTCTCAAGTTTCTTAAGTTGAGAGTTTCAGAACCATTATCGCTATCACTCAAAAACAACGTCAAATATTCTTGCAACATTTAAAAAATAGTTAATGGTGATGTTTTTATTAATATTTTGATAGCAAACAACACAAAAGAAGAAAAACGACATACAATTTGCTTTCGTTTATTTTTTTTCGCACGCACGAAAAAAGTTTTCGTTTTTCAAGTTATATGAAGCAAATCTTTCGCACAAACGAAAACGTTCGTTCGCTTTCGCCTTAGAGAATCTGGCCCCAGGATTCATAGGGAGGAATTTCAAACATTATTTACCACCTCACTACATAAATAAATTGGAAGACGAAATAATGAGGAAAAGGCTGAGGATAAATCCGAGTAGTCCAATTTCCGCGGAAGAGACTACAGAGACCGCAGAGCAGAAATGTCAGAAGAAAATGATTGCCTCACCAGAAGACCCATTTAAAGGTATACAGGTGACCAAACATTTCTTATTTCGAAAGAAAGTACGCAGACAACGATTTTTTATTCAAAGACCCATTGGAAGAATAAAAATACATAAAAATATAATCCGCATCAAGGCTACACTACTAGGCTACTAGGCGCCTGTCCAGAGTACGACAGCAAAACCGTAGGTATTTACTCGAAGACTTCAATGCAAAAATCGGAAAGGAAAACATATTTGGCGGGTTTGTTTGAAAGTACAGCCTTCACGAAGTTACAACAGATAACGGCGCAGGGTCAGAAGTCCACGAGCCAAAAGTCGATAATAGACTACTACATGCTTAGTAATCATACAAAATCCAATGTTCTATCCAACGTACTGTCCAGAAAGCTCGGCCACATCGAACGAATGGACCACAACGCTCCAGCAAGAAAGTCTTCTTATTGCAGCTCCCAGGTTCGAAACGACCATTAGGACTAAACATCCGATACAAGAAACAAGTGACTGCGGATGCCAGAGCGCTTGGTTTTGCCGTCTCAAGAGAGCATGCGAGATACCGTCCTCAATTGAAGGCTGCTGTGCCTGCAGCTTGGATCCTACATAAACGACTGATTGAAATACATATTAAAAGCTGTATTCCTGTTGGAGGCCCAAACGTCAACGAACAAACTTTGCTTGGATTGAATCTAGTTTCTTTTCTAATTCTTTCTTATTAGTCCAGTCACTTTAGGGTTTCACCTCGGAATTTGAGATAATAAGCTGGAAACTCGTATACAGCTTTATTTTGGTGTTCTAAAAGTTGTCTGAAAAGTCTCATATTATCTCGTGTCTGCGTCGTAAGTTATTCGCGGTCAAATGTCAAATGTCAAATGTTTTTCGCAGTTATCTCTTTTTCGATGGTTCCAATCACTTCAACACCTGTATAAAAATTAAAGATAAGAAAATTTGCCACAACTTTTGTCTAAACTAAAGCGTATAGAAAATACGCTCAACCCTTTTCGAGATAGAGGGCGGAGAGCACCCAGCGCTCAGGCATACACTGAGGTGCGTTTTTGCGCTGACGATAGTTGACTATAGTAGTCACACTTTGACACACCAACCACTTTCAACTCACCTCCTGAGATGGATTGGAAATAGTTAGAGTGTGTGACACAAAAACTATAGTCAACTATCGTCAGCGCAAAAACGCACCTCTGCGCTTCAACTGAATAAGCACACAAGTTTGTTGTCCATTTTCTCCTCACTTTGAACGTTAATGCATCATTTGATGATGCTAACCGTTGGTCTATGATGTTGAGAAAACAGATCAAAAAGAATAATTTAAAAAGGACCACTAGTTTTTCCCTAGCTCTCATGCAAAGCTTTCCAGATTGAAAAACTCAGTTTTTTTTTTTGCGTCAACTGATAAGCACACGATCTTTCACTCTCATTATCTTCACTGGTTCTAAGATTTTTCAACTGATTGGTATACCAAATCAAAAGTTGAAGTGTTCTTGGTGACATTTAGCTGTTTAATTAAAATTTAAAAAAATATGGTTAGATCAGAAGCTGTTATAGTGTCGGACGAGTTTAAATTGATTCGTTAAAAGAATAAAGACTGGCCGTGCGTGCTATAGCTACCAACATTGATCGGAGTCTTGATGTTGTCTATTCGTACCTCAGAAAGAAAAGTTTGTACGAGAAAAACATGAACGGTGGTTAAAAAACGGCAACATTCGAAATTGATCGACGAGCAATTTTGAGATGTGCTTCTAGTTCATGTACCTCCGCGGTAACAATTAAACAAACAGTTGGTGTAACTGCAAGTGTTTCAACAGTCCACAGAGTACCAAACAGCTCAGGTCATTTAAAACGATTGCAACTCCAAAAGAAACCACCACTAAACGAGCAACGAAAAGATATTCGTTAAAGTTTTTCTAGACTCGATGTGAGTTGGAAAGATATGCGGCACAACGCGGTTTTTTCGGATGAGAAGAGTTTCAGTTTTGATGTCTTAATTATGGTTTTAATTATTATTTTCACGATTTGAGAAAAGAAGAACGATTTTTAGCCCGGCATCATGGTGGGAAAGGTGGAGTTACGATATGGGGAGCAGTTAGCTAATATGGGACTATTGAGCTTGAGCTAAAAACATCAAAACCGACTGCAATTTCATACAAAAGAATATTGGAAAGAAAGTTTTCTTCATTTTCCGATATTTTTCGACCCTATAAATGGATTTTCCAACATGAGAATGACCCCATCCAAACGTCACGCACTGTCAAAAGTGGGATACAGGACCAGAATGTTAATTTGCTTCAATGTTCGCCCTATTTACCTGGCTTGAACCTTATCGGAAATGAATGGAGATTGTTGGTAAGTAAAGTTTATGAGTCAGGCCGTCAGTTTGAGTACAGAGAATCGCTTATTGCAGCCATTAAGTTACCATGGAGAGAAATTTCGCTGGACTACTTGAAGAGTTTATACGATTCCATGCCAGCCCGAATTTATGAAATTATCAAGAATGAAGGTGTTAGTACCCAATACTAGAAATAACCAATAAAGAAAATATTTAAAGAAAATCTTGTTCATTTCTTTCCGTTTGATTTTATTTGCATTTTTAAAAGTTGTGCTTATTCAGTTGACGCAAAAAAAAACTGAGTTTTTCGATCTGGAAAGCTTTGCATGAGAGCCAGGGAAAAAATAGTGGTCTTTTTTAAATTATTCTTTTTGATTTGTTTTCTCAACATCATAGGCTATCGGTAAGCATCATCAAATGATGCATTAACGTTCAAAGTGAGGAGAAAATGGACAACAAACTTGTGTGCTTATTCAGTTGAAGCGCAGTGCTGGGTGCTCTCCGCCCTATATCTCGAAAAGGGTTGAGCGTATAGAAAAAAAGTTTAGACAAAAGTTGTGGCAAATTTTCTTATCTTTAATTTTTATACAGGTGTTGAAGTGATTGGAATCATAGAAAAAGAGATAATTGCGAAAAACCGATTTTCATGACATTTGACCGCGAATAACTTACGACGCAGACACGAGATAATATGAGACTTTTGAGACAACTTTTAGAACACCAAAATAAAGCTGTATACGAGTTTCCAGCTTATTATCTCAAATTCCGAGATTGACCCTTTTTTTTCTCTAAAGTGACTGAACTATATAAGCAATCATATTTTTACTTGTAGAACTTCACTTCAATTCTGGCTGCCGTATTAATAAGTAGTCATTTTGTTTCTCTTCGTAAAATTAATTTCTGTAATAAAACTTTCATTTATAATTACGTAAGAGTCTTTATTAATATACGAATCAGGGTGGGAAAAGGACAACTTCTTCAAAAAGTTATGGGCCCAGGCATCGATTCAAAGATACATAATCTATACTAATATATAAAGCTGAAGAGTTTGTTCGTTTGAACGCAGTAATCTCAGGAACTACTGGTTCGAATGGTATAATTCTTTTTGTGTTGGATGGTTCATTAATCTACTTAGGCCTTAGGCTACTTATCATTAAGCTGTGACCAATAGCAGCGAAGAGTCTGTGGAAAATGTGGCAAAAACGGCAAAAAATATTAGTTTTTCTGCGTTTTAACGCGCTTATCTCAGGAACTGCTTAATGAAATTAAACAATTTTTTTAAAGTTAAATGGTCCATTAATCAAGGAAGGCTTAAAGCTATATAACATTAAGCTGCAACCAATAGGAGCGAAGAATTTGTGGAAAATGTGGAAAAAACGGCAAACAATACAATACAATCTATACTCTATACTAATATATAAAGCTGAAGAGTTTGTTCGTTTGAACGCAGTAATCTCAGGAACTACTGGTTCGAAAGGTATAATTCTTTTTGTGTTGGATGGTCCATTAATCGACTTAGGCTTTAGGCTACTTAACATTAAGCTGTGACCAATAGCAGCGAAGAGTCTGTGGAAAATGTGAAAAAACGGCAAAAAATATTAATTTTTCTGCGTTTTAACGCGCTTATCTCAGGAACTTTTTAATGAAATTGAACAATTTTTTTAATGTAGAATGGTCCATTTATCAAGGAAGGCTTGAAGCTATATAACATTAAGCTGCGACCAATAGGAGCGAAGAATTTGTGGAAAATGTGGAAAAAACGGCAAACAATACAATACAATCTATCTATACTAATATATAAAGCTGAAGAGATTGTTCGTTTGAACGTGGTAATCTCAGGAACTACTGGTTCGAATTGTAAAATTCTTTTTGTGTTGAAGAGTCCATTAATCGAGGTTAATCGAGAAAGGCTTTGTTTTACTTAAAATTAAGCTGTGACCAATAGCAGCGAAGAATCTATGGAAAATGTGGAAAAAACGGAAAAGATATTTATTTTTCTGCGTTTTAACGCGCTTATCTCAGGAACTGCTCACTCAAATTCAACAATTCTTTTTGTGTCTAATGGTGGATTTATCGAGGAAGGCTAGGAGCTATATCATACTACACTGATACCAATAGGAGCGAAGCGTCAGTTAAAAATATTGCAAAAACGGCAAAAAATATTCTTTTTTGAATGTTACTGTTGTTTGCTTGAACCCGCTGATCTCAGGAACTGCTAAATCAAATTGAGCAATTAATTTGCGTTGAATAGTTTATTTATTATGGAAGGCCTTAGGCTATATAACATTAGGCGATATAAGCGAAGAATCAGCGGAAAAAACGGCAAAAAAATATTAATTTTTCTTGGTATGTGTTGAAAAAATTACTGTGCAGTGTGCACTGCTCAGCACCAACTGATTTAAGAATTAAAGTACCAGAATTTCAAAAAAAAAAAAAAACGAGCGTGTATAAGTGGATATAGTGTTACTATTTTTCCCATTCAGTAGCAATGGCTGTCAAAGCGCCGCCCCGCGCGCTTTCGTCCGTTTTCAGTTCAATAACACAACATAGAAGTTAGAAAGATGAGAACGAATAATATTGTGTTGGCTGTATCAGACTATAGGCAGGCTGGCCAAGCAAATTATAAAAAAATGCCAGTTCCACCTAACAACATTTCACTGAGATCTCAGAGATCTCAGAAATCTCAGATTTTTAAATTTAATTTTTTTTGTTCCACAAAAATTCTCAGCTGCGAACTGAGATTTTTTTCTCAGATCTCTGAGATGAGATTATTTTGGATTCGATTTCTCACTCAGCTATTTTGACGTGGCTGACATATGTGCAACAACAATTAGTAAGGTAACCATTATATCTCAATCATGACTGAGAATTAAGTTCCATCAAATTATTTTGCCTCAGTCAAGGTGACATTGAGATCTCAGTGAGATGTTGTTAGGTGGAACTGGCCTAATAACTGCTCAAATTAGAATTTTGAGAGTTCAATTGATTTGTGAATGTGAATCATTGCAGTGAATGTGAATGATTGCACTATTTGTGCAGATTATTGTGTTTAAACAATATCATCTATACTAATATATAAAGCTGAAGCGCCACTCTATTTATTTATTTTTATTTAGATAGTCGTCATATCGTCTCCGGAATCTTCCTTACTCATAAACGGAGCCAACTATTCTCCGTAAGACTTTTCCCTCGAACGCGGCTAATGGTGGTTCATGGTATCTTTAGCTTTGCACCCAACTCCACGGATGCGAGGTAATGGTAAGATTTTCAGATTTAAGGGACCTTGAAAGACTAAAGGAGGTTCTATTGGTTTTGAGCATACGCCGGTGTATTTCTTCTTGCATATTGTTATCGTGCTCCTCCACCTTAATAGTTGGCAATAGTTGCCAACGTTTTCTGAGCGCGGTGCCACCAGAGCTAAAGGTCCCTACACACAAGGTAACAAATTGTTACCTTGTGTGTAGGGACAATTGTTACTAACAATTGTTACTAACAATCTCTTTATTCAAGCAAACGGAAGCTTCTAGGAAAATTTTACTCAAGCATTTTAATTGAACAAGCCGCTTGACGATTGATTTATATGCAGCCCCAAGTTTTCGCCACCTGCAGTTGTACAGTTTGTGGGTTCCCTGCAAAGACATCAAAGTCGTTGGGTGGATTTGACCAGTCCATACCCTTGCCATTGAAAATGTAATGCTGTCGCTATTTTTGCAGGAGTTAAGTTTATTTAATTGGTAGGATTGGAGATAGGACTTGAAAGAATTTCTACGATTCGATTAAGCTTAAGTTAAATTGATTAAATAAAATGCCCAAACACTAATGAAAATTAAATAAAATAGTAATCGTTATTGGCAGATTTAGTCAATTGTTTGGATTGTGAAGATTATTTGCAGCAATTTCACAGGTCAGATTTAAGATAGGGTCATTTCAATGAATTTGTTGACGAATTTTATCTAAAAAATGAAATCCTGTTCGTGTGTAACCTAATAACTCACAAACGGCTGGACAGATTTGGCTAATTTATTTTTATTTTTTTTTGTGTTAGTCTGTAGATGAAAGGGATTTTTTTTTATAAATTACTAGCGGACCCGGTACGCTTCGCTGCACAGACATTGTTCTGTAAATGGATAATTTTTGAAATTATCATGATCAATACTGTTGTATTCAGTGATGATTTCTGTGAAAAAAAAAATTGGAAAAACCTCATGGAAGAGTGGGAAAACTGGAAAAACCAAACAAAGATCGGGAATTAGATTGTTTTTGCTTGGAAATTTTTTTGTTTCAAAATGGGTTTTCAAATGGAAAAATGAAATTTCTTGATGAAAAACTCGGTAAACTGTTATTGGAGTTGCTCTGAAGGGCGGCGAGACGAAGTTCGCGGGGTCAGCTAGTAGATATACAGGGTGATTCACGAGCGTTGTGCCAAAAAGCTAGAGCGTGTAGGTTGAGTTGAGACAAGAAAAAAATCGTATGGGAGGGGGGGGTCTATTCCCCCCCGTTTAGCCGGGAGGGGCAATTTTCTGAAAAATTGACTTATTTTGTAAAAAAAAATATTAAAAATCAACGGCTTAGTATACAACACCGTGCTATACCTTTCTGAAAAGCTAAAAACTTCTTCTTTCACTTTGTTTTTAAAATAAATGGTTTTAACGAACAGTTTTAAAAAAATAAATTTTCAAACTAAAAATTTTCAAAAAAAAAGCCAAACAAAATTTTTTGAACTAATTTTTTTCAAAATTTTATGTAATTAAGTACTAATTTTGTTTTGAAATTTCAATGTCTTTGTTAATTTTTAGTCGAAAACAGAAAACCGGATGCAAAAATGTCTTTTCGTTTTTGAGAAATTAAAAAAGAACCAAAACCACTTTTTTCTAAGAAAATCTTTGTTTTTATTTTTACCTATCTGGACTTTTAGTATAATTTACTAGTTTAATTTATAAATTTAATTTTTTGTAATTGGAGTTTTATGAGGACTCCATAAATAAGAAAAGTATTGGATTTTCCCTGGATTAATCATTTTGTTCATTGAAAACGTCTGCCATTGACCTTTCACTTCTAGCTCTCCGTGCTCTCGTCGGCGTATTCTTGAAAACATGCTACGACTTGGGCGCCATCTATTGGGATATCTTTCAGCGAAGAGTCTTTCAGCTTCCCGATCTCGACAACAAGTTAAACCGTAGCAGAAGTTCCTGTCCGCTTAATCTTCTCGAGCTTATGAGTTTGTTATTGTTATGTGCTGATGAGTTAATATTTTAATTGTAAATGGTTGTTTAGTAAATATGCGATACCTTTTATTTACCTTAAAGTTTTTAATTGTTTTTTCATTCAAGAAAAATTGCGGTTTAATTATCTTAAGCCCCTAGCAGGTAGAACTCTTCGCCGGCGAGTGGCCGCGGCCCCAGGGATAGTAAAAAAAAATTGCAGGTCAGTTTTAAGACGTTATCAATGAACAAAATGGTTAATCCAGGGATAATGTAATACTTTTCTACTTTATTGAGTCCTCATAAAACTTCAATTACAAAAAAATAAATTTATAAATTAAACTAATAAATTAAACTAAAAGTCCAGATAGGTAAAAACAAAAATAAACATTTTTTTTAGAAAAAAGTGGTTTTGGTTTTTTTTCAATTTCTCAAAAACGAAAAGACATTTTTGCATCTGGTTTTCTGTTTTCGACTAAAAATTAACAAAGACATTGAAATTTTAAAACAAAATTAGTACTTAATTACATAAAATTTTGAAAAAAATTAGTTCAAAAAATTTTTTTTGGCTTTTTTTTTGAAAATTTTGAGTTTGAAAATTTATTTTTTTAAAACTGTTCGTTAAAACCATTTATTTTAAAAACGAAGTGAAAGAAGAAGTTTTGAGCTTTTCAGAAAGGTATAGCACGGTGTTGTAAACTAAGCCGTTGATTTTTAATATTTTTTTTTACAAAATAAGTCAATTTTTCATAAAATTGCCCCTCCCGGCTAAACGGGGGGGAATAGACCCCCCCCTCCCATACGATTTTTTTCTTGTCTCAACTCAACCTACGCGCTCTAGCTTTTTGGCACAACGCTCGTGAATCACCCTGTATAAAGCTGAAGAGTTTGCTCGTTTGAACGCAGTAATCTTAGGAACTACTGGTTCGAATGGTATAATTCCTTTTGGTGTTGGATGGTCCATTAATCGACTTAGGCTTTAGAGACTACTTAGCATTAAGCTCTGACCAATAGCAGCGAAGAGTCTGTGGAAAATGTGGAAAAAAGGCAAAAAATATTAATTTTTCTGCGTTTTAACGTGCTGATCTCAGGAACTGCTTAATGAAATTGAACATTTTTTTAATGTTGAATGGTCCATTTATTAAAGAAGGCTTGAAGCTATATAAAATTAAGCTGCGACCAATAGGAGCGAAGAATTTGTGGAAAAAACGGCAAACAATGTGCCCTATCGAGGTATTTTTCGGAGCGGACAATTTTCCGCAACGCAAATATGGTCGGAGGTTAAATTTGTATTCGAGCTAAATGTTATCGGACAAAAATATGGCAACGCATTATTTGACATGCAATGGCTTATAATTTTTTTATTGAGATGTGCAAAAGAAATAAGGTTATCGATTAAGACATGTAACTTCTCATATACATATGTGTTATTGATTGTATTAAATTTTTAAATGAACGAACTTCAGTAACGTTAAAGTTTTTTTTACTTTCTTACACCAATGCAGCTTAATAATAACAATGAGCAATTAAACACACGATAACATTGACGATACATTTCGATTAAAGATATTTAAAATCGATGAAAATCGATAAGTCTTAAGAGGGCCATCACTAATTTAATTTGTAATGTCAAATTCGCTTTTGTTTTTCAAAAGCTGAATTTAATTTTCTTATTTCAAAAATACAAAACAAATTGTGCTTGCTCTTGCTGGCAGCTAACTTATGCTGGACCTAAATATGACATGCCCTCCGTGGTCACTGAAATGGTTGGCTATCAATACCAACGATTGTACGAGCATGGATCAACAGGAATTTACGAATGCAATTCAAGGTAAGTCTTAGATTTTTTTGGGCTTCATAAAATAACAAATTTCTGCTTTATTTAGACGTAAATCGTGCCGTCCAGCAGTCTCTGCAACCGAAATTAAAAGTTTTCAAAACATCGAGGACTATTCCATACTTTGCCTAACTGGCAATTAACGGTTCAAAGGAGCAACCATCGAAATGCAGCAGATTGAATTCCCAGCATATACGAATTTATGGCCAAATTTTCATAATGGTGTAGCGGTTTGTTCTAGAATCTCTCCCAATGAAATGGATGTGGATTCAACTTGGATTGTTTAAACAAAAGGCCCCGACCCAAGTGACAACCGACCATGCTGGTTTTTCTGAGGGCTGAGAAGCCAGTGCCAGTGCCAGTGGTTGATTTGTTAAGTGTTCAAAAAAGAAGAATAAAAAAGTGATTTTAAAGATAGTGTAGGTATTTTACTTTATTACGTTTCTGTTGCTTTTTTTCTCTTTTTAACAACTTGTGTCTTTTGCTGACTATTCATTCATTTTGTGAAGTAATCACTTTGTCTGATGTCTTTCGGATGTTTGCCTTCAACAATTTGAGCCAACCACAAGAATTTGTTGATATCGCGAACAAATCTAATTTTTTCTATGAGATAACCATTAGCGCATCGACTTACTTCTCCTTTTGGCACATCCGCACACTTTCAAGAATTAACACAAAATGATGTTCGCCAATTATGTGTCTGCCGTGTACGGAATAACGCAAACGAGCATGTTCGGCAAAAATTCCGCAAACAATTTTTGGCGGACAAATCGGAAACCAAATTGTCAAAAATTAAGGAAAATAAAGCTAGTCATCGCACCACATTGTTACTCATCGTACTGCGTTACTTCATGTCGGAAAAAATTCCGATTTGTAAGTCGGAAGAATACCTCGAAGCAAAACTTGTCCGAAACGTACGAAATCGTACAAAATTCCGCTCCGAAAAATACCTCGATAGGGCAAAATATAATACAATCTATACTAATATATAAAGCTGAAGAGTTTGTTCGTTTGAAAGCAGTAATCTCAGGAACTACTGGTTCGAATGGTATAATTCTTTTTGTGTTGGATGGTCCATTAATCGACTTAGGCTTTAGGATACTTAACATTAAGCTGTCACCAATAGCAGCGAAGAGTCTGTGGAAAATGTGGAAAAAACGGCAAAAATTTTTAATTTTTCTGCGTTTTAACGCGCTTATCTCAGGAACTGCTTAATGAAATTGAACAATTTTTTTTAATGTTGAATGGTCCATTTATCAAGGAAGGCTTGAAGCTATACAACATTAAGCTGTGACCAATAGGAGCGAAGAATTTGTGGAAAATGTGGAAAAAACGGCAAACAATACAATACAATCTATATATATAAAAGAACAGCCTAATTTTTGTGTTCGTTCGCTAACCGGCCACACTGCTTGACCAATTTTATTAATTTTTTTTCTAAACTAAAGAGGAATATGGGTAGAAGGTTTAGGAAAAATGAAATGTATTTTCTTTTGAGATCGCAAATGGTGTCAATGTTAAAAAAATCATTTTTTTTTCACTATTTTTCACTACAACTAAGCTGATCAGTACTCAATTGCTTGGAAAATATGCCAAATTGAAAAAAATTATTAATTGAAAATGTTTTTTTTTCTTAATCATCGTGTCAATAGAAGGTTTGTTATAACAACTGTCGAACTCCATAAAGTGGTCATCAACTACAGGCTCCACCTCGAGATAATCGATCAAAATTACACCACGTGCATCCCAAAAAACTGAAGGTATGACCTTGCCTGTTGATGGAACTTTCTGCTTACTTTGGAGCCAATTTTCCCCTGTTTTAACTATTTTCACCGTTCTTTTGTTGGAGATGTGGAGTGATGAAACATCTTTGGTTATGAATCAACACAAAAATTCGGCTTTATTTCTATGAAACTTTGCCAAACTTGCGGACAGCTTTCTCATACCAAAATTTTCGGTTAGTATGTACATATACGGTGTCCACCACTTTTTGATATGCCTACCAGTCGGCAGCGGCGGTCATTAAACGATGCTCAGTTAATCAACCCACGGAAAGCATTCACTTTTAATGATGGTCAATTGCCAACAATAATTTAACAACCCAGGATTGTCAAACTTTAATTTCAAGCTGCAAAGGGTTAGATCTTCTATTCCTACTACACCTAATATTTTAATCAGCAACCAGCACCAATGCTATATAACAGCAAACTTTGTAACGGCTTCAAAAATTTGTCCGCTATTTCAAATCGCCATATTTCTCAATTTTTCCAGGAAGTCCATATCAATGATACAAGAAAATAAAGTTCTGTGCGCCCTCTATCCATTACTGAAAACCAAACCTACATGCGATGCTTGGTTACCGCGTTATGATCCCAAGAAAAAGTTTATGGCTTTTTGTCTTCAGCTATTTGTAATCCCATATACCTATGATGCAAATACCTCGGCTCAGGATAATGAGAACATTCGGAATCGGCGTTAAATGTAGGTCCCCTCAATTTTTCATACATACCCAGAGAATTGTTGATGAGAGTAAGCCACCTAGGCCTTGGCTCTTCAAGGGCTTTCGCGCTACTCTATTTATTTATTTTTATTTAGATAGTCGTCATATCGTCTCCGGAATCTTCCTTACTCATAAACGGAGCCAACTATTCTCCGTAAGACTTTTCCCTCGAACGCGGCTAATGGTGGTTCATGGTATCTTTAGATTTGCACCCAACTCCACGGATGCGAGGTAATGGTAAGATTTTCAGATTTAAGGGACCTTGAAAGACTAAAGGAGGTTCTATTGGTTTTGAGCATACGCCGGTGTATTTCTTCTTGCATATTGTTATCGTGCTCCTCCACCTTAATAGTTGGCAATAGTTGCCAACGTTTTCTGAGCGCGGTGCCACCAGAGCTAAAGGTCCCTACACACAAGGTAACAAATTGTTACCTTGTGTGTAGGGACAATTGTTACTAACAATTGTTACTAACAATCTCTTTATTCAAGCAAACGGAAGCTTCTAGGAAAATTTTACTCAAGCATTTTAATTGAACAAGCCGCTTGACGATTGATTTATATGCAGCCCCAAGTTTTCGCCACCTGCAGTTGTACAGTTTGTGGGTTCCCTGCAAAGACATCAAAGTCGTTGGGTGGATTTGACCAGTCCATACCCTTGCCATTGAAAATGTAATGCTGTCGATATTTTTGCAGGAGTTAAGTTTATTTAATTGGTAGGATTGGAGATAGGACTTGAAAGAATTTCTACGATTCGATTAAGCTTAAGTTAAATTGATTAAATAAAATACCCAAACACTAATGAAAATTAAATAAAATAGTAATCGTTATTGGCAGATTTAGTCATTTGTTTGGATTGTGAAGATTATTTGCAGCAATTTCACAGGTCAGATTTAAGATAGGGTCATTTCAATGAATTTGTTGACGAATTTTATCTAAAAAATGAAATCCTGTTCGTGTGTAACCTAATAACTCACAAACGGCTTGACAGATTTGGCTAATTTTTTTTTTGTGTTAGTCTGTAGATGAAAGGGAATTTTTTTATAAATTACTAGCGGACCCGGTACGCTTCGCTGCACAGAAATTGTTCTGTAAATGTATAATTTTTGAAATTATCATGATCAATACTGTTGTATTCAGTGATGATTTCTGTGAAAAAAAAATTGAAAAAACCTCATGGAAGAGTGGGAAAACTGGAAAAACCAAACAAAGATCGGAAATTAGATTGTTTTTGCTTGGAAATTTTTTTGTTTCAAAATGGGTTTTCAAATGGAAAAATGAAATTTCTTGATGAAAAACTCGGAAAACTCATTGGTTTTCAAAGGAAAACTGTTATTGGAGTTGCTCTGAAGGGCGGCGAGACGAAGTTCGAGGGGTCAGCTAGTTTTATATATTTCTTAACTAAAAAATATGCTCAGTTTAAAGAAACAGGGAAAAAAAATGACTTCAGGAAAAAAAACTATGCAGAAGTAAGAGAGATATTAGAATTAGGGAGAGTTCGACCAAGGGAATGCTTTAAGTATGAAACACTGAAGGGAATCATAAAAAATGCTCAAATTTTTCAAAAGAGAATTACGACCTAGCGAGAGTTGACTGCAATGCAATTTAACAATAACTTCGCAAAAAACTTCCCACGCGCTTATGATGCACAAGTCGTGACGATACTCTGGCCAGTGGACGAGGGAGAGGCGGACGAAGTCGCGGGCAACTGCTAGTAATTAGTAAAATTAATTTTGCAATAGGATACAAGAAGAGAACGTCTGCATACATATCAAAATGTCGGAGTCTCGGTTTGCCATAAAGAAACTTGGCAGCGACAATTATTTTATATGGAAGTATAAGATGGAAATGCTTCTTGTTAAAGAATTGCTATGGGGTTATGTGGACGGCGCTGAAACAAAACCAAATCCGGTGACTACAAATTGGACTGCAAAGGACCATGAGGCAAGAGCAACCATTGCTCTCTCTGTAGAGGACAACCAGCTGCAGCATATAAGGAAAGCTACTTCATCGATGGAAGCGTGGAATAGTTTGACAAACTATCACGAACGAAATACCTTGAGCAACAAGGTCCAGCTTATGAGGCAAATTTGCAGTTAACGGGTCGATGAAGGTGGAAACGTCGAGAAGCACATTGCAGAGATGGTGAATCTCTTTGAACGTCTAGCAGCAATTGGAGAAGAGCTGTTAAGTAGCTTGCCAAGAAGCTATGACACGCTTATAACAGCCTTGGAGACACGAGCTAGTAACGAAAAGGAGCTTACGTTCGACGTTGTACAATCCAAAGTTCTAGAAGAGTACCGGCGACGAGAAAATCCAAATGGAGAGACGCGAGAGAGCGAAATGAAAGTTACAAAATACGTACCTCCAGCAAATACCAGCAATACTGAATGTTATTTTTGTAACCTTAAAGGACATGTAAGTATCAAAATAAAAAGAAACAACATGCAAACTACGTCAGCAAGTCCAATGATCATTTTAGTTTTTTAACTTCGTTCGATAATGTTTGTGGATGGATTTTGGATTCCGGTGCCACATGCCACATAGCGAACGACAAGAGTTTTTTCGTTACTTTCGATCCATCAGTTGAAGAGAAAGTGTATGTTGGAGACGGAACTGAAATCATCTCTGAAGGAAAATGGACATGTAAGCTAAATTTAGTGAACTGTGAAAATTCTCAATCTACTGCTATTGTCGAAAATGTTTTGTTCATTCCAAAAATGAAAGGCAATTTGCTTTCAGTGGCCCTGTTTTGAGAAAGGTTGCAAGGTAGAATTCAGAGACAAAGTCTGTAAGATCTGGAAAGATGGTCTTCAGATCGCATCAGTGGCGGATTTGATTTCACGCATGTATGTTTTGCGTCAGCCAAACGGAGTTTTTAGTAACTCACACTGAAAACTGCATTCATGACTGGCATCGAAAATTTGGGCACCGAGACATAGAAGCAATTAAATCAATTAAAGCTATGGGACTAGGTACAGGTATGATAGTTAAGGATTGCAGTGTTAAAGAAACATGCGAAGTATGCATTAAAGGTAAATCTGCACGGCTACCATTTTCAAAGAAATCAGGAAGTACCTCAAATGCTGTACTTGACTTGATACATAGGGATGTGTGCGGGCCAATGGAACTGACTAGTCGAAGTGGCTACAGATATATAGTTACTTTTATCGATGACCAGTGGCGTAGATAGGGGGGGGGGATCAGGGGGATATATCCCCCCCCATTGGGATTCATAAATAATTGTTCAACATAACCAGTCATGCCAAATAAGTTAAAGAAACGCATAGTACATTCTATACCTACAGTCTACGGGGAAAACACAAAGTCTACTCTTCATCTGAAAGAAATTATTACTTTTGCAAATCACCTAATTTTTTGAATTTCTTTTTTATATCGATTTTTAAAAAGTATATTTTAACGTCTCTCAACAATTGAAAATAGGTAAACGTGCAAGAAAAAGAGCTTAAATCCAGCTTTCCACATCAAAAGCCCACACCGACACAAAAATTTAAAGTTATTTAGATTTCTTCTCACCGTATGTCACATTGTTAATTGGGTGTAAGAAACCGCCCCAAACACGCAACACACTCATCCACACGAACACAAATGTTTGCATAACTGCGGTGAAGTTAACTCGAATCCTAACGGTAACGATAACTCACACAAATTCATTTAAACCAGAAAGCAAAATGTGCTATTACCCATTAGCGTTTTGGACGAAGTTTAAAAAAAAAAAAATTGAGAAAATTGATACTTTTGGTTTTTGGCAAAAAAAAATTGTTTGGTGGCTTCCCTAAATTTTGATCTTAAAAAAAAAAAAAAATAATAAAATAAAAAGAAGACCAACGCGAATTCGCTGAGAACTCAATTTTCAAGTTTTAAGTCAATCGGACCAGTGGTTAAGGCTGGGTGCGTTTACACTTTTACAGAAAGACAGACAAACATCCAAAACTTTTCATATATTCTATACTACAGGGTGCGGCACGAAAACTTGCTGATTTGTTTTTGGCGCCAAGGGGGGGGGGGAGTGGTCGGATGTGGGTGGAGAGTGTCTCATTTTTTAGAGGACTTCCTGAAGTTTCATCTACGCCGCAGTCAGTCGACATCATGCATTGGACGAAAGAGCAACACACATTTGCCTGCGAGGCTTACTTTTCCAACAGTCTAATTTCAACTCAACGTGCTTTCCGTACTCGCTTCAACATCCATCCCGCAGGTCGCGTTCCTGGCCGGCAGTCGATTGTTTCGTGGGTGAAAACATTCAGGGAGAGCGGAAACGTGACGAAATCCCATCCAGCACACCGGAGGATCAAACAGAGGAAAACATTGAGAGGGTGAGAGTTTCTGTCTTGCGATCTCCCCGGCGTTCGGCGCGCAAACATGCAGTTGCTTTGGGCATATCTGATCGCACTGTGAGACGAATTCTCCACCAGGATCTTCATTTCCATCCTTACAAATTGGCTTTGGTGCAGGAGCTTCGTGAACGCGATTTTGTTGCACGTTGAGTGGAAATTATGGAACGACTGTTGGAAAAGTAAGCCTCGCAGGCAAATGCGCGTTGCTCTTTTGTCCAATGCATGATGTCGACTGACTGCGGTGCAGATGAAACTTCAGGAAGTCCCCTAAAAAATGAGACACTCTCCACCAACATCCGACCACTCCCCCCCGCTTGGCGCCAAAAACAAATCAGCAAGTTTTCGTGCCGCACCCTGTAGTAGTTGCCCGTGACTTCGTCCGTCTCTCCTTCGTGCTTCGGCCAGAGGTGCGTCTTGACTTGTGCATGATGCGCATGAATTTGGTTGCAAAGTTATTTTAAAATTGTATATTAGTCGACTCTCCCTAAGTCAAAATTCTTCTTAACTCGAAGCCTTTAAATATGTATTATTTTCCCCGCTTTAGTAAGACTTTTCACTGAAGCTTTGCTCTTATTATTCGCAGCGTAACTTTGTATAGCTTAAAGCCTTCCTCCATAAATGGACTATTCTCCACAAAAAAAAGAGTTTTTCAATTTGATTTAGCAGTTTCTGAGATCTTTCCGTTTTTTCCACATTTTCCACTGATTCTTCGCTCCTATTGGCCGTAGACTAATTTGTTATGAAGCCTAAGATTCCTCGAATTTTGGAGAATGGACTATCCAACTCAATTATAATTCGAACCAGTAGTTTCTGAGATAAGCGCGTTCAAACAAAACAAACAAACTTTATATATTAGTATAGATGTCGGAAGTAAAAATGAGCGAAGTAGATCCATCCCCTCCCATAGCGAAAAGCTATCTACGCCACTGTCGATGACTACAGTAGATACACCATTGTATTCTTAATTCGTCAAAAATGGGAGGTTTTCGATAAAATTAAAGAATATGTCGCACTTGCTAAAACTCAATTTAGACAAAAACCAAAAGTTATAAGATCTGATTGCGGTGGAGAATATACAGCTCATACGGTGCAGCAGTATCTAAGAGATGAAGGCATTAAATCTGAATTTACTGCAGCTTACTCCCCGCAGCAAAATGGTGTGGCCGAAAGGCGAAACAGAACATTGGTCGAAATGTCGAGATGCATGCTAATTGATTCAAAACTAAGTGTTCTGGGCTGAGGCAGTCATGACAGCAACATATACACAAAAAAGACTACCCACAAGAGCGATTCCAGCAACAAAAACACCTTTTCAACTCTGGTACGGGCATAAACCAAACTTCAAACACTTCCGAACTTTCGGTGAGAGATGTTTTGTGCACATTCCCAAAGAGAAAAGAAGAAAGTGGGACGACAAATCTGAATGTTTAATGTTTGTTGGATACGACCAAAATTCAAAAGCGTATCGACTCCTTAACAGAAAGACAAAGAAAATAACAATAAGCAGAGATGTTCACTTCTTAAATAACGCTAGCCCAAAAGTCACACAGCCAAAATCAGAGAATAGGAGTCGAAAATATCTTAAAGAAAACAACAATGATGATGATAATGTTGAGGTTGTTATCAGGAACGGATTCAACAAAGATCATGATTCCACCGATACAGACTCCATTTCTGAAAATGAGTTTTTAGATCCTGATAATACGTTGATAGAATCACATGAAGAATCCGAGGAAAGGATGTCAGATACTGTAACGGAGAACTCCCCTGATGACACGACGAGCAAATCAAGCGAACTTCTAGAGTTGAGAGTATCACAGCGAGCGACAAAAGGTGTACCACCAAAGAGATATAATATATGAACGAAATCAATGTAGTTTCAAAAGATAGAGAAGTTGATCCAACAAGTTTTAAGGAGGCGATGTCCTGTAAAGATAAAAAGTTCTGGCAGCAAGCAATGCAAGACGAAATTGAGTCACTGTCGGAAAATAAAACTTGGGATCTGGTAGATTTGCCACAAGACAACACCAGTTGGATGCAAATGGGTGTATAAATCGAAAGAAGATTCGAAGGGCAAACTCATTTACAAAGCTCGCTTGGTAGCAAAAGGCTTTTTGCTTTTTTTTGGATTGGACTACGACGAAACAATTGCCCCGGTTGTGCGTCAAACAACTCTACGAACTCTCTTGGCCGTAGCGGGTCATAGGAAAATGCATGTATTGCATTTGGATGCGAAAACTGCATTTCTTAATGGCGATCTTGAAGATACGGTTTTTATGCGACAGCCAACAGGATTCATTGAAGAAGGCAAATCTGATAAGGTATGTAAATTAAACAAGAGTATATATATGGACTAAAGCAGTCAGCAAGAATATGGAACCAAACAATAAGCAAAGTTCTATTAGATCATGGATTCAGTCAAAAGAAAAATTGATCCGTGCCTTTTTATGAAAAATGAGAAAAATGAACAGATTTATACTCTTGTTTACGTGGACGATTTATTGCTCATAAGTAAAAATCAAGACCTTATAGATGACACTGAAAATGCTTTAAAGTCAAACTTCAAGATGAAAAATCTGGGACCAATCAAAAATTATTTGGGACTTGAAGTTCATCGCGACAAGAACAAACATTTTTCAATCAGCCAAACAACTTATATTCTAAAAGTAATTGAAGAAATGGGTCTCAAGGATGCGAAGGTTTCAAGTTATCCAATGGATCCTAGCTACGGAAAATCAAATTCTGAACCAGATTTGCTAAGCACAACGAAAAATACCAGAAATTAATCGGATATTTCCTCTACATATCTGTGAACTCAAGACCTGATATCTCAGCGAGTAGGTATAAGTATATTGGCTTCCAAAGTTTCACAACCGTCAACAGAAGATTGGAATGAGTTAAAGCGAGTGGCAAGGTATTTAAAAGGATCAGCTAACCTGAAACTAGCCCTGAGTCAAGAAAACGAGAAAGACAAGTTTTTTGGCTACGCCGACGCTAATTGGGCAGAGGACAGACAGCAAAGGATGTGGAATTCTGGGTACATTTTCAAGCAAACCTGTGTGGCCTTGTCATCAACTGAATCCGAGTTTATCGCACTAGCTGAAGCAAGCCAGGAAGCAGTGTGGCTAAGGAAGTTGCTCGATGAAGTCAATATTAATAGAATCGGTCCAACCTTGATATGGGAGGATAATCAAAGTTGTCTACAGATGTTGAAAAGCGAGAAGTATAGTAACCGCTCTAAACATATTGATACCAAATACAATTTCATAAAAGACTATATAGCCAAGGAGATCATAAAAGCTGACTATTGTCGAAGCGAGGATATGCTGGCGGATCTTCTCACCAAACCACTCACAGCAAGAAGAGTAATGAATTTAAGAGCAAGATGTGGCTTGTTCGATCCCGTTTGAGGAGGCGTGTTGGAGGTTCAAACGTAAACGAACAAACCTTGCTTAAATTGAATCTAGATTCTTTTCTAATTCTTTCTTATAAGCAATCATATTTTTACTTGTAGAACTTCACTTCAATTCTGCCTGCCGTATTAATAAGTAGTCATTTTGTTTCTCTTCGTAAAATTAATTTCTGTAATAAAACTTTCATTTATAATTACGTAAGAGTCTTTATTAATATACGAATCAGCGTGGGAAAAGGGCAACTTCTGCAATAATTCCAACATGCGTACTGTAAAGAGAAATCGATAGAAATGGCTCCCCACACTCTCTTGTCCTCCTAGACATAGAAGGCGCGTTTAAAAGGTTAATAGGCGCTTACATAGGTACTGTGTAACGTGGAATCTAAAGGTCAATCTAAATAAATCCAAAATAATGATTTTCAAGAATGGAGGTGGAAGAAATTTTGCAAATGAAAGATGGAGCTACGATTCGAATTTGATTGAGGTGGTGAAGGAATTCACTTATCTTGAAGTGTGCTTTACAAAGAATCTTAGTATGGAAAGACATCTTGGGGATAAACTTGTGAAGGCAAAAAGTACAATTGGAACATCCTGGGCAAAGTGTTTCGCAAACAAGAATATAGCACATAGTAGCAAATTTCGTGTATTTGAAGCAGTGTCTGAGTCTATTATGCTTTACGCAGCGCAGGTTTGGGGATACAAACAGTACGAGAGTGTGGAGAAACTACTAAGATTCTTTATTAAAAGAATATTTCATCTACCCTACAACACACCAAATTACATGGTTTTGCTGGAAACTGGACTATCACCGCTTTTTATTCAAACCCTCAAACTAAATATAGACTATATTCTCAAAGTCTTGCAGATGCATATTGAAAGATTACCCAAGAAAGCAGCCCTCTATGTAATCAATAAAAGAAGCAGTTGGTACGCAGAATGGCACGAGCTGGCCTTATGGTGTGAAATGTCACTAGATCTGGATTTCGGAAACGTCAATGATTGCAAAGTTAAACTGTACAATCTAATTGCGGCGGTTGATGAAAAGCTCCGTAGTCGCTATATAGAAGAAGCTTCAAATTCAACTCATAGATTAATTTACAAACACCTAAGTCATAACCTTGGTCCAAATAATTACTTTAGAGATGAGAACAATGTTGAGGTTATTTCTATGATGCTAAGACTTCGGGGGGAACTCATGCATCTTAACTATATTCCGCATAGAGAGGATCGTCCTGGACAATGTAGTTTATGCAACCTAAGAGAAAGAGAAGATGTTTTTCACTTCTTAGGAAAATGTCCTGTGCTGGTAGAAAGCAGGAGAGCCTTCCTGGGATCTAATTACCTCACGGAAGTGGAAATGGTAAGTCTTCTTAACGAGATGTCGGTGGAAAAACTTTTCAAGTATTGCAAAGTGGCAAAAACCTATCGTGACAGAATACTCAGCGAAAGCTTCTAAAAACTCATCGAAGTCAAATATTTACTGTATATACAAGGGTTACTTATGTTTTTTTTTGTCAAATAATTTCTTGCTTTTTAACATTATCGTAGAACCAATAAGCTTTATATTATATTAATTTTAACTTGTCAACCTGGCAGACGGCATTGCCATGCTAATTCTGATTTTGTTATTTATAAATAATGTTAAGAAATGATGAAAATAAAATCAATCTAATCAAATCTAATCTAGAAGGCGCGTTTAATAATGTCGACACATCAGCAATAATGCCCGCCTTAAGCTGCCTTGGTCACCGAACGTAGCTGGCCCAACGTAAATTCGAAATGAAGACGGAATCTTCATATATAAGCTCCTAGTAGGTTTTATCACTAGACACTTCTTTATAAGACGTCTTCCTTAACGGCTTGGCGTCTTCTCAAATAATTTGTGAAGAAGCTGTTTTTCGATGAAGTGAAAGAGGTAACGATTCTTCATTTGCTATGGTCATCGGGAGTTATGGCACACTTGTTACTGCACTTGAAGCACGTTCAAACAACGACCTTACTTTTTCTTTAGTTCGAAGAAAGCTATTGGAAGAGTATATGCGTCGTACGGATGATATGGACGAAAAGAAGAAATCTGTTTAGAAAACCGAAGAGAAGATAGACGGAACTTGTTATTTTTGTAAAGCGAAAGGTCATTTCAAGAAATATTGTGCAAAATAGAAGAAATGGAAATTTTAAGACAAACAAAAGCAAATCCAACCAGGCCTCGTCAAATAAAGCAAATCTAGTTGAGGGTCGTTCAGAATTCTTGTTTATGGCATCGAAGGAAGTAGGTGGCTGGATTGTTGACTCCGGCGCTACTTGTCACATTTCAAGCAATACATTTTTTTTACCGAACTTAATCCAAACTATTATGGAAAAATAAGGTCCAGTTGCTCAATCGAATCACAAATTTAAGTTCTACATAAAGTTTTCATTTTTGTATGAGACGTTCCGGAATTCTTAAGTTCTACATAAAATCCCCATATAAAAGTAGAACTTTATGTAGAACTTAAATTTATGATTCGATTGAGCAACTGGCCCTAAGTTTTGCAAATGGCAATGAAGTAAGAACAAAGGACGTGGAAGCGGCAACATAAATTTTCTCAGTCAAAACAATGAAGTATCTTCAGTGAAACTAACAGACGCACGTCTTGTACATTTCTGAAATTGTAGGGAAATTGCTTTCGGTGCGAAAACTAATTGATGCTGGATTTACAATTGACTTCAAAGAAGGCTTTTGTGAGATCAAACGAAATGGTAACAAGATGCTGTAGCAGACCCACATGCGAATTTGTACAAATTACGGGAATCGAACAAGGTGTATGCAGCATGTGAGTATAAAGGCAATTGCATTCATTATTGGCACAGGGTTTGTGGTTACCGTGATCCAAAAGCTATTAAGGAAATGGTTTTAAACGGCTTAGTTGAAGGTGTAAAACTGGTTGATTGCGGTGTTAAGTGAGAGCATGGAATGAGGCAATGCATTCAGTTTTAGCCCAAGCAGATTTTCTTCAAAGTAAAATCAACCCTTGTTTTTATTCGAAAAAGCACATTGGTGAGTGGTGTTTCTTTTTAATTTATGTTGATGATATTGTTGTTGCAAGCAAATCTCAACATCTAATTGATTCAACTTATCAAACACTCTCATCAAAATTTCAAATGAAGAACTTTGGAAACATCAAGAATTTTTTAGGTTTGCAGATCGAAAAGTACATTAAAGGAAACTACAGTTTGAATCAAGAAAATTACAACAATCAAGTCGCAAGTAATTTTGGTTTGGCAGAATCAAAGGCATTTTATTTTTTTTTTTATTGGATGTCTCTTAAACGTTTCAGTGAATACAAGGCTTGATATTTCTACAAGCGTTTCAATATTGTAGCAAAAAGTAAATCAACCGAAGCTAAATGATTGGAATGAACTCAAACGAATTGTCAAATACTTAAAAGGAACAGCAAAGACCAAATTAAAACTAAGTGTAACTGAAAACAATGATAATGATAACTCTCTTTTATATGGCTATGCGGATGCAAACTGGGCCGATGATAGAGTGAATCGAAAATCTAACAGCGGATATCTATTTAAAGTAAACGGAGGTGTTGTGACCTCGTGGAGTAGAAAACAATCTCGTGTTGCACTCTCATCTACGGAAGCGGAGTTCATCGCCTTGTCAGAGCATACTGGATAAACGCCTATTAGAAGATATGCAAGAATAAATCATTGGACCTACTGTTATCTATGGAGATAACCAGAGCTGTTTAAAATTAATCAAACACGAATCTTTTTCAAACAGAACAAAACACATTGACACATTATATTTATTAACTAAACCTTTAGTACCTGAAAGACACAAGATGCTAAGAGAAGAATGTGGTCTTGTTGAGTAAAAGTGGAGGAGTGTTGGATATACACATTTACTTTGCTACTAAATAAATTTGTTAAAACAATTGCATAGCTAATTTTAATTAATTATTTTTTCTGTCGACAATTTTAAAAATATTGCTAGCAGTAATTAAAAAAAATTGATATTAGCTTTAAGGCCAAGTCCTGTAATGATTCTTGAGAGAAAAGACAAAGATCTCCTATTAGAAAAGTTCCATAATGACAGATTACAAGGCGGCCACTGCGGTCAAAAACGATTACTTGATAAACTGAAATCAAAATATTTTTGGAAAAATATGTCCAAATACGTTGCAAAATTTGTTAAATCTTGTAACGAATGCCAAAAAAACAAAAGTTTATCAAAAAACTCGGAACCTCTTGTACATACCCTTACACCCCAAAAGGCGTTTGATATCGTCCAAATAGACACAATAGGGCCTTTAGTTAAAACGCCAAGCTCTAAAGAATATGCTGTCACCATCATTTGCAATCTAACCAAATATTTAGTTATAATTATTGTTCAAGATAAAAAAAGCCATAACAATTTCGAGAGCTATTTTTGAAAACTTTATTTTAAAACATGGGCCTATGAAAGAAATGCTTACCGATAGAGGTGCAGAATATATGAATGAAACAATGGAAGAATTATGCAAGTTGTTAAATATTAAATACAGTAAATCAACAAGCTACCATCATAGATCGTTAGGTTGCGTAGAGAGATCACACAGGACTCTTAAAGAATATCTGCGAGCTTACATTAATACCAATAAAGATGATTGGGATAAGTGGGTTGCATATTTCGCCTATTGTTTGAATACAACACCTTCGGAGACTATTGGTAACTATTGCCCATACGAGCTTATATTCGCTAACAAAGGAACTATTTTCATTTCATCCAAGGACTTAATTCCATCATTGAAGACAAAATTCGCAGCGGCATTGTCAATATACGGTCGACAAGTCGAATTGGACCTGCAGCAACACAGCTTTGTGGCAATAGTATGTCCAAACTTCTTGCACTGAAACCATCGCATATCCACTTTTAGGAGAAGTAGCACATCTTCGTGCCGATGTGCCATGGACGGGTATTTGGTCTTTATGTAGCAGCACCAACAATTCATCGGATGGGGTTTACAAACACAAAATTCTTCGCCATGTTTGTGTGTACAAAAAGTGGAAATGCAATGATTTAGACGGATCTTTACCATAAGATCAGTCTGCCATTACATTTATTTAGGATAACAATACACACAAATATAAAAGAAATATTATTGTTAAATGAACTTACCTATATCTCATATTCGTTATTGGAAATTTCTTTGTATAAATCCTAGAGTTCATTTCTTTCGGTATTGTCGATAACCGAATCGGAACCAACAGCAAGCAGATTATTGCTGGCAAAAAAAGTTCTACTAAAAGTCCGCATTTGTGGTACCATAATAAAAGCCAATTTTTATGCAGGAGTAGCAGAAACTTTGTTAAACAGCAAGTCGTCCGTTTTTTTGCCATAGTCAATATTGATTAAGTTATTTGAAAACGTTTGTCACCAATCGGCTGAAATAGAAAAAGAAAAGAGGAAACTATTTATAGTCAAAATACAGTTTAGCCTATCTAATAAACTCTTATATATGTAAAAATTGTTCATAAAAATTTGTTAGTGTGGCAGCACTATAATAATAAAGAATAATAATAAAGAATTTACTGGCGTTTTTAATTGGCAATCTGGGATCTGAAAAAAGCATTCTGGTTTTAAAATCGGAAGGGAATTCTCTTCTTTTCAGAATCAGGAGTGTCACTTTTTTCCAATTGAACACATTCAGAATGCTTGTTTTAACTTTCAGTGTTTAAGCTTTATAAACAACTAGAGTGTACCTAATCTAAAGACTCAGAGAGTCAATAGTTTTTTGTTTTTTTACACATACGTTTCTTAGTTACATATTGCGAGAGCTTTTATCCGAATTGAAGTAAATGATGTTTAAACTTTCTCCTCTAAGATCAACGGTTCTCTCTTATATGTATATTAATCAACAGCAGATTGCAACTGTGCTTTTACTGTTGTAGAATTATTCTTACTAGACTTTGTTAGTTTCATACTAAGTTTTTGCTACATGCTATGAAAAATAAAAAGTGAATAATAAAATTGAATTTAAACTTATTTCAACTTTCTTTTTTTTTATTAAATTCAAGAAACTCTCCTACATTAAATGGTGCCGAAACCCGGGACTTAAGTCCAATTAAATCTTATCTAAGTATAAAATCAATTAATTTTATTTTTTTTTTAACTGCTTTGAGTCAAATAGAACTGTGAATTTGGTTCATATATGTATATACATGCCTTTTCTTATAATCTATTCTTTAATTATAATAATAACTAGCTGACCCGCGGGACGTTGTACCCGCATTTCATTTTTGTTTATTTGCAGGAAACAAAAATGATATTATCATTTTTGATAATATGGAATATGTAGTAGCATTAGGTACAATGTACACACATATATATGTCTGCGCTGACCTTCAATTATTTCTGTTTGGTTTCTTATTGTTGCCCGCTTTTCAAAGACTATCGTGGTATCATATGAAATGACTTTGATAAACATAAACAAATAAACGAATGCATAGTTTACGATCTTATAAGGGACAAGATAATGATTTTGGGATCAAAAAAACTTTAAACCCATTCTCACGGAACAGATAAAGAATTCTTTCTTCTATATTATTAAAGGTTATGTAAATAAAATCCAGTTAGGTAAATCCAATTTAATTTAAAAGCGCTAGGTTTACTCTATGTTTCCAGGCCCGGCGCGCTGCGGTGCTTGTCGCTGACCTGGGTTTTGTTACACAATAGGTTCGTTCGAAGTAATCAGCCCTGGGGCGCTCCGGTGTTTGTCACTGCCCTGGGGCCCTATTCTTGAAACCATGCGAAAATTTTCGTATACGATAATTATCGCATACTGAATCTCGTATGCGAAAGCAGATTGGTATTCTTGAACCAAATTGACTCGTATATGACTTTGTGCATGCGATGGATTTCGTATACGAGATGGCAACGCGTTGTCAAAATTAAGAGTCCATTTCTCTCCCTCCCACTTAAGGGCAAAAAACAAAGAAAACAATATGCTTATTTTTGTTGTCAATTCAGTTGACACTTTGAATTTGGCAATCATAGCGTCCGTGTTTAAAAATTCAAATTTTAAAAACGAATCAACGTGCAAAAGCAAAAAACAAATTTCAAATTTTAATATTTGATGTTCAGTGATAGATAAGCCTATTTCATAAATCATAATGCCAATCGCCAAGGAAAGTTCTTCCTCGGAAAGTAAGAGACATTGTTTTTCTTTCATTTTTATATTTACAAAATTATATTTCTTGTTTCAGTTTCTGTTTTAACAAAACTCTGAAATCTATCACCAACTGCAACTTCCTGCCACCGGTAGATACATACATACATTGAAAATTCCCGCGAAAAGAACGATCCTTCTTTCGAATGGAGGGCACTGCGTTCTCGCCAATCGCCGTTTTTCTTCACATCAGTAATCAAAACCGAAGCTGCGAAGGAGGAATCTGAACTTATGAAGGCTGAGCCATTATTCACACAAGACGATAAAAACGCAAACAAGACCAATACAGCCAGCAAAGAGAACATCGAAGAGCTGGCACCGAAAATCGGAATCAACTGGCAAAAACTTGGCAAGAAACTAGGCTATATGGCCGATAAGATATTGTTCTTCGAAACAGAGAATCAGTTCAGAATACGAGTCATGCGTGTAAAGCGATGCTGACTATTTGGTTTGAGGATGACGATGATGCAAGTTTGGACAATTTGGTGTACATTTTGAAGGATTGGAAATGCATGGAGCTGCAGAAGCCGTTAAGTCCATTATAAATCCACCGAATGAAATGGATTAAATGATTAAAAGATGATTTTTTTTTTAAGTAAAACAAACGTATTTTCATTTGAATATCGAAGTCATAACCCCATGAGCAACCCGCAGCGATATCTCACTGAGATCTGTTGATTTAACAGTTCGGAACCTCTGTATATAGTCCATGTGGTAGAGGCGTCCTTCTTTGTCGAAAAGGATCTTCAACCAGTATCCAATCCGTATACCTGAGTCCACAAACAGTAACTTAGTCAACATTTCCTTTTTAACGCGCCCTTTTCTTGCATCACATTACCAAACATTCAATTCAATACACATTCATTCATCCACAAACTAGGCAAAATTTTTGAAATTTCATATTCATCGCACAATTCTCGTATACGAAATTCCATCTCGAGTGGGTCTGACCACTCGAGATGAAGCATTCGATAATTTTCGTATACGAGACGTTTGACAGCATTCGAATAGCGTTCAAGAATACTATTTTTGATCTCGTATACGAAAATGTATGCGATATTTTATTTTTTTGATTCAAGAATAGGGTCCCTGAACGGAGCTGTCAAAAAACTGAAAAATTTTTGGTTTCACATCGAACGCATTAGTAGTGCCCTGTTTTTTTCTTCTCTTTGTTATATAGCAACAGCAGATTCGAAAAGCTCCGAAATTATCGCCCGAAAAAAACTTGTGGTAGTTCAGGGCGTTACGGGTGCGAGCACTGAATTCACAACGAACACGGTGAAAATTCGACGGGGCGAAAAAAGCGCGACACCGCAATCAGAGCGACCCAGAGCGCACGTCGAACAAACCTAATTTAACACATTAGTAGTGTTTTTTTTCTCTTCGTTGTATAGAATCACCTGATTCGAACAGGTCCGAAATTCTCGCCCCGTACAAAAAATTGGGTCGGCACTTCGGCAGTCAGCTCAGACGCTCAGGATACTCCCGGTGCGAGCACTCAATACACATGGGACATGGTGGAAATGCGCCGGGGCGAACAAAAAGTGACGTTCAACAGCTCAATACGAAATCATGATGATTTCTTGCCTTCTTCACCCTCTTCTGTGATGCCTTCTTTCTTGTATAGAAATGAATACACTTTCATCAAAAATTATTTTCGTTTTGACGTTATTTTCGAGCAAAATTGAGTACTTGAATATAGATCAGTTTAGCTTATTTTTTGGTGCAGTGAGAAAAGAATTGTTTTTTAACATTGGCATCATTTGTGATTTAAAAAGGATGTATTCTGCTATTCGGGGCGGAGACAAATCCAACGAATCAAAAACCATTAAAATTGGTCCAGCAGATCTCGAGTTATAAGTGTTGTAACAAACCCGACTTTCTTTTATATAAGATAAAGATTAATAACTAACAAAAATGGAAAACCTGTCGAATACTATTGAACATCAGCGCAGATCACTTAAGCAGCTCCAACAATTAATTCAGAATTTTGACCTTAAGCCAAAAGAAGAAAAAACACGTGGTCTTGTAAAAAGCTATATTGAAGAAATAGATTCGATTTGCAAAGAGTTCAAAGAGAACCATGATGATATTTGTCTTTATGCAGATGAGAATGCTTTGCAACAAGATAATATTCCTTTCTTAAAAGATGATGTTTTTTTATGTATTCAAAGACCTTTATTTGACATTCAAAGGTAGAATACTGTCAATTGATCTCCAGCCTACGAATTCGCCATCTTCTCATATGAGTACATTCAATATTCCAACGAATCCACATAATGAAAGTGCTTATACGGATGCACGTCTACCAAAAATTCAACTTCCATCGTTTTCTGGCGATTACTTGTCTTGGATTTATTACAGGGACATGTTTCAATCATTAGTGCACAATAACCAAAGTCTTTCTAAAGTGCAAAAATATTATTTCTTAAAGGGCTCATGTCAGGGAACGCCCCAAGATATTGTAAACGAGTACCCAGCTTCAGATGCTAGCTATGAACTCGCTTGGGACAATAAGAAAATGATAGTTGGAGCATTATTAGGGAAGTTGTTTTCAATACCTAATTCAAACGGTTCGTTCCAAAGTATTCAAATACTTCTAGACACCACTCGTAAATGTCTTGCTCTCCTTCGAACAATGGAAATTAATGTTGATAGTTGGGATGCCATTTTGCTATTTTTTAACCGTTAACAAACTCGACACTCAATCTCGCAAAGAATGGGAGCAATCTTTGAAAGCTTCTACTGAAGTCCCGTTAATGAAAAATCTACTAACATTTCTCGAAACCACATTTCGGACACTGGAATCTGTTGATAATCTCAACTCTGCTAATCCTGAGCCTTTAACAACAGAAAACCTTTCTTTCGAAACGTCCATCTAACTGGCGTGAATGATGACATTAACTGCCCTTGCTGCGAAAAACGATACTTACTCTATAAATGCTTAAAATTTGCTGCTCTACCATCTGCTGCCAGGCGCGATCTAATAACATCTGAAAGCAATTCTGGCCACTCTTATGCCGATTGCCGTCTAAGCTCAACATCGTCAGGTGCCCAGAGAACAGAATTAACAAATCAGCACACTGCTTCAGTTAATCAAATGACGTCATCAAATGACAAATTCAACAATTTTACATGTAACTGTAGTGCTCTTGATCTTGACAATTTCGCTCTACCTCAAGTTTTATTGGCTACTATAAGAATACCTGTGCAAGTAAATGGTAAAAAATTCTTTCTAAGAGCTTTGCTGGACCAAGCTGCTCAAGGTACATTCATCACTGAAGACGAAGTCCACACATTTGCGAAAATAAGCGGGGTCGGAGGAAATGCTCCTATAATTGCACGTAATTTTGTGATCTTGCGCCTGAACTCCTTATATGAAAGTAATTTTAACTTGAAATGCAATGCTATTGTTCTTCCTTCAATTACTTCGTACCAGCCTTTGTCAGTTAACAAAACTATTTTATCTGGATTTGAAAATATATTCTTAGCTGACCCATACTTTGCGGAAAGAAGCCAAATCGATGTCTTGCTAGGAGGTGATGTTTATGGAGAAATTGTCCTTCCTGAGCACAAAAGGCAGAAGAACAGCTTTTTTCTACAACTTACCCATTTTGGATGGGTTGTTTCCGGGCCAACATCGAAAATATCTTACGATAAGACCATTAATGTTAACGTATGTGCCTTGATGAACTACTTCGTGCATTTTGGGAACAAGAAGAGTTGGTTGAGAAAAGACATCTTACCAATGAGGAAACCGCTTGTGAAAACCATTTTAAAATGACACACGTGCGTGAAGAAAGTGGCAGATATACTGTGTCGTTGCCATTTAAGTCGGTGCTTAATGGATTGAATTTGCCGACTTTTAGCCATACCGACTACAGTGCCTTACGCCGCCGTTTGAAGCAACTAGAAACTAAATTTAAAGGAAATCCTTTATTTGCCAAAGAGTACTGTACATTTATGGACGAATATGAAAAGCTAGGTCATATGAGAAGAATTGGAATTCATCCAAAGGATTTGCAACCAAATAGCTATTTTCTTCCCCATCACGGTGTCCTGCGAGAAAGTAGTACAACTACTAAGCTTCGGGTGGTTTTCGATGGAAGCAGTAAAACACCACATTGAACAGGTAATAATTAAAACGACGTTGGTTTAAGCAGGTCAGTAGTCGACTGACTGTGTTTTATTATATACAATACGATATACCTTAAGAATGATGTACATAAGGAGTTGAGTAGGTAAGTGAGAGCGTATATTATACTGTACACTGTACACCTTCCCCTTTGGAAAATTAGACTTAATTTGTCGTGAATGCTTACTTAAACTAATTACTTAACGTTAATAATACTTATAATACTTAGGTATTACTATATTAATTTTTACAACAACAGCGCTGTTGGTAAATAAACAAAATTGAGAAAAAAAAATTCATATTTAATTTACGATTTTTGTTAATTAAATGAAATGAATAGTTTTAATTTAAATTACTTATATATTTTTCTTGTTTTAAGAAATTTTAAATTATAAAACTTGGCTTAAATTTAAATTCTTTTTTTTTTACACACATACTTACGTATGTACCTACTTATATTACATATTTTCAATATTCAATAGTTTATTAAGTAATAAATCTTATTTCGTTTCTTTTATTTTATTTAATTGATTTTTTTTTTTGATGAGACAAAATCAAAGATTATTGGAGAATTTGACAAAAATATATACACTCCGCTTCAACTGAATAAGAACACATTTTTTCAAAAGTTTGCTGTCCATTTTTTCTTCACTTTGAAAGTTAATGCATCATTTGGTGATGGTAACCGATAGCTTATGATGTTAAGAAAACAAATCAAAAAGAATGATTTAAAAAGGACCACTAGTTTTTCCCTGGCTCTCATGCAAAGCTTTCCAGATTGAAAAACTCAGTTTTTTTTTGCGTCAACTGAATAAGCACACAATCTTTCACTCTCATTATCTTCATTGGTTCTTAGAGTTTTAAGTTAATTGGTATACCAAATCAAAAGTTGAAGTGTTCTTAGTGACATTTAGCCGTTTAATTAGAATTAACAACAAAAAACGTAACGCACACACGAACACACATACACACACACAGACATCATCATAAAAACGAATGATTCGGATTGTAGTGACTTCGAAACATGGTGATATGCAAAAATTGGAGATTCCAGTAAGGTCCAATGACCCCGCGGGACCATAAACTGCACCAAACAGTCACGCGTTGAGGATGGAGAGGCTTTTCAACAATAACTCCTGGGTTTTCCGAGCCCCAGATGCGACAGTTTTGCTTGTTGACCTAGCCTCCGAGGTGGAAATGGGCCTCATCAGTCAAGATGATTTTTCGATGAAATTCCGGATCATTTTCATGCATTTCAAGGACCCAATCAGCAAAAACACGACGTTGTTGATGATCAACCGGCTTGAGTTCTTGTGTTAACTGAATTTTATAAGCCTTAAGACCCAAGTCTTTATGCAAAATACGGTGTAATGACGTTTGTGGAATGCCTTATTCCAAAGAACGACGAGGAATGGACAAACCTGGGTTTTCTTCAACACTTTGGGCTACAACAGCAATATTCTCAGTTGTTCTTGAGCGACGTGCACGGGTTTTATTCTTCACATCACTAACTTGTCCCAACAGCTCGAATTTGACCACCAATTTCTGTATTGCGGTCCAACAAGGTGCTTCACGACGACCCAAACATGTTTTAGTTTTACGAACCGTCTCTGCCAAATTTTCACCATTTTTATAATGAATTTTAATAATTTCAATGCATTGTTGAAGCGTGTATCGTTCCATTTTTATTAATGGCGTAGTTTCTACTTGTCAAATGTCAAAAAATGACAGCTTCAAAAGTAACAACTACCGAAATAGCGGACTATTCAAAATAACACTTCTTATTGGAAAACCCTTTATAATAGTAAAATAACTCATTTTTTATAAGGTTGTCTTAGATTTTTGATTGCCATTTAAAAACCCCTGAGCAGATTTCGCTCAAAATCTAATCAGCTCTTAACAACACAATACCGCTTCGATTGAGACTAATTTTATGACAATACGATGAGTGGTTCGCGAGATAATGAAAAAATGAAAGAAATGAAAAAACGTAACGCACATACGAACACACATACACACACACTGACATCATCTTAAAAACGCTTGATTCGGACTCTAGTGACCTCAAAACATCGAGAAATGCGAAAATCGGAGATTCACAAAATCGGACCCATTACAATAACTTCCTCTGGGAATTTAAAAATTAGTTTGCAACTTGGCAGAGATATACACCGGACCTTATTTTGGACAGACAGTTCTAAAGTTCTTTCATGGATAAGGGGTCAACCATCTAAATGGTCAGTGTACGTTGGCAATCGAGTATCAGAAATCCAACGCTCCTCGGATATGAGCCAGTGGAGACATGTTTCGACTCATTTTAACCCCGCAGACTGCGCTTCACGTGGTGTTCCACCACAAGAATTAAAGCATCAGTCACTGTGGTGGGATGGTCCTTGCTGGCTTTCAAAATCTCCTGACTCTTGGCCAAAACAACCATCATTTACTAACAACATGGACTTGGAACTTAGAAGAAAAGAAATGTCTGTGAACGTATCAGGTATTCATCCCCAGTGGCGTAGCAAGCCCGGATATAGGCGTGGGCAAAGTCTTATCCGCGAGGCCCTTTTCATGCACATAAATATTATTTACCTTGAACTATATTAATTTAATATTAATATTTTAGAAATTCTTCTCAACGAATATTTTGTTCTGCAATAGGGTATAATACTAAAAAAAAGTGAAAGCGGGATCTATGGGGGATCTTAAATCGAAAAGTTATAGTTTATTGGGGACCAATATCTAAAGCTTGTCTTGTGACTTGTGAGTTAGAAATTTGTTTTCCAATATTTTCACTGCGGCGTATATTTGTTAATTTTTAGAAAATTAAAAATGAAATTAAAATAAAAGCAGTTCTCTAGACGTTTAGAATAAGGGGAGATTTTTGTGTATTGAAATATTTGAATAAGTTATCGATATTACAGTGACGAAATAAAAATACGAATAAAAATAATAATAAAAAATAATTAGGTGTATATTTTCGTGGTTGAGGCGTAAGATTCCCCTGAGTGCGGTAGCTGTTAGAAAAAATAAGTGCAGTTCAATATATATTTTTTTCCATAAGATTTAAATGAATTTTCATCTCTTGAACTTTGTCTTTATGGAATAAAAATATGAATTAAAAAAATAAAACAAAATTTAAAAAGAATTTGAACATAAATATATTTTTTTTTATTTTTTTGTTGGGGTGCGTAATACCCCAGTGTGCAGTGCGAGTTAGAAAAAATAAGTGTGCGGTTATAAATAACTGCGTGTAAATTATTTAGAATTACTAAATATATATGCATACAGGGTGCGGCAACCAAACTTGCTGATTTGTTTTTGGCGCCAAGCAGAGGGGAGTGTTCGGATGTGGGGGGAGAGTGTCTCATTTTTAGGGGACTTCCTGAATTTTCATGTACACCGCAGTCAGTCGACATCATGCATTGGACGAAAGAGCAAAGCGCATTTGAGAATTATGTAATGATAAGATAAAATCATGATTCGTCAGCGTTGATAGGATAAATCTACCGCCTTTAAAATTTTGCGTCCTAAGCTCATGCTCAACCCTACTTAGCCTTTAGGAAACCACCACTGGGTACTTGGCAGGACAATTAAATTCAATCTATCTCAACTCATATCGGAACAAATTTGTTTTTTGCAATAACACAAAACTTCATAGAATCACATGTAATTTAAATTAAGTTTGGAAAGTATAAACTTTCGTTTTCAAAAAAGCGAAGGCTATCGTGATTTACAAATGAAAAGTATTTTTAACCAAGTAGATTTGAATGTGATGTAAGTTATAACCGAACTGTTTTTTTTTTTTTAAACTAGAGCATGTTAGTTGGGTCACATTAAAACAAAATCGTACGAACGAGAGGGGGAGGGTTATATTTTTGCCGGGAGGGCCAATTTTCTACAAGGGATAGGGATTTTTGAAATTGTAGCGTATGTTTCATTGGAAGTGTTTCGTTCATGACCATTCATTTCATTCCAATAGGGCGGCAGCTGACCGCGAGACCCCTGCAGGCGCGAGGCCGTGGGCGTTTGCCCCACTCGCCCACGCCTAGCTACGCTACTGTTCATCCCTCAACAAATTAATTCGAGTAATGGCTACTCTCCTTAGATTTAAACACAATTCTCTGAGTAAACTTCGTAAAACTGTAAAGAAGTTCGGATTTCTTACTTCATCTGAATTGCAACATGCACTCAAACAACTAATAAAAATTGGACAATCTTTCGAATTTGAAGCGGAGCTTACTTTGCTTAGAAATGGTAAACTTGGCAAATCGAACAACAGAATTGTGAATTTGTGTCCTTTCATTGACCATGATGGAATCGTGTGTGTGGGCGGAAGATTACAGAACTCAAACTTAAATTTCCCTTTAAAACACCCTATTTTGCTAACAAAACGAAATCCTTTGTCTGCTCTTATTTTCAGAAATGCTCACTTTCTTACTCTTCATGGTAGTCTTCAGCAAATTCAGTCGTTTGTTGCACAAAAATATTGGACGTAACCTTGCCAAACGAATACAGAGGGAATGTATTATCTGCTTTAAGTACAATGCTACTGCGGCCCAACAAATAATGGGAAATTTACCGTCTGTTCGCTTACAGCCTAGTCGGCCGTTTAAGAACAGTGGCGTAGATTATGCCGGACCCATTACTATTAAGCAATCAACACCACGCAACACGATTACGTCCAAAGGGTATATTAGCCTCTTCATTTGTATGGTTACAAAAGCTATCCACCTGGAGGCAGTAACAACCTTATCTACAGAATCATTTTTAGCCGCCTTTAAACGTTTTGTAAGCAGACGTGGAATGTGTACCGACCTTTACTCTGATTGCGGAACTAATTTTGTTGGTGCAAACAAAGAATAATTATAGATTTTCAACAACCGAAGCAAATCAACTTTACCCGTAGAGTTACTCGAAATCCTTGCTAACACTGGCACTACTTGGCATTTTATACCACCGGCATCACCAAATTTCGGGGGTTTATGGGAAGCTGGTGTAAAGTCCACCAAGCGCCATCTCCACCGCATTATGGAAAATCATTTCTCACTTATGAAGAACTAAGTACTTTATTATCGCAAATCGAGAGTTGTCTCAATTCACGGCCATTATGTCCCTTATCTACTGATCCTTTAGATTGTAATGCACTTACACCATCTCATTTTCTTATAGGTGAGCCGACCTTATGCATACCTGAAGAGGACTTGCTCGAATACAACATCGATCGTCTGAGCCGATGGAAAGTTGTTGAACGATTAAAACAACAATTCTGGAGACGTTGGGCAAACGAATGCCTTAATCGTTTGCAAGCCAGACCTTAGTGGCTTCGAATTCACAGGAATGCTCAGGTTGGGGATCTTGTACTTATCGTTGATGAGCGGTGTCCACCGGGTCAATGGCCACTTGGTAGAGTACAGCAGGTACATCCTGGGAACGATGGTTACGTCCGTGTTGTGACATTGCTTTCTAATGGCAAACAATTAAAGAGACCAATATCAAAAGTTGCATTCCTACCAATCAACTAAGGATACTCGCCCGAAAATACAGAAAGCATACCCTCTAGAACTGACCATCAGCTGGCTGTGAGTCGTAGCATAGCCCGGTCAACCAGGCGACCAAACCAAACCACTACCAACGGGTCAGAATAGTAGATATGCTGAAGTATCGATCAAGAACAGTCGTTCTTTGTGGTGGGGAATGTTTAAGCTTTATAAACAAGTAGAGTGTATAGTTTTTTGTTTTTTTACACATACGTTTCTTACTTAAATATTGCGAGAGCTTTTATCCGAATTGTAGTAAATGATGTTTAAACTTTCTCCTCTAAGATCAACGGTTCTCTAGACTTTGTTAGTTTCATACTAAGTTTTTGCTACAAGTCTTTTGAAAGTCAAACCAACCAGTTCAGCTGTATGAAAAATAAAAAGTGAATAATAAAATTGAATTTAAACTTATTTCAACTTTTTTTTTTTATTAAACTCAAGAAACTCTCCTACATTCAGAATGCCATAAATGTAAGACAAAAAAAAATAGACTACCGGTTAGGTAGGATAATAATGAAAGAAGAAAGAAATTGTTGTAGTCCCCAACGCGGCGGCCGGCGCTCTGTTAAAGAAAAAAATATCTGTTAATCTAGGTTGGGGGCTGTGCGTCGGATTGACTTCCTGGCTATGACGACACGGCCGCGACGCGACGTAGAGAAATATTTAGATGCAAAGCAACAACAGGTCCCGAAAGTGGACGGGTATACTGATGCGACCCGTGCAAACGTAAAAAGGACAATGAACTTCGGATATGCACGTGAAATGCTTGGTCCCTTAATATACCGCGTGCTGCCGAACAATTAGCAAATGCTCTCAACTGTTATAAAGCAGACATTACCGCTATCCAGGAAACACGATGTAATGGACCGGACAAACGGAGACTGAAAAACTGTAGGGATAGTATGGTAATTGTTACCAACAGCAGTAAAAGTTACTTATTGGATTCAGATTTGTCTTCGGAAGCAACTTAACCAAAACATCTTGATGTTAAAATATTGAATGTAACAAACACTGTACTATTTATTACTTGTTGTTCCTATTTATATATGTACTTGGTTTCATTTGTTATTAATTTTTTTTTTCTATTGTTCAATATAATTTCATTCGATTTTCGATTACTTAACTTACTGAAGAGAGTTGTTTGATTTCATTTCGTTCCGATATAATTTAACGGATGTCGTTTGGATTTAGATCTGCATGCCAAAATTTCATTTTAAAAGTAATGAAAATAAATTGTTAATTAGTTGTAAAAAAAGGTTATGTATACGCCCAAGTGCCAGATAACAGACATTTCCTAAAATACGTGAACAATGAATTGTGCGAAATCGAATGGAGCTTGGATTTCCATACATAAATTCAATATGCGCACGCGAGTCATACTGTCGACTCCTAAAAAAATAATGTCAGTCTGAAGCGTAAAATCAGCTGCTTGACCGGAAGCGCACCACTGAATGTCGCAATCAGTTGTCTAAATCCGCTTTATCTCGCTTTCAATCGTTCTTTCTGTATCGCTTAACCTTCACGGACGTAATCAGCCAGGTAATTCTCTTTTTCTTTGATCACGTGCTGTGTCATTTTCTAAAACAATTTTCTATTAGTTGAAGATTATATAAAAAAAGAAAAGGAGAACCCTTAAGATTGTGGCGCTTAGGAATAGTTGTTCCTTATTTCATAGAGACTGTAGTGTCCTGTGTTCGATACGACACCACCTTATCTCAGATATCCAAGTAAAAGTAGCATCCACCATCAGGTAATAATTACTACTCACTCCTAATCTCGAATCAACTGATCCCATCGCCACACAAGAATCGAGAGCTGTTCCCAGTCAGAATCAGAACTGATGAGCCACATGCTTGCAACTCCAATAATAATTCATCGGGAGACAAGTGCTCTTCAGCTGGACATTTAGAATTCAATCCCAACTATCGAAGGTGTTTAAGCACTCTGCTTAAAAGGCGAACTCGGACGAACCTATTATCGCTAACGTGTGCAAGTGAAGCTCACAAAAACACAGGACAGTTTGCTTCGTGGCCTTGCAGAAGGTGGATCGCCGATCTAAGAACGATTATCGTCGTTAACGAGTTCGTTTTTAACTCCTGCCCCACTTAAGCCATGTTTGCTTAGTTTGGCCTTTAGCTCAAGGACAGTTAAGTCTTTCAAAACTTTACTCATTTTTTTTTTATTTTTTTTTTTATTTTGAAATTCAGTGTTTCACACAAAATAATATTATCACTGTTCACTGTTTTATTCTCAATAAGTTTTAATCCCACTTCTGACACAAATGTAACATTCGGCTTCTTCCGACAATTAAAACTTATTCACTTTTTAAATAAAACACAAATTCACTTTATTCAAATCACTCACAAACTTATTTATTCAACACTTTCAATTTAACTTTCAAACACAGTATTCTTTACTTTATCGCAGTTCACAATCAACAATCCACTTCGCCGCCAAACGGGCTATTTATACAAAAAAACAATTGGTTCTAGAAACTACTATATTGGTTCTAGATGCTACAAATACAAAAATACTGGGATTTTTGTAGGAGCTGAAAGTTCTCCTCTTAATCACTAGGTGTTGCCCCTCATTTTAGCTGTCCTACACAAGAGTGTTTACTACTACAATTAAACGTATTGCTACATACTTATTTCACTATAAAACGATATTAGAGTAATAGAGATAAAGAGTAAGTAAAGAGAGTAAGAATACGCAGTAATCTCAGGAACTACTGGTTCGAATGGTATAATTCTTTTTGTGTTGGATGGTCCATTAATCGCCTTAGACTTTAGGCTACTTAACATTAAGCTGCTACCAATATCAGCGAAGAGTCTGTGGAAAATGTGCAAAAAATGGCAAAAAATATTAATTTTTCTGCGTTTTAACGCGCTTATCTCAGGAACTGCTCAGTCAAATTGAACAATTCTTTTTGTGTCTAACGGTGGATTTATCGAGGAAGGCTAAAAGCTATATCGTCGCCCGAGAATTGGTTTGTTCCATACGCCATTGGCACTTTTTGGAGAAAAACGCATTTAAAGGTTCGCGTGCTTAGTACTCCGAAACTGTGCGATAGGATTTTTTTTATTTTTTTAAAATTGAAAATAGTCTTATTAAAACTTCACCTACCAATTTTCAAAGTGTTTTGCCTTACCGTTAACAAGATACCTTTATCAGCACAAAAGTGTACTTTTTTGGCTTGTGTCCCACCTCATACATTTTAAAAATGATTTGTTTTTCTATACACGTGGGACACACAAAAATGGATATGGCACAAACCAATTCTCATCAATGCATAATGTGAAAGGCAAGAATGCATGTAGCTGGATGCTAAAATTTTAAAAGAAAATCGATTATATATTTTTTTTTAAACATTTTTCTTTAAAAATAAAAAAAAAATAAAAAAATAAAAGCAGTTCTACTGCGCTATCACAAAGTTTAGGCGTATAAATCGTACTTTTAACAAGCCGAATGCATTTTCAACTACCATTCTTGTAGCTGAATGCAGGTTGTTAAATGCTAGATGTTGGTCCGTAAGTTGGCCGTAGTCCTTGTAAGGTGGAACTATTTTAAAGCAAGGTAGGCTGAATCACCCAACAGAAATGTATTGTTGGACAACAATTGGGCAAAGTAAGAGTGAGCTCTTCTATACAAAGCCGATCTTCGCAAAACACGACTATCGTGTAAAGATCCTGGCTCACCAACACAAATGTCAATGAATTTTTTTTCAGCATCGACGCCCCCTTGCAAAACAATGGTAAAGTTTTGCTTACGATTGTAATAGCACTCTTTGTGTAATTTTGGTGCAGCAATCGTAATATGCGTGCAATCAATGGCACCGATTACACCTCGTAGTTTCTTTTTTGCTTCGAACTGACGGCAGTTTTCAGAGATACGTTCTCCTTGTGGCCACTTTATATACACATCTGCTTTGGAAACAAGCCAGCTGCTTACTCGACCCACAACACCCCAGGCTGAAGATTTTGATACACCGAATAGATTCCCCAATTGCCTTAAAGTGATAGTGTTGCTTATGTACCATACATAGATTAGTACCTCTATTTTTTGCGCCAATACTAGGTTTTCCAGCATAAAACGAAGTTTATGGATTTGAGATGAATTCCGACTGTGAATATTCAACTAAAAAAAACGCAGTTAAATAAAAATAGTAGGTACAGCAATTCTTAAGGAAGTAATGTACTTGTTAATTGATTTATAGTCACACGGTTCAGCCGCAGATGCGACTTGAAATCTTCTTCACCGTATGCATCTATAGTTTCAATGAAGTTTTCACTTTGATTGACCATCTTGCAAAACAAGGGCAGAGTCATTTGAACTTAACCTTCTTCGAAAAAACTGTTCAAAATTGAATTCATTACCATCTTCATCGCTTGAAGAGTCAAGTAGTTGCCAAGCCAAGCCAGGACTAAATGATTTCATACAATAATCTCAGGATATCTACACAATTGTAATGGATATGGCACAAACCAATACTAAAATTTTGTTTGCGATGATTGTCCCATAAACATAGCATTTCTTTAACACAAGTGCACGTAGGACAAACCAATTCTCAACATTCTTAGGATTTTTTCTATCCCTTGTCACCGTAATATGCACGTGGAACAAAACAATTCTGACAAAAAACTTGCCAAATTTTATATGGAAAAAATGTCCCAAACGCCAAAAAATGGTTTATGGCACAAAACAATTCTAGAAAATGTTGATTTTGGTGGATATGGAACAAAATTGATGTTGGATATCTCGGGATTGAAAAGACGTAGCACAAATCTGATCACAGATTTAGAAAGAGCATACAAAATTCCCATTGAATCCATTCCTAACTCGAAAACGACAAAAGTGGCGTATGGAACAAACCAATTTTCGAGCGACGATATTGCAAAAACCGCAAAAAATATTCTTTATTGAATGTTTCTGTTGTTTGCTTGAACCCGCTGATCTCAGGAAATGCTAAATCAAAGTGAACAATTATTATTTTGCGTTGAATAGTTTATTTATTATGGAAGGCCTTAGGCTATATAACATTAGGCGATATAAGCGAAGATTCAGTGGAAAAAGTGGAAAAAACGGCAAAAAAATATTAATTTTTCTTGGTATGTGTTGAAAAAATTACTGTGCAGAGTGCACTGCTCAGCACCAACTGATTTTAGAATTAAAGTACCAGAATTTCAAAAAAAAAAAAAAAAATACGAGCGTGTATAAGTGAATATAGTGTTACTATTTTTCCCATTCAGTAGCAATGGCTGTCATAGCGCCGCGCCGCCCCGCGCGCTGTCGTCCGTTTTCAGTTCAATAACAACATAGAAGTTAGAAAGATGAGAACGAAAAATATTGTGTTGGCTGTATCAAACTTAAGGCAGGCTGGCCAAGCAAATGATATAAAAAATGCCAGTTCCAACTAACAACATCTCACTGAGATCTCAGAAATCTCATAGATTTTTTAAGTGGAACAAAAATTCTCAGCTGCGAATTGAGATTTTTTTCTCAGATCTCTGAGATGAAATTATTTTGGATTCGATTTCTCACTCACTATTTTAACGTGGCTGACATATGTGCAACAACAATTAGTAAGGTAACCATTATATCTCAATGATAACTGAGAATTATGTTCCATCAAATTATTTTGCCTCAGCCAAGGTGACATTGAGATCTCAGTGAGATGTTGTTAGGTGGAACTGGCCTAATAACTGCTCAAATTAGAATTTTGAGAGTTCAATTGATTTGTGAATGGGAATCATTGCAGTGAATGTGATTGATTGCACTATTTGTGCAGATTATTGTGTTTAAACAATATCATTTTATATATTTCTTAACTAAAAAATATGCTCAGTTTAAAGAAACAGGAAGAAAAATTGACTTCAGGAAAAAAAAAACGATGCAGAAGTAAGAGAGATATTAGAATTAGGGAGAGTTCGACCAAGGGAATGCTTTAAGTATGAAAAACTGAAGGGAATCATAAAAAATGCTCAAATTTTTTAAGACTAAGAGAATAACGACCTTACGAGAGTTGACTGCAATGCAATTTAACAATAACTTCGCAAAAAAATTCCCACGCGCGTATGATGCACAAGTCGTGACGATACTCTGGCCGGTGGACGAGGGAGAGACGGACGAAGTCGCGGGCAACTGCTAGTTTGTAACGGTATAAAATTTTGTCTTTATCTTTTCCATCCTGTAGGTACAGATCCTACACGAAAAACCTTGGATGGAAAAGTGCCCAGTTGGCAGCGACCAGGCCAGGCATGCTTTATTTTAGCTGAGCTCGTCGGATGTGGGAGTGGGTTCTTGGTCCGCCAGACTGGACTACCGTGATTTAAATCATGCCTGTTTCGAAATTATTTATAAGAAAGACAATTTAAACTGAAAAATTAAACAAACTAGGACAGCAAAATTATTTGACAAAGACGGACAAAATACGAACACTAAAACTAAGCTACGTTACGTTAACCAAAAGAAACTAAATATGTTTGAAAATGAACCAACAATTTCTGGACTGATTTGCTTACCAGTCCTTTCGATACACGGGTGCCTTAGGTGTTAACGGCACCCTTGAGCATCCCTCCCCATTGCCAATCTCAGATTCGAGATGGCACCTTGGCTGCCGCGCGCTCAAAAATATGCGACAGCCCCGAATTAAAGGTCATTGCCTTTTTAACCTACATTTGAATAGTTGGAACAATTTGAGAAATAAAACATAAGAGAAAAACAAAACAAAACAGAAAAGAATAACAATGTGAGTGAACTCACTCACTCAAACAAACGAATATTTAAAAAAAAAATGAATTGCCTTGTATGTATGTAGGTACGTATCAGAGATTAAAATGAGTCAAGTATTGTTTTTAAGTTTCGGGTATTTACTCAAAAAAAAGAGTTTGAACAAACTGAGTCAACGCACAATCAAGTAATTTCGATTCTTTTTATTTATGAGTAAAATTATTTACAAATCATCCCTCATTTCAAACGAGTTCAAACGAGTTTTCTGGTTGAAAGTAAGATCGCTTGCAATCACCACTCAATTGTTCATGGCGCTTGTAAGTAAATCGAAAAATATTGTTTGGTTTGTTTGAGATTTGTGTGCTGTGTGGAAATGTAGGTAATCTATGGCAAGGAGGTTTATTTTTATCGTTGATTTGTTTCATTCTCAAATTTTTGTATCGCTGTGTCGAATAAAATAGATAGATACGAATAGAAATAAATAAATCCACATATTTTGATTATTTTGATTTTTTGTGATCAAAACACCATTGTAAAATATAAACAGGACCTTGTGTATGGGTTTCAAATTTTCAATATACATTAGGATTTCATGAGCAAATGAATCCGCGTTGTCAGTTGAATTTTCTCCAGCAAAAAAAATTAATGATTATGGATTCGTAATATCTTCAAACAAGTTTACTGATTGAAAGTAAAATCGCTTACAATCATCACTCCATTATTCATGGCGCTTGTAAGTAAATCGAAAAATAATGCTTGGTTTCTTTGAGATTTGTGTGCTGAGTGGAATCAATGTAAAAAAATTCGAACAAAATAGAAATAAGGAAATCTACATATTTTGATTAAAAAGAAATGTTTGTATTATATATAATATTCAAAGTTTTATTTCATGATTTCATTTTCTTAGTATTTAAAAATGTACTCATTGAAACAAAAACCCTTTTTTTATAAAAAAAAGATGCGTAAAAACCAAAAATTATTACTGAAACTAATTCATTCATAGCTTGACCTCAAAATGTTCATTCATACCTCTTTTTTTGTTTTATTACTCTAATTACAAAAAGCCAACATCCCACCCTAGAAAAGGATTACATATTATCCAGAAAGTAGTAGGTACATAGCTTGGTTATAGGAAGGTCAGATATGTTATAAAAAGATTAACAATATTTAAAATATCTTAACAAAACTGCATTCTCTACCAACCGGAAGCAGGTATTCCCACGACATAATCTTCGTCAATCACTATTTTCTATTTAGGTATACAAACCTAACCCACATTGAGGTATAGTATGCATTCATTAATAAATCCTTTCTTTAATTAATGTGAAAAATTATGTTTCCAGTGCGGATTATTATATTTATGAATGCAAATCCAGCCACCTAACTCATTTATAAATATTTCTATTCGTTAAATTACAACCCATACAAAGCCTGCATCTTTCTTTTTTTCTTCGTAGAGAAAAAAAAAATTGAAACATCCAATCAATTTTACCCGAAAACTCAAACATGTTTGAGTAATCAAGCGAATTGCTTGTGAGTCAATTTGACTTGAAATGATCGAAAACGAAAAATATTTACGAGTTTCCTCTGCTTGCTTGGTTTGACTTACAAGCCTTTTTATTTATGAGTCAAATTATTCATAAATAAGGGTTGCAATCAAACGAGTATGAACAAGCACACAAGAAAAATTTGGATGTGTTCGAACTGTTCAAACATACTCATTTTAATCTCTGGTACGTATATTCTTATTTTTCTTGTTCTTAGCAATCCAACGACGAGTGCGCACTTGCCTTGTTTGCTTGACCTTGAATAGACTTTTTCTTCTCTTTTAACTCTAAATTAAACTGTTTGTTTGATTGAGTGCATGAACATGAACATTTTTAAGGCATACACTAACACTACACATACACAATACCTACATACAGTGTTCCCAGGTTGAGGGGAAAATCACCATTCTTGCCAAAACAAAACATTTTTTTTAAATGCACAATATTCCATTTGAAAAAAAAATAGTAGCATTTGCTTCGGACGTGCCAGTGTTACGATGGGAAAACAAAATTCTGTCTCAAAACTTTTCAAAGATGTCATTCCAAATTTGTTCATCATGCGGTGTGTGTGCCAAACGTTCCATCTCGTGGCAAACAACGCCTTGAAATTCCTGCCTGACGAAATAGAAATTTGTTGTCGCGAAATCTTCTCGCATTTCAATTGCAGTGCCAAAAGACAACATGGTTTTAAGGAATTTCAAGCCTTGCAACGTTAAGCCATATTTTATTTTTTCAAAAGCGAATATTTAAATAGTATTCTAAATATTTTTGAAATTGATTTTGTATTTCTTTAAGTTATTATCTATTCAACTCTATTGTGATGGAACTCATAAAAAATAATGTTTTTTTCGTCCTGAAGTCCCCTTTTTGAATTGTTTTTCTTTTTGTATGAATATGTATGAAAAAATAAACAATAAAATTTTATAAAAATTACATGAAAATCCTAATAACTTTTTTCGGGGAAAATTAGGGATTTTTTGTTTACGTTCAAGGGGAAAAATAAGTGTTTTGGTGTCAGAAAAGGGGGATTTTGTTTTTGAAAACCTGGGAACACTGCCTACATAAGGAAAAACAGAATATGTAATGTAACTTATAAAAACTCAAATAAAGAGAACAGAAAATGAGAATGAGAAACAACAAAGAAAAGAGAAACAAACCAATACAATGAAAGAAATTTTTCAATGAAGTATGTATGGATTATGGAATATGGATAAGGTAAGGAAAAGGATACGTTAAAAAAAGATGAAAAAAAATGTATTATTGAAAAAAAAATGAAAGTAAATCAGATAAAAGAAAAAAAGATTAGGGGTATTCATGCAACGTCGTATATCCCTCGCAAACCTCGTAAAAGGCGTAAGTTTACAACCTCGTATTTCAAATGTCAAAATTTGTATGGACATTTTTTTACACAGCGCTGATAAATTTGCGCGACTATTTTGTCTCGTAAACGGGGTCGTAAACTTACACAAATTTCAGATTTCAAATTTCAAATCTAGTTGTCATTTTATTTTATATTATTTTGCTGTGTCAGAATAAAATTCAAATTTTAAATCAAGTTATCATTTTATTTTATGTTATTTTACTGACATTTTGAAGTTTCGTTTTAAGATTTAAGTAGTTTACACAGCTTGCTTTATGAGTGCGTTCATGCAAAGCGGAGCGTAAATTTACGCAAATACGTAATCGACAATTTTATCTTATTGCATGAATACCCCTATTATGATAGCACAAGCACATCACAAATTTGAATTTTCAATGTTCACTTCCAGCATCATAGAGAACCTATTTACCTAGAGTCGCAACTGTCCAAAAAATAATTTAATTTTTTTAGTCGAAAGAGAGTAAAATGCCTTGAGTTGCGACTCTAGGTATACCTCCTCTGTGTCCAGCATCCAGCCTCTAGGTGGGGTTGATTTCGGGGCACAATTCTTGTCACTTAATTATTCTTCGATAATTAATATATACATACATAGGTATTTTGTATGTTTTTTTTGTATAGGGTATCACCAGACCAGACACACATCAAAAACATCAAAGTTATATTTATCTATTTTTTTTTCCTTTTTGTTAAGGGGGGGTTTCCCATGTAAAGAAAGGTTGGGCTTTTGTGCGAAACTGTGTAGCGTTCGCAATTTTTCGAATATTTTAATAAAACAAACGGTTTTCGATTGATATTAAATAGGGTCAAATGTTTGTGCAATTAAAAAAAATAAATAAAAATTCGATGTACCTCAAAACCGACAAGCAAACGGAAAAACTATAAAATTTTTAAAGACGCTTGCGCTAACTAATGGGAAATGGGTTAAATATTACATTTTTATTTATTTTATATTTTTTTTATAATGACAATATATCATGTTACTTAACGTCGGTGTTTTTTTTCGATTATCGTTATAATTTTTTCCACACAAAATTCGAAAAACAATGAAAAATACAGCAAATTACGTAAAAAGTATGAATGCATTTTTTAGTATAACTTCTAAAATATAAAAGGTAGTGAAGTCAAATCAACTTTTTTCAAAGCTTTAAATATGTAATTTCAACGGAGTAATTTTTTTATTTTTGTTTTTATGTTTGTCAAATGTTTTTGTTAACACAAACACAAAAAATACCTATTTTTTGTCTAGCATTTTGCGCGTTTGCCCGGGAAATTGATTAATATATTTTTGAATTTTTTGAAATATTTTTAATATGAAAGATTAATATATGTATTACTTAACGTCGGTGTTTTTTTTTTTTAATTTTTAACCTGTAACATATTTAAAAATAAACTTCAAAAGGTCAATATTTGTAAGGTTATTGTAAGTGATATATAGGCAATAAAACTAGCACATATTTTTTTTATTTTTTTCTGTTATTTTTTTTATTTAAATCAAATAACAAAATAATTTGTTTGCTAATGGTCTTTTTTATTTTAATTTTTGAAAAATCGTCTTTTTTGCGTTTTTTGTCAAAAAAGAATGGTCGATTACACACACAAAGAAGCAGGGTTCAAAGGAATGCCACTAGGTGGTGCTGCAATTTGTTTTGCTTTCTCTTCTCTTTCTTACAAAACATGTTGTTTTTTCTCCTCAACAGAAAATGTACTTTTTGTTCTTCAATTCATAGAAGTGTGAAGAAAACTCGATATTGCTTTACATAGAAGTAGAAGAAAGATGCAAGATGAGAAAATAGATATGTGCAGATGACATAATTATAGAAGAAGGGTTAGAGCGGGAGATAGAGAAAGCGCATTAAAAAAATGCGGTAAGTAAGTGGCTTCTTTTTGTTTTTTTGTTGTTGGACATGACAAAATAAGAAAATGAATGAGGTTCAAAGCATATCGCACATGTGCCATAATTTCTTATCATATCTTTTTGTTTTGGTGGTTGCGAGGGAGATTTGCGATTTATTAGAATATATGACAAGTGCAAGTGCAATATGTATTATTTTTTTGCGACACCTTGTATAGCTCAAAAATGTTGTGTAGGTAGGTAGGTAGTAAGAAGTAAGGTCGTAGGTATGTACTACAAATAAATGGGAGAACCCAATTAATTTTTTAATTCGTTTGGAACAAATAAGTATAGGGTGCCTCAGTAAGAGTGCACTTTTTCATTTAAAAATAAAGACAAGTATTTTATGACAGAGTTGTGATATTTTTATTGTATTGTAAGAGGCCAGTTATAGCTATCATTGAAATGGATCCGGAAAATCTTTGAATGGATATTTAACTATTGTGGTTTTCCATTGAACCAAAACATTGATGTGTCGTCGACGACAATGGAAAAGGTATTGATGTTTTTTCCCGACGAATTGATTCGTTTTGAATTCGTCTTTTGAGACGAATCTACACAGATTTTCACACTGATTTTAACACATCCTAAAAACTTGACAGTTTTTGCAAATGGAATAATTATGTGTTGAAAAAGAAAATAGAAGAGAGTGCGTTTTTGTTATGTTATAATTACGATAAATAATAGAATAGTGAATATTATAAATAATAATAATGAAAATAAAGAATAATAATGAAAATAAATAAGGTTTATCGTTGTGTTCTCAAGAATAGGTACACATAACATTGACATCATTACAAGCATTCCTCATCCGAGGACGAAGATATGCTGAAAATTTTCAATTTGATCTTTGGTAGAATTTGACGATTGATGAAGCAAGTAATGCATTGCTATCCAAGAACAAAAGGCACTCCATTTAAAATTTCGAAAATTTTATGAAAATTATAGGACGAAGAATAAATAATTGTTTCTCTTGTTTATTTATGCTAACAGCTGAAACACTAAAACACTTACAAAAAGATATTGCTACGTTTTTCCTTTCAATTGAAACCAAAAAATATTGATTTTTAATAGCGACGGGCCGTCCATTTCATGGTTCAATGGAAATCGACATATGTTTTCTTTTGAAAAGAAATTATATACCAATCGATCGGAAATCACTACAAGAATTTTTATTGACATGAAAAAGTTCAATTACACACTTATTTTTCATTAAAATGTGTTTTTCTATTTTCCGGTTGTAAAATCATTTTCCTGAACAGCTGATTGTATTATGTCAAAGAATCAATTTTGTACAATTTTAATGATTTACATAAATGTTCAACTTCTCACAGTTCCAATGATTGAATTACGTCAGGAAAAAAATTCCTGACAGAAATTTTCAATGATTGCTATAATAACCGACCTATCAGAAAAATTTCAATGATGTGTTTCAATGATGAAAACCAATTAAAGCTGTAACTGGCCTCTAAAGAAGATATATTCCGATTAAGTATGGAATAAAATAATATGTTTTTTTTTTTAATTTTCTCGGCAGAAAATTTTGCGAAGTTTGCGAGAGTAGATATTCACAAATATAACGCGTTGTTCTTTCGAAAAGCATTCCATTTTTAATAGTCAGAATAAACAGAGGTGGCAGATGTCAAATTTCAGAATTGCCACTCGCATGAAAAAAAAGATTCCAATGTTAAAAAGAGCACTCTTACTGAGACACCCTCTACTTGCATCGTTTTATTGCGTAAGGTCAAAAATTTCAATAATAGGTTCATGACTCTTTTGAATAAACTGTTCATCTGTCTAAAAGATGAAAGGTACCTGCCTGTTACAAACGCAATCATCGCCCAATAAAAGAATTTCCATTTCATATAAAATAGTTATCCTGCCTCTTCAAAAATTATTTATTTACACCTCGCAAGAGGAAACATAAATAAATAATCTCATAAAGGTTCATCTTTTTTATATTTCTTCAACTAGACAAACACAAAAAGAAATAAGAACCTAACCGTTTATCACATCGCGATGTCTCGTGCTGCAACAACAATATCTATGATACCACTTTTCTTGTACCTACTTACATGCATTGTTTTCATAATACATATTCCTAGCTCGAAGAAAAAAAGGAAAAAATGTGCACATTTCTTCACTTGATACCTATTTTTTTGGGTCTTTTTTATTGCATTGCATGTACGTATATGAATTTGCTTCCTTTTCTACCTAGACGTGCGTCGTCTGCGTATATTGCCTTTTTTTTCTCCTTCATGTGCCTGATCGTGATCGTGGAAACTGGTTCTTGCAAATTCTCGTCTGAGATAAAAAAAAAAGGAATCGGTGAAGAGTAGAGGCCACTAACACATATAAATTCATTTACATGAAATCTGAGTTCGCTATTCTGGGACACATACCCTTAAGGCACATGTATTTGTTTTCTTTGAATTAAGATTAGACTGTAGGCCTCTAATTTTAATGCACAGGCGTAGGCACCATTTATGATTTCAGTTTTCTATTTTTTTTTGCTCTTTATTTTATTTTCATTTTTTTAAACTCTTTGCTTTTTATTGTTTTTCTTTATTGATTGATTTCCTTTGCACAATTTCTATTTTATTGAGTTTTTCTTTTACAATTGGTTACATTCCGATTTGGTAAGCACACACACGCTATAAATTTTCTTAACTTTTAATTATTTTTTTGCTTATTGTTGTGCTTCTCACGACCTGGAAAATTCTTACTAACTCTTCAATTTTCATTTTTCCTGGACATCTCGTTTTTCAGAGACGAGCGATTTTTTTTTTTTTTTCTAAAAGCATAGTGCCGATTATCAAAGTGGCGATCCTACAAGTTACAATATAAAAACAGAGAATGTTTTATTGAACTAACAGTACTTCGCACATGAATGTGACATTTGTATATGGAATTTATAGTATTTTCAGCCTCGAGAATTTTTGGTTGGAGAGTCGTCCCGTCTTGCCGCTGTCAGTTTTTCTATATACAAGATTTTAGTTCTGTATCGCGTTCCGGACGTCGCTGTCGTCGATTCACGAGGCTTCAACTACTATAAGTTCCATATACAAAGATGTGACGAACTACAGACACATAGCAGCACTGGTGACTGAGACCATCGGATGTGACAGAACAAGACATTAATACAACAGAGAGAGATAGATAGATACATAAAAGGAAAACACATAACAGAAAGCTACGTGGCTCAGAGGAGGAAACATAGATGTTATATTGTCTCGTGTTATCGCACAGGTAGCCTCAGATAAGCTGGCGATTTTCGTAGAAAAAGAATGCTGCCGAAGCTGGTGCTTGAACCCACAGCATTTGGCTTAGCAGTCAACTACTCATTCCTCTGCAGAATGTTTTATGTATTCCTGAGTTATGCACAAATTTATTATCAGTTAGTCAAATCGTACGCAAAAATAACAAGGTTGTCAAGGATGTAAAATTTACAACATTGAGAAGCAAGTGATAGCTACAGGTTGCTTGGACGGTGATCTTTTTAAATTAGACACGCAAAATAAAAGATGCTTTGTTGCAAATAAACATGAATCGAATTTCAAATTAAGGCAACGAAGAATGGGGCATTTTAACTTATTAAGCTTACGTAAGTTTAGGAAAGGTCAATCATGTTACAAGATTGAAAAATGGAATTGTGAGGTTTGCCTCAAAATAAAACAATGTCGTTTTCCGTTCAATCATATTGGACCAAGAGCAAGTGAAGTCCTTGAAGTGATTCATTCCGATATTTGCAGACCGCTGCAAGTCAGAAGCATAGGTGGTGCTAGATTTATTCTTGTTTTTGTTGATGATTATACTAGAAAAGTTTTTGTTTATTTTCTCAAATCGAAAAATGAAACGGTCAGTCGCTTTGCTGAATTCAAAGTACTTATCGACAATCAATGCAATAAACGGATCAAAATTGTACATACCGACAGTGGAACAGATTATTGCAACAAATCTTTTCAAAGCATTCTGCAACAAAGTGGTACAATTCATCGAAAATCAATACCATTACCATATACCCCAGAGCACAATGAACTAGTTGAACGTATGAACAGGACTATAGTTGAAAAAGCAAGATGCATGTTACTGGATGCGAATTTGCCCAAAAGTTTCTGGGCAGAAGCATTTTCAACCGCTATTCTTAGCATCAATCAATCTCCATGCAATTCATCTGTTAATTTGGTTTCATAAGAAGCTTGAAGTGGCAAGAAATCTGATGTCACCCGCGTTCGAATTTTTGGATGAAAAGCTTTGATGCATATTCCAAAAGAACGACGTAAAAAACTATTAAAATCAGATGCCAGTATTTAATGGGATATTCTAATGACATGATGAATTATTATCGTTTGTATCATCCTTTGAAGAAGAGAATCATCACTTTGAAAACAAGTAAATATTACCGAACCAGGTAAATCATAATAATGATTTAACTCATTTTTTCGATATCTTCCCAGTTAATGATGATTAAGTGGGAGATAGTGATGATGATACACGTAGTAAAAATATTAATGATAGTACGAATATTTTGAATGAACTAACTCTTGAACCAATTGACTCGGAACTTGAGGAATCTGATTTTGAAATGAACAGTTCTACTGATGTGTATGAACCGAGCGAAGAATTGCAATTACCAGAAACAAGTGAAATTCAAGGGCCAAGAAGAAATGAGCAAATTAGGAAACCAGTCATGAAAAAAGATTTCATATCCTATTTGGTGACGACTGGTGAAATGCATGATCCTTTAACCGTAAATGAAGCATTTGACAGATCTGATAGCGAGTTGTGGCGTCAAGCAATGCAAGAAGAAATAAACGCTTTAGAAGAAAATCGTACCTGGAAACTTGTTGACTTGCCACCCGACAAAAGAGCTATTAACTGCAAATAGGTATTTAAAACGAAAAGAGATTTTGATGATAAGATTTCTAGGTACAAAGCTTGTCAGGTTGCGAAGTGTTGTGCTCAACCGCAAGAGATTGATTATGAAGAAACTTTCTCCCCGCGGTCGGTTTCTATTATCTCTTGACTCTTGCGGTTCAGTTAGATCTTGATATTGATCAAATGGATGCCGTGACGGCTTTCCTTCAAGGAGATATTACTGACAATATATACATGATGCAACCTGAAGGTGTTAAAGATAAAACTTCGAAACTTTATGGTTTGAAACAAGCTAGTAGAGTTTGGAACCAGAAGCTGGACACAGCTTTTAAAGCTTACGTGTAACTTGATTCTTCAAGTCAGTCTCGAATGGTGGGTTGTTCGAATTAAGAACTCGTTCACAAAATTTCTTTTTAAAACTTTATTTATAAAAGTTTAATAATTTAAAGTTAGATACAATTTTACTTTTCTGTGTTGGTTACTTTCGTAGTGACTTTATTTGGTCATTCAAAAATTCGATTTGATAAACCAATGTTAATGAATGAAGAATTATTGTCACAACGTAAGCTTTCAGAGAAAAAGAAAAAGGTAAGAAAGCGATATGTAATATCACTGAAACTAGACCCTTTCACTTTCTTTTTTTCTTCGCCTTTTATAGCAAAATTATAAAAAAAATTTCTTAAGTAGGCTATGAATAAAATAAATACAGTAGAAATTGAATTTAAGTTCAAGGAAAATATGAAAAGCAAACAAATAAACAAATAAATTTTGAATTGAAGTATTTTATAATGTTACATACGGACTTAAAAAGTGAAATGTAGATTCATGTGTTTATTTTTCTGGATCTGACTCGAATATAACAATGTTCGATGTTTAAATTAAATTAAAAAACTATCTTAATTAAATTTTTAAAATGAAAGACATGGGTGAGGCCAGATACGTCCTTTGGTATACAAATTACAAGGGATCGACCAAACGGCAAGATTTTCATCGATCAAGAAAGGTATATCAAAGATGTTCTTACTCCTTTCAACATAGGCGATTGTAATCAGGCTAATACCCCGATGAACCCGAACCAAAAACCTACTAATGTGGTTTTCCATTGAACCAAAACATTGATGTGCCGTCGACGAGACGGGGACTAATTGATTCGTTTTGAATTCGTCTTTTGAGATGAATCTACACAGATTTTCACACTAAATTTAACACATACTAAAAACTAGACAGTTTTGCAAATGTCCAATGCAAATATTATTTGTGGAAAAAGAAAATAGAACAGAGTGCGTTTTTGTTCTATTATAATTATTATAAATAATAATGAAAGGATAAGAATAGTAGGTATAATTAAATAAAATTAAATAAGGTTTAGCGTCTGTTTCACAATATACAAGTAAAGATTTGCTGTTAAATATTTCTAAATGTCAAAGTATGGTGTATCATCGTTGTGCGCAACCGATTTCATTTTCGTGTTTTATTAATGGAACTGTTTTGTCTAAAGTTGATAGCAAAAAGGATTTAGGTGTAATCTTTGATCATAAATTAACGTTTTGCAACCACATAGACTACGTAGTTTCGAAGGCTAGCTCTATGCTGGGATTCATTTCTAGGAATGCTAAAGATTTCTCTGATCCTTTTACTCTAAGATCTCTATATTTTTGTTATGTGCGTTCAATATTAGAATACTGTTCCACCATATGGAATCCTTTGTATGCGGTCTATTCAATGAGGATCGAAAGAATACAGAAACGGTTTACTAGGACAGCCATTCGAATTTTACGTTGGAATTCAGAATTGCCACCGTATAGAACAAGATGTTTGTTGCTAGGAATTCAATCCTTGGAATCACGACGCACATATTTTGACGAAATGTTTGTTCATGATTTGATAAATTATAAAATTAAATGCCCCCAATTGCTTCAGCTAGTAGGGTTTCATTTGCCTAATCGTAACTTACGTAACAATCGTTTATTTCATTTGTCTTTTCATAGAGTTAATTATGGAACCAATGAACCTTTAACTCGTTGCTTAAGATAAGCCAATTCTGTATGTAATGTCATTGATTTTAATTTAAATTTAAGTAGAGAATGTTTTAAACAAAAATTGTTATTAATTCTTTATTTTCGTGGTTAAACATTTTTATTGTAACGAATTTGTTTGTATCTAGTCTATAAGAGCTCTGCCTCTGATTGATAATAAATAAATAAATAAATAAATAAATAAAGTTCTGATTAGTTAACTAGCACTTAAATTAGCTGCCAGTTAAATCCTCCTGTTAGTGAGTTTTATAGCCTGTTCCCACCAACGTGATTTAGCTAAATCAACTTGATTTAGCTAAATCACATAATTAATTTCATGATTTGTCATACATTTTCAATGATTTGAAATTACTTGATTTAACTTGTTTATTTTTCAATTAGGTATAAAGCACCTCTATGATTCCAGGCTGAATGATTTCATGCTCAAGTAATGAATAAAATTCATTTTGAATTCATTTTTTTTTCTTTTTGACAGTCAAAATTCAAATTTTGTGTCATATATTAATATATTTTATTGAAAAATTCAAAAATAATGTCAAGATAAATTAAATGTCAAGATAAATCAGGTAAAAAGTTCAGTGGGAACGCACATCGTAATTTATAATTCATATGAGCTTAATTAAGTTGGTGGGAATAGGCTATTACGTTTCACATTCATCCTTCTGATAAATTTATGTTCTGGGTAACTACCTAATTGCCAGTTATTCCAATTTTCCACTTGGAAAGATTTTGACAAACTGTAGGTTCTTGGCTTTGCTAAATCGAATATGGGAAACATTAGTGAACAAAATGAATTTGTATAGAATTACTATGACACCGACAAAGCCAGAAAAAAAATAAATAAATATCAAAAGGATATTTGTTGTTGTTTCGGAAATTGCTTAAGATAATTTTCGATAGGTTCTCTCTTATTACAGGTCAGAATCACTATTAACTTTTGTGGGCGCTCGCAAATCAGAACTAATATACGGCAATGAACAGTGGCGGATTAAAGGTTGAGGGCGCCATAGGCAAGCATCTCCCTGGCGCCCCTATATGTAAATATGTCGTACTATAGTTTGACCAAAATCGCTGCACTGCGCCTAAAGAAAAGGCGTTGAAATAGGGGCCAAGGAAAAAGAGACTTAGTTAACATGAGATCTATTAGTATTGTCCGAAAGCGAATTTTGTTAATTAATAATCTGCCGCAACGTAAATTTTGTAAACCAAGTTAACTAGAGTTGGTTCTTATGCAAACCGAGTGGCAACTCGGTTCTCGAATCGGATTGCGCCGAGAATCAATTAAGAAACAAAGAACTTAGAAAGCAAAAAAATTAGGTTTTAAATCCGTCGAAATCTTTGCAATCCGCTGATGAACTACGACCATTAGGTTATTTGCCCCTACAATAAGTAAAATCAATACTTATTCAAAAACGCATACAAAATTAGAAGAAAGCTAAGTCGATATCCTAGTGCTAAAGATGCAAGTGCAATTCGAGTTCACAAGTTTGTTACTTTAACAACCACGTATGAACTCGCATTATTTGCCACTTGTAAGAATTACTGCGCCCGTGCGCCCCTTTGTTGTCACCCTCCTAGGCACGTGCCTAGTTTGCCTTTAGGATAATATGCCACTGGCAATGAATGAATAGGTTTACGACCTAATTCAATGAATAGATACCAGATTTTGAAAGTTATAATTCTTTGATTTACTTGTCGTGATTGTTGGCCATACCTATTATCAATCAGTATACAGGGTGATTATCAATCGAATCATATTTGGTATTGCAGAATGTAATCCATCGAACCATGCACTATTTTGAATAAACTCGAAAATATTTCGAATATTTCTAATACTTTCTAACTCGGAATACGCGGTTTCGTGTTAGCTCCACAACGCGAAAAAAAACTCATAAAATTCATCTTCCTGTTAGTGAGTTTTACCTTTTACGTTTCACATTCATGATAAATGTATGTCTTGGGATTTGTATATGGATACGGACACCTAGCATATTATCAAGAATGGTGTTTTCGATTTTTTATGCTGTACATCAAAAGCAAAAACAAAATATCCCAATACCAACCTTATGTAAAAAAAAACGTCTTTGTACCAGGTCTCAAGATGGCACCACAATCGATTGCCAGGTCGCGGGTGGCTCCATAACGCGAAAAAAAACTCATCAAACTCGTCATTTAACGTGTCGAGAAGAATATCAATTTTATTGGAAAAAATGACAATTATTTAAAAATCCTTGCTTTTCAGAAATTGAATTCTATTTTGATTGAAAAAATGACAAATCTGGCTTTTATCAGACTATAAATTCTGAATAGAAAAAAGCTAGATTTGTCATTTTTTTTAATTAAAATAAAATTAAATTTCTGAGGAAGCGCAATGATAAAATGGATATTGTTCTCGAAAGTCATTTTCCAATTGAAGCTGACCAGAAACAAAGACAGTTGATGTAGCCTACTGGGTTAAAAAAAAAAAGTGCATAACCAGTGTTTGAATCTTCAAGAAACATCAATAATTCTGCTTTCAATTCAAACACCCGGGTCATAACCTTTCCTTTTGAGAGACATTTGACTTCATTGTGGTACAGCAAGTTTTGGTGAAGGGAACCCATTTCGTTACAATACAAAGGATTCTAAATAGCCTTCTTTGCAAAGCTTTTCCTTTAATTAAGTTCACAACTTTGATGACATCTTTAAGGACATCATTTAATTCTGACGGCAAATCTTAGCAGCTAGAACTTATCGATTGAGGAAGCAGTGTGCCCATGTCCATGAAACGTTTGGCATTATTTACTTCAATTTAGCTATGAGTCTACTTTTGCTGCCCGTCAAGGTTTTTGCACCATCATCGCTACAAATAGCAATACATCTGGTCCAATCCAGATCGTATTCGTGGCAACTTTCGAAAAACATGCCTCCTACTCTAACAACCTCATACACGTACTACGTCTCTCACCAAGTAGTGTAGAAAAGTTGTGTGCCAAAATATGTTGGGGGTTGCTTTTATATTTTTGCATAATATAAAAGGGGTCGCCAGCTCAAAAAGTTGGAAAAAGTCTGCGTTCGATGATGAGTTTGATGAGTTATGGAGCCACCACGAAACCGTGTCTTCCGAGTTAGAACGGATTTATTGGAATCCTTGCACTAGGTTGACTTTCGGGAGCACTAACAGGAGGATGAATTTTATGAGTTTTTTTCGCATTATGGAGCCATCATAAGACCGCGTATTCCGAATTAGAATGCATTTCATGGTATCCTTGGACATCATAGAATTGCCAAATAATTAACCTTCGCAATATTTTCGGGTTTAGGTATTTACAATATTGCATGGTTCGATGGATTACATTTCGCAGTACCAAATATGATTCGATTGATAATCATCCTGTGTCTGCAATATGTATGACCAACAATCACGACAAGTCAAACAAAGAATTATAACTTTCTAAGTAAAATATTCACTGCCGTATATTAGTTCTGATTTGCGAGCGCCCACAAAAGTTAAAAGTGGTTCTGACCTGTAATAAGTTGAGAGCAAAACCTATAGAAAATTATCTTTTTGATATTTGTTTATTTTTTTCTGGCTTTGTCGTTGTCATAGTAATTCCATACAAATTCATTTTGTTCACTAATATTTCCCATATTCGATTTAGTAAAGCCAAGAACCTACAGTTTGTCAAAATCTTTCCAAGTGGAAAATTGGAATAACTGGCAATTAGTTACCCAGTATCCATGTTCTGTAACTTGGTCGAAAAGTTTCCCATTCGATTCAAGGTGGAACACAATATTCCAACGTTTCTCTATTTTGGAAAATAAACTGTGTCTATAACTTGATGCGAAAACAGCCTGTGTGAAAATTACAATTTCCAGCTTTCCAGTCACAGTGACAGTTAAAGGGCGATTTTGTTCACTCAAATTTGAATTCAATTTTGTGACTTTCATTTTCAACTTTTGAAAAAATAGAGACAATCCTTGTTTTTCTCTCTCAGCTTCTTCTATTTTTGAAAATTGAATAGATCTAAAGTTGATTAACTCAAGAGTTCACAATTAAAAGTCGAAAACTAACCTTTGACTGAATAAAAAGAAATTCAAAAGTCCCAAAGTTGACTTCAACTTTGAGTGAACTAAACCGCCCTAAAACAAATCAAAATTGATGTTTATAAAATTATCCTCAAAACACACAGGCAACAAAAATTTATGCAAACAAGACGGAAAAGTAAAAAATAGTGCAATTATAATTCTTAAAAAGTTTATTTCCTCCTCAAAAAATAAATAAAGAATTTATAGCTCGAGTAAAAACAATAAACGAGCTTCAAAATATTATCTCACTTGCTTGAGAGTGGTCGAGTTATTTTGACTGATAAGTCGAATAATTATTTCGACTTTAGAGTTATAGACACAGTTTTACTCACATTTTTCCAAGAATTTCCAATAATTTCATTTCATTATATTCCTGATCGAGTGAAAACAAGTTACAGAAACAGTTGAATGCGAAAAAGAGATTTTCGACCCATTCCGTCGTAGTTTTGTTCTGATTCGTACTGTTTATGCGAAAACTTATTCGATGTGAGAGTTACAGAACATGGACCCAGAACATAAATTTATCAGAAGGATGAATGTGAAACGTAAAACTCACTAACAGGAGGATTTAACTGGCAGCTAATTTAAGTGCTAGTTAACTAATCAGAACATTACTTGTATATTGTGAAACAGACGCTAAGTGTTGTATTCTCAAGATAAGGTATTTATAATTGTATAATAATTGTTCGAGATGTTAGAATCATGAATAATTCATTATCAGAACATCAACATGGACTTCAGCATCAGCATTCTGTGGAGAAACTCCTTGGGTAAGATTCTGTAAGGCGAAAACGAAAGAAGGTTTTTGTTTGTGCGAATGATTTGCTCATATAACTAGAAAAACGAAAACATTTTTCGTTCGTGCGAAAGAAAATAAACGACAGGTTTGGCATTCACCCTTGCTTCGTTTTTGATTCGAAGTTTCAGTAGAATAGTCGTCGATAAATTCCCAAGTTATGCTTTTTATCCAGCCCTCAGCCTCGGTGGCGTGGTGTCAAGGAAGAGTGGCCTACACGCTGTGTTCCCAGTTATTAATGCTTAACTGACCAGTCTAAACTACCAACTGCTAAAGATGATTTTCAACTGAAATGCTTACGAGGCTGTTAATTCTTTGCTGTCTAATTTATACACGTATACTTGGCTTAACCTCGTCTTTTTCAAGTTCATGAAGTGATAATAATCCTGTGTATATTAAGACACCGTTACATACAAACAAAAATTGACTGTTGGTGGAATAATAGGTCGGTACAGAACGTACAGTCGCTATAAGGCCATGATTGCCGACTTTTTGGTTCATGAATTTAGCAACCATGATGTGCAGGAGCCGTTTCAAACTATAATTTCATGCAGTCATAACAAATCTGCCACAATAATAGTATTAATAGTGATGAGTAGGGCAACCAAAAATATGCTCGATCATGGTTTTTTTTGGAACGTTGAATTTTACAATTGGCAAGATAGAAATACGTTTCATGAAAAAACAAGCATTTTGGACTCCATTCGTCAGAGCATATTTTAGCATATTTTGTTATAAATGCATATTTTTCTTTAAAATGCATATTTTGGCATATTTCATCATTATTTGCAATTTTTGGTTCAAATGTTGGAATAAATATTTTTTTTTAACTTTTTTTTCGAAAAAGTCGCGATGCTTTTCAAGTATTTTATCCAAAAGTAACGCATGTTATTGTGTGGCCTACAGGCTCCAAAGAGCTTGTGAAACACTTTGAGGTCGATTTCCAGATGTTGATCTTCTTCATCGCAAACGGTAAAAAAATTTTTTTTAGCTCGGTCAAGAAATAGAGTACCGGAAATACCACTTCCTTCGCAACCGATTACGACTCGTTGTCGTTGGTTATCTTGGAGGGAAGTATTTTACTGTGTAGAAATTTTTGAAAAAATGGAAAACGTTTTCGAAGCACTACATGAAGAGAAACATTTTTTAATGAAGCGACATTAAAGGTGACTTGATATTTCTATCATGCAATTATACCTACATTTTTATCGAAATGTATTCCACAACTGGAAACAAGCGGCTTTCAGCTGACATACAAATAGTGATCGATGCCTGAGTTAAAATAATAGCGTCGACGTAGCAATATCGAAAAAATAATACAAAAAAATTAATCGATATTTCGGAAAAAATTAGATGGCTCAAATTTTTTAATAGGACAGAATATTCGTAGAAAAATACACTGCATCTGAAATAATGGCATTAAAATTTGCACGTTTAACTGGCGGATGACGTTGAAACAAGTGTTTCAATGTACAAAAATGTGTTCAGAGGAAAAAAAAAATTTAAGTGAAACTGTTTTCCTTTATTGCAACAAAAATTTTAACAAATATTTTTTTTTTAATTTTTCTGATTTATATTTATATTTTTGTTTTTTTTTTGGTATTTATTAATCTTTTTATGTTTTTGTTTGACAAGTGAATAAACTTAAAAAAAAAATTCAGATTTTTGGCTATTTCGAAATTTTTTAGAGCATATAATTGGCTTTTTAGAGCTTTAGCTTTAAATGATTTTTATAGAGCATATTTTTGGCTGCCCTAGCGAAGAGTACTTATTCTCAATTTCTTTATGTTCATTAAATACTAGCAGTTGCCCGCGACTTCGCGCGTCCGCCTCTCCCTCGTCCACCGGCCAGAGTATCGTCACGACTTGTGCATCATACGCGCGTGGGAATTTTTTTGCGAAGTTATTGTTAAATTGCATTGCAGTCAACTCTCGCTAGGTCGTAATTCTCTTTTTAATAATAATAATAATAATCTTTATTGTAGCTGAATTTGTATACATTTTTGTCACATTACTAGATTGCACAATTTACAGAGAAATGGTATTATTCTACCTTACTACTGAAAAAACGTAAAAAATTTATACAATACTATATCACAGATTCATATTTATTTTGAAGGAAAAGCTACAAGAAAAAACCTTCATTGAATTAGACTAACAATCTTTCTGAGAAGAGAGAGGTGGTGTTGATTTATCACAGATAAGGTTTTGTTTACATAAAGGATGTACATAAGTAATATGGAAAACATTTAAAGTAATAAATAGACAACAAAATGAAAGTTATATTATTAAATAAATAAATAAATAACATATAAATAAATAAATAAATAAATAAATTAATTAATAAATAATTATAAAAATGAGTAACATATAAATAAACAAATAAATAAATAAATAAATAAATAAATGAATAAATAACAAGTAAATTAATAAATATATTAATACATGATTAAATAAAAAAATAAATAAATAAATAAATAAATAAATAAATAAATAAATAAATAAATGAATAAATAAATAAATAATAAATAAATAAATAGGAAATAACAAAGAAATATAAATAAATAAATGTATAATGGAATGTATAAATGATTTAATAATACATAACAACATACAACAAAATTAAAAATATATATATATGAGTGTACAATTCCTTAATCTGTTAAGTTTAAAATTAAGCTGTTATCAGAACAACTGCACGAGGTTTTATACCTTTCAGATAGTTTGGTTATTCGTGTATCAACCTTTTCAATTTTTGCTAATTCGTGGAGATTCTCCGTGGGATAATACCAAGGAAGGTTAAACATCATTTTTAATATTTTATTTTGCATAATTTGCAACCTACGTGTATGACTCTTAGCACATGAACCCCAGACTGGAGAGCCATATAACATAATGTTTTGAAATATTACTTTATATAATATCAACTTGTTTTCGACACTTAATTTGGACTGACGGCTTATGAACGGATACAGTGTTTTAATTGTTACATTAAGTTTGTTTAATGTTTGTTGTATATGCAAGTTAAATGTTAATGTTTTGTCTAGATGTACCCCAAGATACTTTGCACTCGATTTCCATTCTGTTTGAATTCCGTTCAACTGAAGTCTATTGCTTGGAAGAAAACAGGCTTTCCTTTTTCTAGTGAAAAAAAGAGCCTGTGTCTTTGAAGCATTCAATTTTATTTTCCAATCTTCACAATACGATTGAATTATGTACAGAGCAGATTGCAGATTGGTTACAATTACAGAACCAATTGAATCTGTTGAGTAGATGCAAGTATCATCCGCGAAAATTGCGGTTTTACAGTTCGGGGGTTTCGGGAAATCATGCGTGTATATAATATACAACAATGGACCGAGAACTGATCCTTGGGGTACACCTGCTGTAATTTCAATTAAATCAGAAAAACAATTGTTCACACAAACTTTGTAACTACGTTTACTGAGGAATGACAAAATTATTTTAACTACATAAAGTGGGAAGTTTAAAACAAGGAGTTTGTGAATCAGTCCTTCATGCCAGACAGAATCAAAGGCTTTTTCTACATCGAGAAGGACCATTCCCGTACTTTCACCATTAGAGAGACTATATTTTATATCTCTTGTAATCCTGTCAACCTGATGAACGGTACTATGATACCTTCTAAAACCAAATTGTTCATTTGGAATAATGTTGTAACGATCAACGTGTTGCAATAATTTACTTTGAATGAGTTTTTCTAGACATTTACTCAATGAACTTAGTAAGCTTATCGGTCTGTAACTAGAGGGTAGGCTAGCATTTTTACCAGGCTTGAAAATTGGAATAACTTTCCCCGTTTTCCATGAGTTAGGAAAGTACCCTATCCTTAAACAAGCATTGAACACTCTAGTTAAGTATTTCACTCCTTTTTTGGGGAGATTTTTTAAAAATGCTGTTCTTAAACCATCAAAACCAGGTGATTTGTTGTTTTTGAGACTTCTTAAAATTTCACTGACAGCATCAGAAGATACAAAATTATCAACATTATCCATAATACTTGTATTTATCGATTGTAATGATTGATAAACACTACTTTCAATACCTCTATTAGCAGTTTGATGACTTGCAACTAAATGGTTTGTACTAAATTCAGATGCTAAGGCATTCGCTTTTTCTAAGTTAGAGAGCATCACTGCATCACCTACTCTGAACGCTGGAACGTGTACTTTTTTCTTCTTAACAACTTTAGTTATATTCCAAAAAGGTCTACTTCCCTTATCTAAACCCTTAAGCTTCTGGTTCCATGAGTGATTTCTAAAATCGAAAAGCATTGTTTTGATAATTTCGTTTAAAATTGTAATTTCCGTATGGTAATATTGATCTCTTGTTCTGATCCATAAGGCTCTATACTTATTCCTTATTTTAATGATTTCAATAATTAGAGGTGGTAGTGCATTTCCACTACCACGATTTAAACTTTTTTTTGGGACAGACCGTTCTATACTTTCTAGAACAGAGTTTGTAAAAACATTGACAGATTCATCAATTTGAGCAGAATCTATATGATTGGAGCTAACGATGGGGATAACTCTCAGTTTTTGCCGCATATGGCTTTTATAAATGCTCCAGTTAGTGTTTTTGTAATCATAGATTATGTTGCTTTTTTCTAGCGGGGTAGATTTAACTTCTGTCAACACTGGTAAATGATTTGAACTCAAATCATTGACGACGTAGGGTTGGGTAAAAAGTTCTGGCATGTTGGTGAGGAATAAACCCAGTGTAGACGGGTTAGTTCGGCTGTTTGTTGGAATACAGGTGGGGTGAGGGGGATATAAAATATTAAATGGATGTCTAGAGTTTAAATCCGCTAGTATATTGCCCCAAGCATTTGCTCTAATGCAACCCCAATTCCTATGCCTACAGTTGAAGTCTCCACCAATAAGAAAAATATCATTCAATGTTATTAATTTACGTAAATCATTCCTAAACAGAAGCCTTTTACTCTGCGAAGAAGAACCACCAGGAAAATAAATTGAAAAGATTTTAATCGAACAACCCTTTGCAAATGAGATTTCAATTCCGATATTTTCAATAATCTTACTTTTAATTACAGGTAGCAATTTATGTTTTATAATTCTCTTTATAATTATGGCAACACCACCCCCTCTTCTCTCTTCTCTATCTAATCGATAACAAATGTAGTCTTTATTTGAAATATTAACTTTGCTATCTAACCATGTTTCACATATTAGACTAACGTCGATGTTGTGTTTGCTTAGAAAAGCAAAATATTCAACATATTTAGATCGAATGCTTCTAGCATTCCAACAGTTTATTATAAGATTTGAATTCATCATTACTTACTAGAATACAGATACTTAACAGCTAATTGTGCAATCGTGTTAAATTATTCGGCCTTGGTATTGCATCGTCCGAGTAGAGAAATCATTTCTGCAGTGAGAGAGTTAATCTCTTCCATAGAGAAAAGTGCATTCGTCGCAGAGCAACCGGTTTTCGGAGAGTTAGCCCACACCAAGATATACAGACATCAAGGTAATATATTGCGCATGTGTCATCCTATCTCTTTCTTTAATGTGACGTCACTCGTATCGTATTTTCTATCAAATTGGTGCAAATTACTATGGAAAAGTATTTACTTACTCGACTCAGCCTACATAAAAATGAAAAATAAACTCAAATATTGTGTGAATTATTTAAATATATCTCGGTGTGTAATAATTTAAAAATCTTGATGTGTAAAAATGCTAATTTTAATAATTAGAAACCTCTTTATCCCTCTGGGCAACAAAGAACTACGACATATTCAACTTATCTATATTGTACCTTTTTGAAACTCAGATATTTTTAATAAAAAAAACTGTGCTATAATTTTAAGAACAGGTTTTATTTATTTTTCTTTTAAGCTTTTCGTTTTTCTTCCAAATATTATTAGTAAGATTTTTATTTTGAATTCTAATTCTAAAATACATTTTGCATCGAAAGAAATTTTTTATGATTTGAGGCTCCAAAGAGCAGACGGTATGCAAAGAAAAAAGATGTTGTATGTACTCTTCAGATGGGTTAAGGGCAGATTCTTCCTTTTCACCATTAACTGCATTAAAAATAGAATCTAACTTCTTCATTTCCATTATAAATAGTTCATTCGGCTTCTGAAGACCCCCTTCAACAACATTTGTCCATGTTAAGCCGGTACTATCCTCTTTATCAACATAATTATGAATGGGTATCTTTGATTTAGACTTCTTCAAAATGTATCCACCGAGGTACTCTAAGGCATCATATTTAACATCGGACATCTCTTCATCTTCATTCGTGGAAACATGGCTGTTGTTGTTGGCTGCATTTGCTGTTTCTTCATCAAAAAAATGGAAAAGAAGGTCCGAAGTGAGAAGTGTGGTTTCCTCGCCATATTTATTTATTTTATTATATTTTTATCTTTATTGTTTTAATTGGTCTTGACACTTCAACTATTGTTTTCAAAATGAACTAATAATTCTTCTTTTCCTTTTTTTAAGTAGAAATAATAGGCAGCTGTCAAACGACAACGATACGGATGACGTAGATGCGCAGAAGATAAACAAAATGTTGCGCCGGAATATATTACCTTTCTATTCTGTATATCTTGAGCCCACACGTTGTGAACAGAATTATCATTTATGACTATTTCACCAGCCACAGCTTCAGTTGGATTTGGTACTTTGGACCTCTTGTGTGGCGAAAGCACAGGAAAGTCGTTCACGTCGGGTGTAAATGTTTGATGTTGTCGCTGCTGCGGTGCGGTGAACGTTTTGTTTGTTGTTTTTAACGATTCATGATGAGTTCTGTTACGTGATGATAGTTTTTCTCTTATTTTGCAAAAACTTTGACGGCTTACACAAATAGGGTCATTGGCTTTATGCGTTTCGTTACAATTTGCACATTTTATGTCTATTGAGTTACAATCTTTGGTTGCATGATTTTGGGAACAATTAGCACAATGTGTTTTGATGTGGCAATTTTTCTCACCGTGACCATACATTTGGCAGTTGTAACATTGGGTCATCTTATTTCTCTGCCTACGAGCAAAGTCCCACTTCACTTCAGTTTTAAATATTGAACGAAATTGTTTTTTTAACTCAATCAACTTTATGGAACCACACTCGAGATAAATGAGGTAGAACGTGTCGATGAAGTTATCGTATTTTTTTTTTATCATTTTGATGTTAAGGCATTTAAGACCAAGTGACAATAATTCATTTTTGAGCTCATCGACTTTTATTTCATGTAAGCCATAAAGCATGACCTTAAAAGATCTGTCTGATGGCAAATCGTGTGTGAAGAATTGCCAATTAATTGATTTAAGAGCAGCACAGAGTTTATTATGAGTTTCGATATTTTCACAGTTGACTTTGATGCCAATTGACATTCTTTTAATGCTATATAACTCTATATTGAGTTTTTTAAATAAAGCATGCACATTTTCACTGGTTTGTTGCAAAACGCAGACCGAGGGTATTTTAGACTTTTTCTTGGATTCTATTGGTTTTTCAACGATTTCATCCGTTTCAATTTCAATGTCAGTATCTGGATGAGCCTGCAGAGGTATCCAACGATTATGCTCTATAGAGCTTAATTTTTTATTTTTGTTTTGGGAAGACATGGTGTCCTCACCATTGGGAGATCGAGATCGCTTAGAAATTTTGTTTTTTGATTGTAATACCGCACAGAATAAACGTGTTACGCTTTCAGAGAGCCGATATACCAACATATATCGCAATTTAGAACATCATGCAAAAATGGGAAACATTGAAGGAACACACAACTATACGTGACTAAGACTGGCCAGGGATATCTTTTCAGAATTTTTTAATTTTATGTCGGACTAGCAGATGCCCTCGACTTCGTCCGCCTCTCCCTCGTCCACCGGGCAGAGTATCGTCACGACTTGTGCATCATACGCGTGTGTTAATTTTTTTGCGAAGTTATTGTTAAATTGCATTGTAGTCAACTCTCGCTAGGTCGTAATTCTCTTAAACTTAAAAAATGTGAGCATTTTTTATGATTCCCTTCAGTTTTTCATACTTAAAGCATTCCCTTGGTCGAACTCTCCCTAATTCTAATATCTCTCTTACTTCTGCATCGTTTTTTTTTTCCTGAAGTCAATTTTTTTTCCTGTTTCTTTAAACTGAGCATATTTTTTAGTTAAGAAATATATAAAATGATATTGTTTAAACACAATAATCTGCACAAATAGTGCAATCAATCACATTCATTGCAATGATTTACATTCACAAATCAATTGAACTCTCAAAATTCTAATTTGAGCAGTTATTAGACCAGTTCCACCTAACAACATCTCACTGAGATCTCAATGTTACATTGACTGAGGCAAAATCATTTGATGGAATGGAACATAATTCTCAGTTATCATTGAGATATTATGGTTACCTTACTAATTGTTGTTGAACATATGTCAGCCACGTCAAAATATCTGAGTGAGAAATCGAATCCAAAATAATTTCATCTCAGAGATCTGAGAAAAAAATCTCAGTTCGCAGCTGAGAATTTTTGCTCCATTTAAAAAATCTATGAGATTTCTGAGATTTCTGAGATCTCCGTGAGGTGTTGTTAGGTGGAACTGGCATTTTTGATATCATTTGCTTGGCCAGCCTGCCTTAAGTTTGATACAGCCAACACAATATTTTTCGTTCTCATCTTTCTATCTTCTATGTTGTTATTGAACTGAAAACGGACGACAGCGCGCGGGGCGGCGCTATGACTGCCATTGCTACTGAATGGGAAAAATAGTAACACTATATCCACTTATACACGCTCGTTTTTTTTTTTTTTTTGAAATTCTGGTACTTTAATTCTAAAATCAGTTGGTGCCGAGCAGTGCACACTGCACAGTAATTTTTTCAACACATACCAAGAAAAATTAATATTTTTTTGCCGTTTTTTCCACTTTTTCCACTGAATCTTCGCTTATATTGCCTAATGTTATATAGCTTAAGGCCTTTCATAATAAATAAACTATTCAACGCAAATTAATTGTTCAATTTGACTGAGCAGTTCCTGAGATAAGCGCGTTAAAACGCAGAAAAATAAATATTTTTTTCCGATTTTTCCACATTTTCCAAAGATTCTTCGCTGCTATTGGTCGCAGCTTAATGTTGAGTAGCTTAAAGCCTTCCTCGATTAATGGACCAACCAACACAAAAAAATTATACCATTCGAACCAGTAGTTCCTGAGATTACTGCGTTCAAACGAACAAACTCTTCAGCTTTATATCTATATACAGTGCAGTCTGGGTAGCGTGAACACTGGACTGCGTGAACACCTGGCTCGCATGAACACCAATTGTTTTATTCTGAGCACTCTATAGCGTGAACAACAAAAACCTCGATAACATGAACTACGAATTTATGCTCCCATTTCGGGGATTTCCCTTTACCTTAGGCATCGTAGTTTTTAAAAACATTTTTGCACCGCATACTCCGTTTTTGTACATAATCGTCCCAATCGATGTAACCATCGGAGCGGAATTTTCCCCGATTTCCTCCGAATCGGAGACATTTTGCCTGTCGGAGAACTACCTCGAAGCAAAATTTGGAGGATACGGAGAAAATTCCGCTCTGACGGTTACCTCGATTGGGCCGAATATTTGTATTGATTCCGATAATAATAAAAACAAAAAACGATTCCCGTTTAAACACGTGCTGTTTGTGTGCCTCGTTTCAGTGCAATTTATTTTTCAGCATTTCAAGTTAATTTTTCGTCTCTGCAAAGTGCAAATATGGTTACAAAAAAACCAAAGTTTTAATAATTAAAAGAAAAAGGTGATATTATCGCGAAACTAGAAAGGGGTGTAGCCCCTTAAACGTTAATTTAAGTTCGAAAACTGTTGTTTTTCTTGCTTTATAAAATATTGGATAGTGTGAACAACCTGGTTAGCATGGACAGCCTCTGCAGTAATTAGTTCACACGACCCAGACAGTACTGTATATATATATAAAAGACTAATTCGTTAAATTCCTGTTATCTTTTCAGTTGACAACCGGTTGACCGATTTTCTAATTTTTTTTCTAAACCAAAGGGGAATAAGTGTAGAAGGTTTATAACAAAAAAAATGTATATTTTTCAGATCACAAATGGTGCAAATGTTAAAAAATAATGATTTTTCCACTTCAGCAAAATATATCAATATACGAATACTTAATTTTTTATGAAAATTATTTCAAATATTTTCGTTAAATATTGTTTTTTTATCGAAAAAAACAAAAACAAAAACTTATACTTGACATTATAGAAATATTTATTTTCGTTTAAAAATTTTGACAAATATTTTTTTTTGTCATAGAGGCTTTATGACACGATCGAACACTCCCGATTCCCGAAACTCAAGAACAAGGGACGTACATATTTCTCGATTCCTGGCCAAATATATGTATTCGATTGCTTGGAACAACCGACCAATGTGAAGCGGGACAGACAAGCTTTCATTACTTGCTTTTGTGGTAATAGTCGTTAAATTTTATAATTATGTTGCCATCATATGAAGACCGCTTATTATTGGATTTAGGTTGTCGTGTTCATTTTTTATTTTATTTTCGATGCTATAGGAACACCGACAAGGACAGCATCAGCACTTATTTGATTTCGTTCGAGTGAATCTATACGCGACTCAAGTTGACAGCAATAACTCTTAAGTTGGGAGAGTTCGTCGATCAAATTAGATTCAATGTTTGATATCTCAGTAAGAAAACGTTCTGCAAGAGATATTATTGAATTTTTAAACTCTTTGGTTAATGTATCGAGTATTTATGCTCGCGAAGAAATTGTCAATGTTTTTCGTGGGAGTAGCACTTCGCTATGAATTTAGACCACCTTGAGCACGAGTACCAGCAGACATTTCACACTTTTAATAAATTAAATTTAAGTTTTAACAGTGATATGACCACTAACTGCAACCTCAAAAATACTATAATCGGAAAGTGCAACGTTCACTACAGAAAAATTTTGAAATATTTATAAACATTGGTTTACTTAGAGCCGATTTTTCAATCATCGAACAAAAATAAAAATAATAAACTGGCAAATAAACTTATCTGAGTATTCATCGGTCGAATAAATAAGAGCGTTTTTCTTCAGATAAAGTCTATCTGACGATTGAAAAATCCAATATTTTGTTATTCGTCGAATAAACACTATCGCTTGTTTATTTGACGATTGAAAAATCGTAGCTAAGGAGAGCTAAAAAAAAACACCTCCTTTCTCTTTGACTTTCACTCAATCAGTTCTGTCTCTTATTACTCGAAAAACGAGGAGAAAAGCCAAAGTACACAGAATACAAGGTATTATATTGCGCATCTGTCAGAAACCAAAATGACAGAAGTGAGAAAAGGCACAAAAAGAAAAGCAAAAAATTTCAGATCCAATGTTTCATCTTATCTGCTTCTAAGGCCTAAATGGCGAAGGGAAGGACCTCTTGTTCGTGGCAGACAAGAAATCTGACCTTCTGCTCAAAAAGAAAAAAGACGTGTTGAGGTATGGTCTCGGAACCGTAAAGGTTAAGAGGCATGAAGACAAAAGGGAGTCAAAAGCTGCTAGTGGTGCAAATAAACCTGCATCACGCTAAAGCAGCAACGTACGACCTTACGCTTTACATGTCTCACGAGAACGTGGATGTGGCCTTGATCCAGGAACCATGGTTAGGCAAAAACCGAATCCGAGGGTTGAGGTCAAAATACTACAACCTTTTCCATTCCACGTCAGATGAAGGTGATATTAGAAGTTGTATCCTAGTGAAAAAATCAATTAACGCTTTCTTCCTATCTAGGTACAGCGACAAGGACAACACGGCAATCAGCGTCGAGTCGAATGAAGGGAACTTTATTCTAGCCGTACGAGGAGGAGAACCCGCCATCAAAAACAGTCCGCGATCTTGTGGCCCATGCCACAGCAAGCGGTACACCTTTGGTGGTGGGTTGTGATGCCAACGCTCACCACACTCAATGGGGTTCTAAGGACATCAATAAAAGGGGTGAGTCAATTTTTGAATATATTCTCTGTTCTAATTTATCGTTATGTAATAGGGGCAATCACCCTACCTTTCGAAACAAAAACAGGGAGGAAATCATAGATTTGACTCTAATTAGTAACAACAGTAAAATTTCAGTCGAAGACTGGAGAGTCTCACCTAAAGAATCTTTTTCAGATCACTTTAGGATACTCTTCTCCATAGACAGGAACTCTACTCAAAAGAAACCTTACAGGAACCCAACCAGAACGAATTGGACAGAGTACGAAAGATGGCTGGAAAACTGTATTGATCCTCCAGGGGACAATACAAGTCTAAACACTTCAACCATCGACACTGTTGTCCAAAACTTGTCTAGTAAAATGAGAACGTCTTTTGAAAAGCACTGCCCTTTATCTCGTTCCAAAATCTCCACTAACCCACCATGGTGGAATGGTGTACTAAAGAAACGTAGAACAGAGGTTAGAAAACTTTTCAATAAAGCTAAACTGAGTAAATTAGAAGAGGACTTAAAGTCTTATAGAGCCGCACTTAACACTTACACTAAAGAGTTAAGGAAGGCCAAAAAAGATTCGTGGGCTAAACATTGTGAATCCATTGAAAAAACAAGCGAGGCGGCGAGGCTCCGTAGAACCCTGGCCCTTAATCCCACGGTCCCGGGGTATATAAAACACCCTGATGGTTCATGGTCGAACTCAAGCCTAGAAACGCTTGAACTCTTCATGGAAACTCATTTCCCCGGTTGTAAAAACCCAGAAAGTTCTGATTACTTGCAATCGAACACGCTGGATTTTACTCATACAGAATCAAATTTAGAACTAACACAGGTTATTACTGAGCAGAAAATTATCTGGGCAATAAACTCGTTCAAACCCTACAAATCAGCGGGACCAGACGAGATTTTCCCAGCTCTTCTTCAAAATGCTCTAAAAGTAATAACTCTGTGGCTTAGGGTAGTTTTCATAAGTTGTATCAAACTTAGATACGTCCCTAATAGCTGGAAAAAGGTCAAGGTAGTCTTCATCCCAAAAGCAGGGAAACCGACTCACTCGACCGCCTTAAGACACTGGAGAGGATAATTGATCTACATGTTAGAGAACTTCTCAACGAAAACAATTTGTGCAACTACCAACACGCTTACCTTAAAGGTAAATCAGTGGAGACTGCTCTGAATGAAGTGGTTTCACATATTGAGAAAAGTCTTGAACATAAAGAATATACCCTGGCAGCATTTCTTGATATCGAGGGTGCGTTCAACAACGTTAAAACGGAATCAATCAAAACTGCCTTAGTTGAAGTTGGAGTTGAATCTGTCATTGTCGATTGGATCTTCACCATGTTAAATGGCAGAATTATCAACTCTCAAATAGGAGTTAGCACTATTGAGAAAACAGTTACTAGAGGCACACCACAGGGAGGAGTCATCTCACCCCTGCTCTGGATCCTCGTAGTCAACAAAATTCTCACAAAGTTCAAAAATCAGGGCATTAAAATCGTGGCATATGCAGATGACATAGTGGTTTTAGTATCAGGCGAGTTTCTTACCATCATATCATCGAAAACATTATGGAAAACGCATTAAAGGATTTATCTTCCTGGGCAACTAAGAACGGTCTCGGGGTCAACCCCACCAAGACGGAGTTAGTTTTGTTCACGAAGAAACGGAAACTGGAGGGCTTCAACCCTCCCAAACTAAATGGTATTCCTCTAAAACTTTCTAAGGAAGCTAAATTTCTAGGAGTAATCCTTGACTCCAAGCTTACATGGAAGCGTAATACTGAGGAAAGAATGAAAAAAGCACTATGCGCATTCTACACATGCAAAAGAACCTTCGGTACACGTTGGGGCATGCGACCGCAAGTCATCCAATGGATGTACACAGCGATTGTCAGACCCATTCTTACCTATGGCTCTATTGTATGGCGGAAAGCGGTGGAAAAATCAAGCTATCTCAAGAACCTGAATAAGGTACAGAGACTAGCCTGTATAGGAATAACAGGGGCTCAAAGATCCACACCACAAGCTGGGTTGGAAATGATTTTGGACCTTCCGGCCCTGGATGAGTTCATAAGGTGCACGGCAGCCAAAACCGCAATTCGTTTAAAAGAACTGAGTTTTTGGAGGCACAGCACTTATGGGCACGGGTCGATCCTAAAGAGATATGACACGATTCCAGGACTGTTGGAGACAACCGATTACATTCCCCCTTTACTAGATTTCGATAGGAAATTTTCTATTTTCATACCAGAAAGATAGGGCTGGGACCCTAATTCACTTATAAGTAAACAGGGTATCCCTTTCTACACTGACGGTTCAAAAATGGAATCAGGAACAGTTGCTGGAGTGTTTTGCCAATCTCTCAACATCAGAGCATCGTATAAACTCCCAGCTGTTTGTAGTGTCTTTCAGGCCGAGATCTTTGCCATTGAAAAAACAGTTGAATTGGCACATCACGAAAAGCTAAGCTCTTCGGAGATAACTTTTTTCGTGGACAGCCAGGCCGCTATCAAAGCTTTAGCCAGTGAGACCATAAGATCAAAAGCAGTTTTAAACTGTAAGAAGGAATTAAATAAAATCTGCCACACTAACCAGGTAAAGCTCTGCTGGGTTCCTGGACATAGCAATATAGAAGGGAACGAAATAGTAGATGAACTAGCCAGGAAAGGGTCAGAAGCAGACGCAAGTAGTAGCGACCACTCAGTTAGGGGACCACTTGTCCCAATTGGGGTACTCAAGAGGAAGATAGACCTTAAATCAAAAGAGAAAACCAATAACTCTTGGAAATCCAGAGACGATTGCGTAATCTCGAGAAGTTTATGGCCTAGCACAAACGAAAAGGAAACTCGGTATATTCTATCGCTGAGTAAAAAGAACATTAAGATCTTGATAGGTGTACTAACGGGTCACTGTGCCATTGGCACAATAGCCAACAAGATAGGGGCATTTGCACCCGATTTTTGTAGGAGCTGTCAGGATGAGGAGGAAATAGAAACCATTAAACACCTGCTCTGTGACTGTCCGAACCTCCAAACCAGCCGACTCCGTCATTTCGGAAACAGGTTTGTTGGAGAACTGGATGATCTAGCACAGGTCTCAATGGCAAACGTGAGGAAATTTATAGATAGCACAGGTTGGTTCGTTAACGAGCCAGTCTACGTTAATCGACCTTGAGAAGCATCGATGCTAACTTTTATTTTTTATAGGGGATCATAATGGACCAATAGGCCCCCGTGTACGCAACAGGTCACGCTGTGCACACCCCTCATAACCTAACCTAACCTAACCTAAGGCCTAAATACTGATAGGTGTTCTTGCTTCAGATTGCAAAACGAGTAGATTCGAATTCATGGTAGGAAACATATATATATATTTTTTTTAAACGATATGCAATTGTCAACCCCTTCATACGATTTTTCTTAACTTGATCCAACCGAAACGCTCAAGCTTCGTATTTCATCTTCATCGTCAGCCTTGCTAATGCAGGTTCTCCCTTCGTCTGCGCTACAACCAGGACCTGGTCCGGGCATCCTTCAGCAAGGTCTTTGAGCATCCTGACGTAGACTAGCTTCCCCAACTACCGTTTCTTTGTTTTAAACAACCAAACAAATCATTTTTCAGAGCCAGTTTGTCATAAAATTTGAAGTCGATTCAAAAAGGTTTTGATTATGCTAAAAAATTAAATGCTTAAGTACCAAAATTAAAACGTAGTTCCGGAGGAATAAAAAATGTTAAGCAATTATAGGAAGTATCAATAGAACTTGCCAGTTTATAAAAAAATACGAAATTCCAGGTCTAGCCGATTGTTAAATAAAAAAAAGAAATACTATTAAGAAAATATTAAGATATGCAAATTCTCTTAAGTCTTTGCAAACCAACGTTTATCCACTGACCACCTCTTCAAAACAATAAATAAATAAATAGAGTGCTGCGATAGCTTTTGAAGAGCCAAGTCCTTAGTGGCCTTTAAATGCGTGTGAAGAAGCACTTTTTTCATGGCATTTTTATACTCTTGAAAGTGTTGTTAGTTCTTCGCAAGAGTAAGTACCCGTGAAAGATGAAATTAAATCACAAATACCTACGCCACGGACACCACGATCAACAATCTTAAAAAAGGGGGTAGGTGATCATAAGGCTTACGAAAATCAACTTAGAGGGTCATTGTGGCTTTGAAATGTTTAAACAACGATTATTAAGAAAACAAAAATTTACAGTTTTTAAGTTTTTTTTTCATTATTCAAATGACCACATTTCAAAAATATCAGAAAAGTAAGGAAAATACAAAACATTGGATATTGTTGTGACCAAGATCTCAAGAACTGAACAACTCTAAACAAAAACAATAGATTTGAAATTAAAATCACATCTGTCAAAATTTTGCATTTTGTTTGAGAATTTAATTGAGACATAACACATAAGGAAATATTCAGAATATTGATGTGGTATTTAGTTTCAATCCATATTCATCCACACTTGCAATTTTAATATTTTTAAAAATGTCTTTTCGTTAAATAAAATTGTTATATTATTTTGAATTATTTAACGCCGACCTTTACATTGAGATTGCAAAATCGAAATTCACAGAAAATTAATTCACAAAAAAACCGTGACGAAACAACGTTCGTCGGGTCAGCTAGTATTAGTATAAAGAATTCCTGAGATTACTGCGTTCAAACGAACAAACTCTTCAGCTTTATATATTAGTATAGATTAAATAAATTAAATATAACTTCTATCGATATTTTTTATTTGTTTTCTCATTGTTAAATGTGTTTTTCAATTAATAACTGTCGAAATTGAAGTTGAAATCCTTAAAAAAGAAAATACAAACAAACTTTTTTTGATTTGAAGCAAAAACGAAATGCGATACAGAATTCAAACTATCGTTTTCTCACAATTTCTTTCGTTTTTAAAAAAAAACGAACGTTCGCTTTCGCTTCGTTTATTACAGAATCTGGCCCCTTGATTCCTCTTCATCCGAGGACGAAGATATGCTGAACATTTTCAATTGGATGAATTCGACGATTGTTGAAGCAATTGTTATCTAAGAACGAAAGGCATTCAATTTAAAATTTTGAAAGTGTACAAAATTAAAATTATATGGACGAAGAAATGAATAATTGTTTATCTTGTTTGTTTATACTAACAGTTGAAACACTTATACACTTACAAAAATATATTTTCCTTTCCATTGAAACCAAAAGAATATTGATTTTAAGTAGCGACGGGCTGTCCTTTTCATGTGGTTCAATGGAAATCGACATAAATCAATGTGCCCGCAGACAGAGAAGAGCGAAGTAAGATGAAACAAATTCCATATCAAGAAGCAGTTGGAAGTATTATGTTTGCTGCACAAGTGACTCGACCAGACATAACTTTCATTGGACTGCGGTCAAGCGAATTTTAAGATACCTTAAACTTAAAGGGACCTCCGATACCAAGTAAGGTTAGGTTAGGTTAGGCTAAAGTGGCTGCGGATACAGAATCCACACACTTAGGCTAAAGGAAAAGGCCCATTGTGATACCACATGAATCTAGAGAATTACTTCTGAACCATTTTGAGCTTTTTATAAAGCGAAGAAGATATTTGATATCCTTATTAGCTAGTTCACTGGGATTATCATAAAAGTACTCTCCCGGATGAAGTTTGCGTCCTAGTGAAAGAGCAGGGCAAGTGCAGAGAAGGTGAGAGATTGTTTCCTCTTCTTCCTTGTCCATACAGCTCCTGCAGAAGTCATTTGAGGCTACACCAAGTCGTATTGCGTGTCTGCCTATAAGACAGTGTCCAGTAAGGATACCTATTAGGGAGCTAATATGAAGTCTGCTTTGAGATAACAAGTCCTTAGAGCGCTTTAGGTCCAGTGACGGTCATATGAGTTTTATGGCTGCCCACGTTGGTAAATTGTACCACCTAGAGTTTGTTATCGTTAAGGCTGTTTCTTTTAGCAAAAGTTTACATGTAGCTATCGGTATACCTATCTTTTCCCTTTCAGGTGAAATAGGTATGACGGTTCCATTTTTAGCGCGTTCATCGGCTCTACAATTTCCTGTGATGTCTCTGTGGCCCGGCACCCAACAGAGGTGAATGTTAAATTCCTTCGCCATCTCCATAAGAGACGATCGACAATCGAGGGCAGTTTGAGAGTTGGTTGAGACACCGTCGAGTGATTTAATGCCTGACTGTCAGAGAAGATGCGGAACAATTTATGTTCAAGAGCGACTGGCCTTATTTAAATGTGTTACATTCAGTAGGAATGTTTTCTAACGCCATCTGTGAGCCAAGCACAACTGTAGCTTTGTCTCCAGTTTTGCCTCGCTCTACGAACATACTCCTTCTTTTTATAATACTAAATGAACTTAACGAAACAATATAATTTTCCGGCTTCTATATCTAAAACTTAAACTATAAATAATATTAAAAATAAAATTTAAAACTAAAGAAATTTGTGGTATTAGGTCGATCGTTCAAACAATGTTAAAATATTGAATGTAACAAACACTTTTTTTTTATTACTTGTTGTTTCTTTTCTATATAAACTTGGTTTCATTTTTTAATTATTTTTTTTTTCTAATGTTCAATATACAGACCTATGATGGTAGCCGATCGGAAAAATATCCGATCGGAGAAAAGTTCCGATCAAGATTTTTGTATTCACGGTACCCGAATTTGAGAACAACGCTTATTATTCCAATTTTTTTGGTTTTTATATTTTTCGGATAATCTTTCACGTTTAATTTTCTATCGGGAAGAATCGGAAAGAAACAAAAAAGCGCAAAGCACAACGCGTGGCAAATATTTTGACAATTCACTGCAAAGCATCGCATGTATTTTAAATTTTCAACGCACCTAAGATTTTTTTTCGTAGATCTGTCCGATTTTACTGTCGGAAGGGTTAAAATCATATGAAAATTGAAAAATTCGTACAAATCGGATAAAATTTTCTTCCGATCGGCTACCATCATAGGGCTGATAATTTCATTCGATTACTTAACTTACTGAAGAGAGTTGTTTAATTTTATTTCGTTCCGATATATTTCAAAACTTGAGCCTCAAATGCGTACGCGAATCAGGCACGACGCACGATCCGATTCAAGGCTAAATTCGCCAAAAATAAGCCTTATATGCAAGCATACCCCCACAGAAGAGAAATAAGACGACACCAAAGACGAGTTTTACGAGCTTCTTGACAAACCGTATGAGCATTTAGCAATGTCCTAGCTATGATGGCGATTATAACGCTAAGGTTTAGGGGCCGACAGTTGATGTCGTTACCGTCAAAACAAATCCATTGTTATAATTTAAAAAAAAACTCAAAGCTGGGAAAATAGGTGAAACAGTCGGAAAGCACAGCCTGCACGACACCACTTTCAAAAACGGATTCGGGCTAATCGACTTTAGAATAGATTGATCACATTGATCAACAGAAGGCACTAGTCCGGCATGCAAGATGTATGAACAAAGCCAAGGTAGTGCTACAAATTTCCCAACAACGACCAAAATAAGGAAATGCTTCAAGAAAATTCGACGTCGCATTGCAACAATCGCCAGAGATAACCACATTCTTTTCCGTTTAATATTGCCAGGGAGCAGTTAGAGATACTGCCTCTGCTGTGCTAGGTATCACAGCCACCAAAACGAAACCCCTGGTTTGAGGAAGAATGTGGGCAAGCAGCCAAACAGGAGGCATACAAAGCGGTGCTGCATAGGACAAGACCTGCTAGTGAGCTCTACGAGCTGAAGAGAGAGAGCAGCACCGGCTTCTTAGAATAAAAAAAAAGAGGCAGCATGAGAAGCGCCAGATTGTGGATTTTGGTATAGCCCACACTAGGAATGAAGTTACTAGGCTTTACTGCAAGGTAAACCAGCTGGTAAAAACCGATGCCTCCAGAGATTAATAAGGATAGTCTATTTTGAAGATTTGGAAATACCACTTCTATAGACTGCACATAGAAATCGGTAATTTGAAGGCTGAAATCCTACAAAGCCACTGGTCAATGTGTGCATGTTCTTCGTTCAGCATACGTGAGAGAAAGGGAATCCAGATAGACTGGCGTGTTTCTTGGTTAACCTTTCCATAATACATTATAACAGCTAAAAGGATGTGGTTTTAAAACTGCTTATGCTGTTTGTTTTCACATTCAAAGCAAACGTTGGCATTTTTATGCTGTTATTTCAATATTATGATGTCTTGTAAGCTTTCAAGTTTCAGTTACAATTCTGACGGCTTTTATTTCCTGGACAAAAATTGCAATAAAAATCGAATGCTTACCTTAACTTTTGCCAAACAACAAACTTAACACCAACAAGCTCCAAGTTTATGCCTGATGATGGAGAGTCCGAAACGTGTCGCCTTTACCAAAAAAATTGTGAAATTATTTTTAAAATTAATAAGATTTTAAAAATAAATTTTTTGGATACAACAATTATTGTTTTTTTTATTAAGAATTGAAAAAGAAAATTGAATTGAAAAGAAATTGAATTGAAAAAGAAAATCTCTCATTAAATAACAAATCATAGAAATAAACACAATCTAAAATGGTCAACGCTTACCTCGTTATAAAAATGTTGAGTAGGTGTTTCAGGTTATTTGTATTTTATAACTTCCTTTGTGATTAATTTTACAGCTTCACACCAAATGATTTGTTTCCAGTTTGCACAAACTTATTTTTATATTTACAAAAACTTTTGACAGGAAATTTTGATTAAAATCTTTTTTTGTTTGTAGAGCACAGTTAATATATCAATAAGTTCTTACTTACTAACTTAACCGGCTCCCAATCCATGCAGGGTAACAGCCTGATACACTGCAGCATTCCATCGGCTGCCTGTCATCGGCAGTCACTTGGTCCACTCGAACCTGAGGGCTACGATGAGAAGATTTACGTGGCTGGAGCGTTGTTGTTCCATCTTGGTACAGCTCGTAAATTACGGGGTTGAACCTTCTTCTCCATTCAGGAACGTCGTAGACGGAACCGAAAATCCGTCGACAAATTTTTCTATCGAAGTACCCAGTATCAATTCCCCTTTTTTACTTATTCTCCAACACTTGACGCCGCCTAGAGTAGGATTGGTAAAATCAAAGTCTTTTATAGTAGACACTTTGTCTTTCGAGTGAGGAGTTTTGGACCGAAGTAGCAGCGATTCTCTAGGGTTTGTAGGCATCAAAATACAAAATTATTCACCCGCCAAACATTCAAATTGAACGATCATAGACCGCCAACACGGGAGCTCTATTAAGCCTTTCCGGGATTTTTAAAAGATAGACTGCTCCTGGTTGATAATTTTACTAAAACCTTTTCGGCGAACGAATTTATGTATTTCAAACCGAAACTATCTTGGTTTTTAAGCGAATATTTGCGAATACTTGTAAGAATTGCGAAAAAATAGCGAATTTAAAGAACGTATAGCGAAAAAGAAAGACCAGAATTTCCTCTATGAGTTTTCGTACAAGCAAGAGATTTATTTTACTGTTTAAGCCCTTATTTATACAAGAAATTTTGAGAGAACATCTTCGTTAAATTTTACAATTTTTCTCAGGCGAATTAAAATTGATAAAATTTGGCGAACGGTATAAATGAAGCGCGAAATTTAAATTTGAAATATGTACATACATAGATTGATTTTCATATCTCTATCTTCTCTATATTTATAAAAATGGATGTGTGTTTGTTTGTTTGTTAGTTTGTTTGTATGTCTCTTATAGACTCCGAAATGGCCCAACAGATATTTGTGAAATTTTCATGGTTCATACTGTTGCATTCAGTGATGATTTCTGTGAAAAAAGAAATTGGAAAAACCTCATGGAAGAGTGGGAAAACTGATAAAACCAAATAAAGGTCGGAAATTTGATTTTTTTTGCTTGGAATTTTTTGTTTCAAAATGGGTTTTCGAATGGAAAAACAGAAAGTTCTTGATGAAAAACTCGGAAAACTCATTGGGAAAATTGCATATTATTGCAGGTGCATTGGTTTTCAAATGGAAAACTGGAAAATTTCAAAATGGGTTTTCCAATGGAAAATAGAATGTTCTGATGAAAAACTCGGAAAACTCTTTGGTTTTCAAAGGCAAAATGGCATATTTTTGCAGGTGTATTGGTTTTCAGATGGAAAACTGGAAAATTTCGGAATGGGTTTTCCAATGGCAAATAGAAAGTGCATTGATTCTTAAATAGAAAAATGGAAATTTTTTGATTGGGAACTCGGAAAATTGTGCGAGAGCACGAAGAACTTCAACACCTTACATCAAGTTTTTTTTATTGAATTTAAGGTGCATTGGTTTGTTTGTATGTCAATCCTCAATGCATTTTTACAAAAATTTCATTGTATACAAATAAATTTTTGAGAAAATCTTACAGGAAAGTCAGCAAATAAGGTAGATAAGCTGTTTGGAATTCTGATTTTTGTGAAATAGTCAAAACAGAGAAGTTTTAGAATTTTTCAAAGAAATTTGCATTTTATTTCATGCTTTAATGAAAGAAGAATGTTAGTTGTAGAGCTTGAAAAAAATCAGATATGAAGTTCTCTATTTTAATCGAAGGGTGGCGAAACGAAGTTCGCAGGGTCGGCTAGTAATTTTATATAATTCAAAATAAGATGCGATGTTATAATAATTGAAATGAACATTTGTAATAATTTATGTTGATGTGCTCCAACATTCCGCCCCCTTTGAAAAAATCACCTTTCAAGACGGAATCGCAGCCAATTTTCGAATGGGTCTCCGAAACTCTCCTCGTTGGGTTCTAACATCGGCTACTCTAACTCGCCCATCAGGACCTTCGATGACGTTAACGACTCTTCCTAAGAGCCATTTTTGAGGAGGTAAATTATCCTCATGAATGATGACTAAGCTCCCAACAGCTATGTTTGGCCTTGAAGATGTCCACTTTCCACGACCTTGGAGTTGTGTGACGTACTCTTTAGACCACCGAATCCAGAAATGATTTTTTACGTGCATTGATTCGTCGCCATCTTTCGAGATAGCTTATATCGGAGACCTCAGTGACTGGTTCTGGGATCGCTTTTAATGATGAGCCGATAAGCAAATGCGCTGGAGTCAGAGCGTTCGGATCTGTTGACGTTGGTGTAATTGACCTCGAGTTCATGATGGCTTCAATCTCGACAAGTGCATTTGACAGCTCTTCGAATGAAAGTTTTGCGTTGCCGAGGCTGCGATATAAATGACCCTTGGTGACTTTGACGGCAGCTTCCCAAATTCCACCAAAATGGGGTGCTCTGGGGGGTATAAAATTAATATTTACTTTTCGATTAGTACAACAATTGATAATGTTATCATAATTAGATTTCTTAAACAACATATCTCTGAATTCTTTAAGTTTTGTCTGTGCACGAACAAAATTTGTGGCGCTGTCACAGTGTATGTTACTGGGAAGACCTCTACGACCTATCATCCTCTTCAAGGCACCTATGAATGCATCGGATGAAAGATCCGAAAATGCTTCCAAATGAACAGCTTTTGAAGCGAAGCAAACGAAGACTGCCACATACGCCTTATATGGAGCTTTCTCACGAATTTTATAGTATGTTTTTATGGGACTGCAAAAATCAACCCCACAACATTCAAATGGACGTGACGGTGTCAATCTGTTAGCAGGCAAATTTCCCATAACCTGCCCATACAATTTCGGTCGATATCTAGCGCAGTGAGGACACCTTCTAACTACACTCTTAGCCAAAGATTGAACATTAACAACGCAAAATTTTTGTCTTATCAGGGCCACAAGAGCCTTTGGTCCAGCATTGGTGTTTGTAATATGTGAATGTCGAATGATTTCTCTACTAAAATTTGATTCCTTTGGCAGCAATAAGGGATGTTTGCATTCCTCTGGAATGTTAGCATGCTTCAATCTTCCGCCGACTCTCACTAAGGGGATGCCATCATTCTCGTCTATGAAAGGACTTAACCATTTTGTTGACCCTTGAAACGTTTTTGAGTTAGATTTCATAATTTCGATTTCCTTGGCGAAATACTTCGATTGGATGACATTGACGATGATCTTCAGCGAGTGGTCGAGTTCATCTGCGGTGAGACGATCAGTTGCGGTTAGAATTTTTCTTATCCGATTGAGAAAGCGAGCCACGTATGCAAAAATTCGAATAATTCTCGCATATTAACTTCTTCCTTCGATAATTTGAAGATAATGGTCTTGTTCCTTCAGTTGACAGGTTCCTATCGTCTTCTTTGTCTCCAGACACAATTCTTCTGGGGATGGAAGGATTCCAACTGAAGATGGCTATGGCTAGCCTTGAACCGAATAGAGTTCTTCAACTCTTCGACTGTGCATCCTCGAGAAACCAAATCTGCTGGGTTAACGAATGTTGGAACATGTTTCCAAATCACTCTCTTTGTTGTTTCTTGAATCTCTGCTACTCTATTTCCGACGAATGTATTTAATTTTGATGAATGTGTTGATATCCAGTGCAAGACAATGGCTGAATCGGTCCAGAAATAAACATCAGCATGATTCTCGCCCAAAACTTTTTTGATTTTAAAGCTCTAAACAGGGAAGTTGTTTGTTCTTCGCTGGAGCTACTCTGTATTTTGCGACTAAAAGCCTTACTTCAACTGACCCACGAGAATCGATGCTTCTGAGATATATGCAACATCCATACGCTTTCATGGAAGCGTCTGCAAAGCCATGAACTTGAAAAGTGTTCTTGTTTTCGAGAAAAACATGTCAAGGAATGGAAAGATTTTGAACTGAGTGCAGATCTGTCATAAATTGACGCCACTCAGTGTCGATATTTTCGGGAATTGAAGCATCCCAGTCGCATTTGTCAATCCAAAGCTGCTGCAAAATGATCTTGGCTCTAATGATAATGGGACTAAGCAAGCCCATTGGATCGAACAGCGACGACGAAAGCGAAAGAATAAATCGTTTTGTGAACTTTGTGTAAATGCGATTGGGTTTGTAAGAAAAACTGAATTCATCAGTTTTAGGATTCCAAGCAATCCCCAACGTACTTGTGAGATTTGATTTTGACAATTTTATTTCCTGTTGCCTGGCTTCTTCAATTAAAGAAGGGTTATTACTGTTCCATTTGGACAGTTCCATTCCAGCTGAACTTAAAATTGCGACTACTTCGTTACGTTTTTGACATAGTGTTTCTAGGTCATCTGCTCCCGTTAACATGTCTACATAAAAGTTTGACTTAAGAACTGAAGCCCCTAATCTGTATTTCTGTTGATTTTTCTCAGCCAAGTACTGAAGACACCGAATAGCCAGAAACGGTGCGCATGATGTACCATACGTTATTGTGTTTAGTTGATAAGTTTGTATTGGAATTTGATCGTTTTCTCTCCATAAGATGTATTGCAGTTTTCTGTGCGATGGATGCATCAATACCTGCCAATGCATCTTAACGATATCTGCAGTCAACGCATATCTATGAAGTCTTAAGCGAAGCAAAGTAATTATGAGATCGTCCTGTATCGTTGGACGAACCATTAAGATCCCATTCAACGAAATTTGCGAGGATGTTCGACATGATGCGTCAAAGACTACACGTAGTTTTGTAGACGCGCTATCTGGCCTAAGGACGCATTGATGCGGCAAATAATAATGATCTTCGTGAAGATTGGGACTTGACACTAGCGACATATTACCTAGAAGTTCATATTCTTTGATAAATTTCACATATTGTGATTTTAACGAATCATTTCTGGACATCCTGCGCTCAAGTGAAACAAATCTTCTTAACGCAATATCATAGGAAGCTCCAAGACAGCTAGGATCCTTTTTTAAAGGGAGTTGAACCATAGGCCGACCACTATCCAGAACTTTAATTGTATTCGTGAAATGTTTTTCACTCCTCAGACCACTGTGATTGATGGCCTTGAATATCCTCTAACTCCCAGAATTTCTCTACATATGCCTCCAAGCTATTGTTTACCGCGTTAGTTAAGAATGATGTCTTCTTATCGATGCCTTATGATTTGTACTTTCCAGATACTATCCATCCTAATGCAGATTCTTGTAGCGATGGTTATCCCTCATCTAATTTGATCTGACCTGGTAGCATTAAATCAAAGAAAGCTTCGGCACCTAACAACAAATCAATCTGTGACGGCTAATTGAAATTGTCGTCTGCGAGTTCTAAATTCGAAGGCAGGTTCCAAGTACTCACATTGAGTGCTGAATCAGGCTGGTAACCAGTGATAGAGGCTGCGACTAAAAATTCCAAAGAAACTTCGAAGTTATTATACGTCGAGCGAATCGTTGATTGAGTTTGATAGTTTGTTTGCGTTTCTATAACTCCTATGCCAACAATGTCAACGTTTTTTCTAAACCTTTTAAGACCAAGGCAATTGGCAAACTTTTCATTAAAAAAATTGACTTGAGAGCCTGAATCCAACAGAACTCTTCCTAACTGAAAACCTCCCGATGCATCCTTGACAAGAACTAGCGCAGTTGCCAAAATTACTTGCGTTGGAACACGATCTTTTCCTAATGCTGAATGAGATGCGGCTGATGTACTTGGAAGGTCTTGTGGAGTCTCAGTTATAGATGATGGACTGGGTTCTGTGCAAGAGACTGTGATGAGGTTGTTTGCAGAATTTGCATTTATAAGCAGACGAGCATTTGGAGATACTATGACCTTTTCCTAAACAATTCAGACACAGGCCTAATCTCTTTGATTTCCAAAATCTATCCATAACAGCGAGATCGAGAAAACTCTTGCAACTTGCAATTGAATGAGAAGAGTCTCGACACAAAACACAAGAGCGTTGACTAACAGCAAGTGAAGTTTGAGAACGGCTATGATTCCCTATGATTGGTTTCGATTTTAAAGATGGTTTGATGTTTGACTCCGACCGAATCATTTGCTTACTATCTCTTGCTTCGAGAAATTGGCATCTTTTATTCAGGATACTCGAACAGTCCTTCCATTCAGGTAACTTGCTGTAATCCAGTTGTTCATCCCATTTGGATTGCGTTTCCAGATCAACCTTTGACATAGCAATGTGAATTATAATTGCATTAAAAATGTTCTCATAAGAACCTATTGATAGTAATGAACTAAAGAAAGCAGATACATTATCAACGAGATTTCTTAAGTCAGATGGGGAAGCCTTTGGAACTTTGGGCAAATCGATAAGCTGTGAAATATTTTCCAAAAATATCAGGGTATCATTATCATAGCGCTCTTTTAAACTAAGAAGTGCCTTGGGATAATTGGCTTCAGTTACTTCAAACGATCACTCAAGCAAGAAAGAAGATAATTCAATTTTTCTATTTTTGAAAGAGTTGTATCATTTTCGATGAGATTATTAAATGAATTTATGAAATTTTTGTAATCGGAATACTTTCCGCTTAATCTCGGTAAACGTTGCTTTGGCAGATGATTATTGGAATGCGGAAGTGAAAATGTCATATCTGCAACACTGGATCGCCTATTAGTTCCTAACAGCGATAGAAATCTTGTTTTTGCAGTTACATACAAATCTTCTATTTCACCTCGACTGGTATCTGAGGGACATAGCACTTTTTTTCTGGATTGGTATACGAGAATTTGCTTGAAATAGGATTCCAAAATCCCTAATCTACATTCGAGCTCACTTGGTTGTAGTGTACTACTGGAACTAGCCTCCACAATATTCTTTATGCGAGTTATACTTCCTTTAGTTGAAGCTCCCTGTTGTCTAAGCTCGGCTTGAGGTTGCTGTTGTTGTTGTTGTTGGTCGTCATTCATTTTAAAGAATGATAAATGTCAAAGTTAGCAAGGAACAACCAGATCAATAAGTTTATTCGTATGAATTTTAATTTATTAAAGTTAATTAAAATTAGTATTGACAGCCCTAGTCCAACGAATAAATTCCTCCTAATATTCTCCGATGAAATTTCAATTTACGGCGAATTTAATTTAACGTATTTGGTATATTTAAAAATTTTAATATAATATTTTTTTTCGGAGTTAATGCGTTAGTATTTCAAACTATATATTAGTAATTTCGATTCGAAGCTTCAAAGTCATAGACGTTGTTTTGTGATTCAATCTATACTAATATATAAAGCTGAAGAGTTTGTTCGTTTGAACGCAGTAATCTCAGGAACTACTCGTTCGAATGGTATAATTCTTTTTGTGTTGGATGGTCCATTAATCGACTTAGGCTTAAGGCTACTTAACATTAAGCTGTGACCAAAAGCAGCGAAGAATCTGTGGAAAATGTGGAAAAAACGGCAAAATTTTTTAATTTTTCTGCGTTTTAACGCGCTTATCTCAGGAACTGCTTAATGAAATTGAACAATTTTTTTAATGTTGAATGGTCCATTTATCAAGGAAGGCTTGAAGCTATATAACATTAAGCTGCCACCAATAGGAGCGAAGAATTTGTGGAAAATGTGGAAAAAACGGCAAACAATACAATACAATCTATCTATACTAATATATAAAGCTGAAGAGTTTGTTCGTTTGAACGCAGTAATCTCAGGAACTGCTGGTTCGAATGGTATCATTCTTTTTGTGTTGGATGGTTCATTAATCGACTTAGGCTTTAGGCTGCTCAACATTTAGCTGTGACCAATAGCAGCGCAGAATCTGTGGAAAATGTGGAAAAAACGGCAAAAAATATTAATTTTTCAGCGTTTTAACGCCCTTATCTCAGGAATTGCTTAATGAAATTGAACAATTTTTTTAATGCTGAATGGTCCATTTATCAAGGAAGGCTTGAAGCTATATAACATTAAGCTGCGACCAATAGGAGCGAACACTGAAAAAAATAACCGTCATCATATTTATGATCGGCGTTCATCAACTGAAAATCATCACATGGATGACCTTTTCATCTTCTTGATGAAGAAATTAGATGAAAAATAAATTTGCGTTATGAACCGTTCTCCAATATGAAGAATCTCATTTTATCAACTTTTTAACCAGATATTATATACAAATCCTTGAAGGGGAAATTTCATCAGTTCATCAAAACTTTTCATGTATATGATGACCCCAGATTTTAATGACTTTTCTTCATAATGATGAATGCAATCATCATATTGATGAATAATTCTTTCACATCTATTAAATTCATCATATTGATGAATGCATCCACCTTTGATTTCATCACATTTATGAAATTCATCATATTGACGATTTAATGAAAGCGTTGTACATGTTCAAACACTAATGCTGACACGTGGTAATAGGAGCCACATCCATATACTCTTGATAACGATTCAGCCATTCAGTTTGTGGCTCTCGTTGTATGCAGTCTGAAACCTGGAGTTTTCGTGGCAAAAATCAAGATTAAAAAAATATAAAGTGAAAAGTAAAAATTGAAAATATAAACTAATCCGTATAAGCTGAAGAAAATCGAAACTTAAAAAGATGTACATTAAAGAAAAATAAGGAAAGAGGGTTAGTAAAACAGTAATTATAATGAAAGAGAATATACTTTCTTGAATTCATTTTGATCATGCAATCTGCATAAAATAATAATGTAATATAATTTTGTTTCTTTGCTTTCAATTTTTCTTCTAATTTTGGGAATGGACATACATACTTCATGTCAATACAAAAAAACGCATTGACAAAGAATCAGATGACTTGGATAACAAAGAAAAAGTTAAAAAACGAGGTAAGTTGTATTGTCATATTCCATATTCAAATTTTTATTGGAAATTAAGGCTTATTACTAGTTTATTTATTTAATCCGTTAATTATCTAACGTTAATATAAACTTATAGCTATTTACATAATTTTTAATTTAAAATTTTAATTAACATAGAAATAAATAAATACTATAACATATTAAAAAATCTTTCTTTAAATTGTTTACTTTTAACATTGTCATTAACAGATGAAATTAAATTGTAAAATTTATTGAAGACTGAAATCAATTGATTTAAAGGGCTATTCGTACCATAGTTAGTTCTGCTAAAAATCGGACATAAAGGTATCTGTCTTCTTATGCTTGTTTGACTATAGCTAAAATTTAGACGATTCAGAGCTGTTGGGGATATAATAGAACCATTAATTAATTTTAAAATAAAACAAAATTGGAGATATTGTCTATGTTGTGAAAGTGTAGGGAGGTTTATTAGCAAGAGTCTGTGAGAATAAGGAGGTGGTGTGAATACTTGGGAAAACGGAAGAAAACGAAGACAAAAACGCATAAATCTTTTTTGGATACTTTCAAGTCTGTCTATATGGACTGAATAGTATGGTGCCCATATAACACAGCCATATTCAAGTATTGGCCTGACAAATGATACATAAAGAAGTTTTAAGACGTAGGGGTCACGAAAGTCACGAGAAAAACGTTTAATAAAACCTAGAATCTTGTTAGCTTTTTTAACATAAAGTTATAATGGTCACAGAACGTTAATTTACTGTCAAGAATAACACCTAAATCAGAGAAAACGGAAAGCTTACAGAGGGAGGAAGAATCTAATAAATAGTTATAATCTATAATTGTTTTTTGCGTGTAAAACACATAGTTTTACATTTGTCAATATTCAATAATAGTCGGTTTGTATTGCACCATTCCCTAAAACTATGAAGATCTTCTTGAAGCTGTGAGCAGTCATTAATTGAACTAATAGATTTGAAAATTTTAATGTCATCAGCGTATATTAAAACGGAGGAGTTTTTTATAACGGATGTTATGTAGTTGATCTATCTTAGCTTTGATTTTATTTTCTTACTCAAAAAAGCATTCAAAAATTGAATTAGGTTTGGCTAGCTTTACTGTAATTTTTTTTTTTTTTTATTAATTTCAGTTCCGGAGGCTGAATCTGGCTGAAGAATCTTTTGGCTAGCATGCTCCCAACAAAATACGAAGTATTTGAAGCGTGGCCGCAGTATAAGGATCTGAATGAATATCGATTGGTATGCCTAAGTGAGGTTTTTTAATCTAACTTTTTATTTAAATTTAATATTTTTAGATTGTAAAGAAAAATAAAAAAAAATTAAATTCGCTATAAAATTCAATTTGTTTCTTTATTATTTGTTTGGGACGATTATTGCAGGTACTTCGATTTAATTCTCAAGGTTGACGAATACTATTTATCACATTGATGAAATGATGAATACTGTTCATCTACCTGAGGGAATGTTGCCATCATATTGATGAATCCAAATAGTTTAATCATAATATTGAAGAACTGTTTTTATCATGTTTTCATATTGATGAATGAGTTCATTCCTTTTGTAAGACAAAAATTCCAAAAAAATCATCATATTTATGAACGTTTTAGTCAATATGACGAACCGATTCATTATTTGATGAAAAATTTGAGAGGAATTTTTTTTCACCTTATTGACGAAACAAATTGATGAATGATGAACGAGATTCATCAGTTAAAACTGTCATCATATTGACGAACTCTTGTTCATCTTTTACATGAAAAGGTTCAATGGACTAAAATTGAAGAATTTTTCATCATATTGACTACGTTTTTCATGTATTTCACCCACCGATTTGGTTCAGTGAAGAATTTGTGGAAAATGTGGAAAAAACGGCAAACAATACAATACAATCTATCTATATATATAAAAGAACAGCTAAATTTTTGTGTTCGTTCGCTAAGGGGCCAGTTATAGCGATCATTAAAAACTATCATTAAAAATTTTCATTTGGATAATATGGTGTGGTGTACTTTGATTTTATATATCAATCTCATACCAATCGATGGAAAATATATTGAAATATTTTTTCCTGGCGAAAAATAATGCTAAAAAGGAATATTTTTGGTGAAAAATGCATTTATTTATTTTAATGATGCAAATTCGTTTTAATGACAAGCTAATAATTAATTTTCAAAAACTGAAACACTTTGTTCCAGTGTTTATGTTCCCCTTTTTTAATGTTCCATCTTTCATTAAAAAATTTAATGAAGGATTTTCAATCATTAAAAAAATATTTGGTGTCAGTTTATGTTTGAATGACATGAAAATAATAACATAATTTTAATGATCGCTATAAACACACGTAAGTAAAAAAATCCAATTTTCATGTGTTCCAACATTTAATGATAGTTATAACTGGCCCCTCACCGGGCACACTGGTTGACCGATTTTCCTAATTTTTTCTCTAAATGCAAGAGGTATTAGGGTAGTAGGTTTAGAAAAAATTAAATGTATATTTTTCAAATGCAATCAAATGACAAACGGTGCTAATGTTAAAAAAATATTTTTTTCACTACAAAAAAAAAAACAAATGTGATCGATTTCAATTTTCGAAAATTGTCAAATCGAAAAATTTTTAGAAAATTTTATATTTGCTATATGTATGTATGTATGTATGTATAGGTACCATATGTACACACATACATATACTCATATGTATATGGACAAAGAAGAGATAATGAATTTTCCAACTTCATCTGAGCCACAACCGGGATCAGCAAGTTCTTCCATATATCCCGGGGAAGTCTGTCCTTAATTGCAAGAAGACCTGCTATTCTTTCTATTCTACACAAATATTGGTGATGTTATGCAATTGATGGCCGCTGCAGAATTACATAATCGAGAATGTCGGTATCACATAGAAGATAAAATTTGGATAACTCGAATTCCAGGTCTTAATCAATATGAAAAGAATGGCACAAAAGAACGAGGAACCTTTTGTTACTTCGATGCATAGACTTGGAGACGAATGTCCAAGGTTTTCCAAATCGATGCTAAGAAATTAGATAAAAATGTCCTAATATAAGTGCGTTTATGAACTTAAATGGACAATCTGTATAATAAACAAATTCGAAATCAAATCAAATCGAAATCCAGTTTCGCACCCTAAGGCTGTGAGCGTCGTGGTGTACATTCATACATATTTATACTATCCCAGCGCAAATTTGGTTTGTAACGCTGTGTTCTACCATGAATTGTAACTCAAAAGACCCGTTCCTCTTCGGTCATACATTTTGGTGCCCACTAGAGTCTACCACGCTAAATTTTTTTTAGATTTCATATACATACATAGCTCAAGGTTATATCGTCTCCAGAATCGTCCTTCCTCACAAGCAGGGAGAACAAAGAATTCAGAGTGCCATTGGCTAAGCACCCAGTTCTCAGATCCGTAGGTGAGTACTGGTTAAAATATCGTCTTAAAGCAGCAGTTTAGAAGTAATGCAATGGTAACCTTTGAGGATATAAATAGCCTTGAAAGACTTAAGTAGGTTCTGTGGGCTTTGAGCAGCCGGCCGCCTGCGTATTTTTTCTTCCATATTCTTATCCGGCTGCTACTACATAGCACCACTTCGAATTCGTGCACCTCCACCTTAATAGTTGTTCTTCTACTATTGCTAACGTTTTCAGCAGACGGGGCCACCATGTACTTAGTTAAGTGGGTTCCTTCCAATGTCGTCTGCGTATGCCAATAATTGGGTGGATTTGGTGACGATAGTCCCGCTGATAGATGTGCCAGAACCACGGATTGCTTTCTCCAACGATAGGTTGTGTAAGGAGAAATTCCCCTACACATTAAGAAAAAGAACGAAAACGAAAAATTGATGTATACACAGGGGCTACCGTAATAATGTATATACACTAACACTCACACATACTAGGTTAAGCTTTATGCGCCGACTAAGAAAACACGCAGTTGATTTTGTACAGTCGAAGTAGTCGGACGCGTTCTTTTAGAAAAGTAGAAAATAAGATTTAATCGAGTGCTTTAAAAATATATATATTTGAAACGAAAGTGTTTTCGTGTTTTTATTATCTTAAATTCCAACCCTTAAAATTCAGAAGTGGGATAAGAAATCCAACAAAAAAAAATATTGAAAAATACACATATAAACATTAAAACTAAAAAGTGAAAGACCCCCTTGAAAAAGAAAGAAACGTGGTTCTGATTCTAAAGTGAATATAAATAAAATGGAGTGCGACGACACCAACACAGTTTTTTTTAGAAAGTGCACTGCGGTACAGTTGCGAGCATGGCTGGAAAAATTAAATCAAAAAACTTCAGGCACCAAGTCTGAATTGATTTTACGGCTTTTGTCGTTGCCGACAGATGTGCGAAGTAAATGCATTCAATTTAATGCCACTGATGATACGCACACAGATGATGATGAGGATGACGATATATACTCCGATAGCGTGAGTGGGGAAACACACACCCAACAACGAGAAGACAACGAGCGACAGAAAGAAAATACAGAGGAACGACAACAAGAAAATATAAATAACAACAATGAGAGGCAACACAAAAATAATGACGAGAGACAAATAAATAACAACAATGAGAGGCAACACAAAAATAATGACGAGAGGCAAATGAATAACAACAATGAGAGACAACAAAAAAGTAACGATGAGGGGCATCGCATATGACACAAATGAAAAAAGAAATAGAACTCCTGAAGAGAGAAATAGAAGTGCAAAAGAAAGAGAAAAATTTAATACAACAAGAATTGGAACTCTTAAAACTAAGAAAACAAACCAGTGGCGTCGGCATTTCAGTTTCCGCTCTGAAAGAACTTCTGCCAGAATTTAGTGGAGAGTGTTTCACGCATTGGGCAATTCAGTTCCGAAATTTGGTTGAGGCGTACAATCTGGACGACAATAACGCTCGTGTTTTGATATCGAGTCGTTTGGGTGGAAATGCACAGAGATGGTTTCACTCGAAAATGAATTTAGCCCAAATGACGATCGACCAATTATTGAAAGAAATGGGTGAAATGTTTATATCAAATGAGAGTCGCATATCACTAAAGAGAGCATTCGAAGGAAGGAGCTGGCAAACGACCGAAACTTTTCAGGACTACGTCCACGAAAAAACGATAATGGCAAATAAATTGGCTCTAGATGAAGACGAGTTGCTAGAAAATTTGATTGACGGAATACCAAATATAAGTCTACGTACACAGGCACGTATGCAGCGCTTCACAACTAAACAACAATTAGCAGATGCATTCAGGCAGATTGAATTGCCAAAACCCTTGGTGATTCCAGAAAAATTATCGATTCCAGTCAAGCGAATGCCAATGCTAATACGTCCCACTAATCCGAAGCCACATTACAACGTTCCAATGATTACCAACACCGCTCCATCAACATCAAAAATAACGATGGATCCAGTACCATCTACATCCAGAGGATCGACAGCCAAAGGAAGCGTAGACATCCGATGCTATAATTGCAATTCACGCGGGCATTACGCGTCAGAGTGTCGAAAGGAGAGACGACCATATGGAGCTTGTCATGTTTGTACACAACAAGGTCATCATGCAGCCGAGTGTCCGAATAGAAGAGCAGTAGCGCTCCACCCGTTAAAAGACGACAATGAGGGAGAATACGTAAGACAGATATATTTTAATTTTAAAAATTATTTTTTAACCTATAAAATATGTTTAGGAACACTAATAGATACCGGTAGCCCCATCTCAATAGTGAAGCAGAAATATGTTCCGATTGATTTTATAATGATAAGAACAAATGAGTGTAAAAAAATGATTTATGGTATTAATAAAAGTCCATTAAAAATAATTGGTTATGTAAATTCATGTATTTATTTTGAATTCGATCAAATCGAATTACAGCTTTATGTTGTCGATGACGACACTTTACAATATTCAGCTTTGCTCGGTAGAGATTTTTTGAAACTAGCTAAATTAAGATTAATAAAAGAAAAAGAAGATACAAACGAAAGTGTTAACGAGAGTACTGAAATATTAAAATATAAAATAATGAATGATTATGATACAGAATGTCGTGAATTTATGAACATAATGTTAGAAAATGATGAGCAGAATATTGATTTAGTACATAAGAGTAAACAAACATATAAATCTAAACAAATTTTTAACGAAATGTATCGGGATTTCCTGAAGTGCAAGCGTCCTGATTTTCCTGAAACGGATTATCAAATGAAAATAAGAGTATCTGATGATAAGCCATTTAATTGTGTACCTAGGAGATTACCGTATTTAGAGAAAGCTCAAGTACAGGAAATCTTAGACGATTTGCTCAAGTCAGGAGTGATTAGACCGAGCCGGTCAGAATATGCTTCCCCAATAGTTCTCGTAAGGAAGAAGACAGGTGACGTCAGGTTATGCGTGGATTATCGTGTATTAAATAAGAAAACGCTCAAAGATAATTATCCGCTTCCACTAATCGATGATCTGTTAGATAGGTTAGCCAATAAAAAAATATTTTCGTTATTAGATCTAAAGAGTGCTTTCTATCATGTTAAAGTGGAAGAGGAGTCAATTAAGTTAACTTCTTTTGTGACTCCATTGGGACAATACGAGTTCTTAAAAATGCCGTTCGGATTAAGAAATGCACCGTCGACGTTTCAGCGTTTTATTAACGAGGTATTCCAAGACTTAATCCGAGCCGGCAAAATAGCTATTTACTTAGACGATATAATGATAGCGACCGAGACAGAGGAGGAACATTTGGAGATCTTGAGGGAAGTTTTTAAAAAATTGATTCAGAATAAATTAGAGATAAGAGAAGATAAGTGTAAATTTATGGCAGCGGAAATCGGATATTTGGGTTATATAATTTCAGGAGAGGGTATCAGACCGGACGAAAAAGGATTGCAGTCGCTGAAGAATTTCCCTATTCCTAAAAATGCTAAGGAAGTACATAGCTTTTTAGGGTTATGCTCGTACTTCAGAAGGTTTATTAAAGGATTCTCGTTATTAGCCGAGCCGTTATACAAGTTGATAAGGAAAGATACGGTATTTAAATTTCAAGAGAAAGAAGTTGAAACTTTTAGGATATTACAGCAAAAGCTGTTGGAGTCGCCTATCCTAGCTATTTACGATCCTCGCGATGAAACTGAACTCCATTGCGATGCGAGTGCATTAGGGTTTGGGGCAATTTTATTGCAAAAGAAAAAAGATGGCATTTTTCATCCGATATTCTATTTCTCGAAGAGAACGACAGAATGCGAATCGAGGTATCATAGTTTCGAGTTAGAAACTTTAGCTATAGTCAACGCTTTAAAACGATTCAGAATTTATTTACACGGCATTAAATTTAAGATAGTCACGGATTGTAATTCGTTAACATTAACACTAAATAAGAGAGAAATAAATCCTAGAATCGCCAGGTGGGCGCTTGAATTACAGAATTATGACTATAGTTTAGAACATAGGAGTGGAAGTAGAATGCAACACGTGGATGCACTGAGTCGAATACCCAATATAATGGTTTTAGAAGACAACACGTTTGAGCAAACGCTATCCATATGTCAGAACAAAGATGCGTTTATACAGAAGATAAGAGAGAGATTACAAACGAGAGAAGATAGTATGTATGAGCTAAGGAATGGACTAGTTTATAGGAAAATGGGAGAAGAAATATTATTTGTTGTACCACAAAGTATGGAACGAAATATTATACAGAAATATCATGATGAGATGGGACACGTGGGAGCTGAGAAGGTAGTAGAGAATATTCAGAAATCGTATTGGTTTACGGAAATGAATAAGAAAGTTAAGGAGCACATAAGTAACTGTCTTAAGTGTATAGTATTTGCTTCAAAAATGGGTAGACATGAGGGGCTTTTGCATAATATCCCAAAAGGAGATATCCCGTTTGATACTGTACACATTGACCATTTCGGTCCTGTGGCTTTGAAGAATTGTAAAAAGAGATATGTTTTTCTTGTAATAGATGCGTTTACGAAATTTACTAGACTATATGCGACACGGTCTACAAATACAAATGAGGTAATCACTTGCTTGAAAACCTATTTTAAAGCGTATAGCAGACCAAAAACTATAGTATCAGATCGAGGGAGTGCATTTACTTCCGAAGCATTCGCGGAGTTTTTGAAAGCAAATAGTGTTCGACATGTGAAAATTGCTACAGCATCGCCTCAGGCCAATGGACAGGTAGAACGCGTGAATAGGAGTTTAGCGCCAATGTTGGCCAAAATTACTAATGGAGGGTTAGATTTGACATTAGATAAAGCGTTATCAAAGATTGAGTTTTACATGAATAATACTGTACATAAAGGGACGGGAGCTCATCCAAGTCAGTTATTATTCGGGGTGAATCAAAGAGGAGAGTGTGTAGATCAATTGAGAGAAGAATTGAAGGAATTAAATGATAAAGAAAATGAAAGGGATTTAGAAGGAATGCGAAAAAGAGCTTCAGAAAGGATAGTTAAAATGCAAGATTATAATAAACAAAAGAAAGACCAAATGAGAGTATGTAGACAATACCATGTTGGAGATTATGTAATGGTTAAGAATTTTGTCAGTCAGCCAAATGTATGTAAAAAGATATTACCAAAATTTAAGGGACCATATGAGATAAGACAGGTTCTACCAAACGATAGATACGTGATAGGAGACGTAGAAGGCTTTCAGATAACTCAGATACCTTATAATGGAATTTGGGAAGTAGATAATTTAAAGCCTTATGCATACGAAAAGATGGATATCAGAAGTAATCGGGACGATTGCATGTCAGGAGGGCCGAATTGTAAGGAGAAATTCCCCTACACATTAAGAAAAAGAACGAAAACGAAAAATTGGTGTATACACAGGGGCTACCGTAATAATGTATACACACTAACACTCACACATACTAGGTTAAGCTTTATGCGCCGACTAAGAAAACACGCAGTTGATTTTGTACAGTCGAAGTAGTCGGACGCGTTCTTTTAGAAAAGTAGAAAATAAGATTTAATCGAGTGCTTTAAAAATATATATATTTGAAACGAAAGTGTTTTCGTGTTTTTATTATCTGAAATTCCAACCCTTAAAGTTGTGAATATTTTTTTGTTCAGAACATTTGTTTTTTTTTTTTTATTCGAAGGATTTAAGAAAGGACGGTTGGACGAAGCTTAAGTTATGGATTCAATACTTATTGCGAAACACCAATGAAAATTAAAAAAATATGTGCACGACTGGGTCATACGAACTTGCTCCTGTATTACAAATCATCTTCTTCTTCTTATAAAAATGTATATACATACTAGCTGACCCTGCAGACTTCGTACTGCCTAATCGATAAAAAAAGCTCTATGCTTTGGTATCCCGCTACTACTCTACCCGCTTCCTTCTACCCATTAACCCAATACCCTCTACTCGCTACCCGCTTTTGCGCTACCCTAGTAACCGCTATGATTGTCCCCCTTACTTACTTACTTAAGGTGGCGCTACAGTCCGTTGTGGACTTGGGCCTCAATCAACAGTCTCCGCCAGTCAGCTCGGTCCCTAGCTAGCTGTCTCCAGTTTTGCACTCCAAGTTGATTGAGGTCCTCTTCCACTTGTGTGCGCCACCTGAGTCGCGGTCTTCCTCTCCTTCTGCGTCCCTCGGGAATAGTGTCGGAGACTTTCCGGGCCGGAGCATTGGTGTCCATGCGCTCTAAATGACCGAGCCATCTGAGTCTCTGGACCTTGACCCTTCTGGCTAAGTTCACGTCGTTGTACAACCCGTAAAGTTCGCTGTTGTATCTCCTTCTCCATTCCCCATCAATGCACACGGGGCCAAAGATGACCCGAAGAATTTTCCTCTCGAAACAGCCTAAGGCACATTCATCCGATTTTGTTAGGGTCCATGCTTCTGCACCATACAGCAGGACAGGGATGATGAGGGTGTTGTACAGTTTAACCTTAGTTGCTCGAGAGAGGGCTTTTCCACTCAGTTGCTTTCTTAGCCCAAAGAAACAGCGATTAGCAAGAGTAATTCTTCGTCTTATCTCAGCGCTGGTGTTATTGTCCGTGTTGATAGCGGAGCCTAGGTAGACAAACTCCTTAACTACCTCGAAGTTGTATGCGTCTATTGTGACGTTCTGTCCGAGCCGTCGATGTTGGGTGTCCTTACTCGAAGACAGCATGTACTTCGTTTTCCCCTCATTTACCGCTAAACCCATTTTAGCCGCTTCTGTCTCAATCCTCACAAAGGCGCCATTGACATCACGCTGTGTTCTTCCCATTATATCAATATCGTCGGCGTACGCGAGAAGTTGAACAGATTTATAGAAGAAAGTGCCTCTGGTGTTGACGGTGGAGTTTTGGACTATCTTCTCAAGAACGATGTTAAAGAAATCGCACGACAGTGCATCGCCTTGTCTGAATCCTTTTTTGACGTCGAATGATTCCGTAAGCTCATTGCCAACCTTGATAGAGCAGCGTGAGTTCTCCATCGTCATTTTGCACAAGCGAACGAGCTTGGCAGGGATGCCAAAGCTAGACATAGCTTTATACAGTTCGTCTCTGTAGATGCTGTCATACGCGGCCTTAAAATCAATGAAGAGGTGGTGGGTATCGATTTGCATTTCATAGGTTTTTTCCAGGATCTGCCGCAACGTGAAAATTTGGTCGATGGTAGACTTTCCTGGCCTGATGCCACATTGATAAGGACCAATCAGATTGTTGACGAAAGGCTTCAGACGTTCACATAATACGGCAGAGAGGATCTTGTAGGCGATGTTAAGCAGGCTGATTCCTCTGTAGTTGGCGCAGTTTAGAGGATCTCCCTTTTTCAGGATCGGGCAAACAATGCTGAGGTTCCATTCACCGGGCATGCATTCCTCCGACCATATCTTACAGATGATTTGGTGCATGCTCCTATCTAGCTCGTCGCCTGCGGCTTTGAACAGCTCGGCAGCTAGACCATCTGCTCCTGCGGCTTTGTTGGATTTCAGCCGTGATATTGCTGTTTTCACTTCTTCTAGGTCGGGTTCACGGAATTTTTGGCTGTCATCGTGTATGATAAAAGGCTCCTGTCTGACGGCGGGGTTTTGTTCGTCGTCGCCGTTACACAGTCTACAGAAGTGGTCTTTCCAAATCCCCAGCACTGACTGCGGTTCTACTATGATGTTCCCTTGTTGATCTCTGCAGGCTTCGGTTCTTGCTCGATGACCTTGAGCCAGGTGTTTTACCTTCCGATAAAACCTCCGAACTTCATTCCTGCTGTTAGCTCTCTCAACATCTTCGATCTGACGCTTCTCATGCTCTCTCTTTTTTCTCCTGAGAAGCCGGCGTTCTTCTCTCCTCTTTTGCTCGTAGAGCTGACGAGCAGCTCTTGTCTTTCTTTGCAGCGCCGCTTTGTATGCCTCCTGCTTGGCTGCATGGGCCTGCCTGCATTCTTCGTCAAACCAGGGGTTTCGTTTTGGTGGCTGTGTGAAACCCAGCACATTAGAGGCGGCATCTCTAACTGCATTCTGGCAATGTTGCCACTGGTCTTCGATACTTGATGTTGGCGGCATAGGACTCCTTAAGAGGTTACTTGTCACTCGATCAGAGAAGGATCTGGCGATCTCTTGCGATTGTAGCCGTCCGACGTCGAATTTTCTTGCAGCATTTCTTTGTTTTGGCCGTTGTCGAGATATTCGTAGTACTGCCTTGGCTACGACGAGGTAGTGGTCCGAGTCGATGTTGGCTCCTCGGAAAGTTCGAACATCTTGAATGCTGGAAAAGTGCCTCCCGTCGATCGCAATGTGATCAATCTGGTTGACGGTTGATTGATCAGGAGATCTCCATGTACCTTTATGGATGTTGAGATGTGGGAACCAGGTGCTTGCTACCACAACGTTTCGCCCCGCAGCAAAATCGATCAGCCTGAATCCGTTGTCGGAAGTGGTGTCGTGCAGGCTGTGCTTTCCGACTGTTCTTCCAAAGATGCCTTCTTTTCCCAGCTTTGCGTTAAAATCGCCGAGGACAATTTTCATGTCATAGCTAGGACATTGCTCATATGTTTTGTCGAGGAGCTCGTAGAATTCGTCTTTGGTGTCGTCCTTTTTCTCTTCTGTGGGGGCATGCGCGCATATTAAGCTAATGTTGCCGAGATTAGCCTTGATTCGGATCGTCGTGATGCGTTCGCTTACGCATTTGAAGCTCAAGACTTTTTGCCTGAGTCTGCTTCCCACGACGAATCCGCATCCAAAGAGTCGCTGGTCCCGGTAGCAATCCCCATAGTAGATGTCGCAGTTTTCCATCTTCATTTCGCCCGGTCCATCCAATCGCATTTCCTGGATAGCGGTAATATCTGCTTTGTAGCAGTTGAGGGTCTCCGCTAGTTGTTCGGCAGCACGCAGTCCATTAAGGGACCTAACATTCCACGTGCATACCCGAAATTCGTTGTCCTTTATGCGTTTGCTTGGGTCGTCATCAGTGTATCCGTCCGTTTCCGAGGCCTGTTGTCGCTTCGCAACTAACTTTTTTTCTACATAGTCGGGAAGTCACCCCGACGTACAACCCCCAACCTGGAGTACCAGGTACTTGATGTGACTCCAAGTACAAAAGCCGGAAAACCGCTCCTTTTACGACCTGAGCTTCAAATATGTCGAAGTAGCCCGTAAAGGTGTTCACCAAGTAGTTCGACCTAACTGGAACTGAGGACGCCACCGTTCATTCCAAAAAATAAATTCATCCGCTGCCGTCCCTCGTGGGAAGTGCCTTGGTGGGAACACTCCTTCGTTGTGGGGTAATTAGTAGTAACAGCCTACTCCGCTTCGACCTGTCGACCATGGGAGGCCCTGCTGCGAAAACAAGTTTCGCGATCGCATAGCTCTAAGCATCACAGTAGTAGTTACCGTAAGCCGCTCCGCCACGTCAAGGCTTACCCCATGGAGGGGTTGTCCCCCTTATTTGCTGATTTTCACGTTAGACTGGCCCAACAATTTGATTTTACTCAGGCTATATCTAAAGTAAAAATTCTATAAAAATGCATTGAAGATTGAGCGGATATAGAGTCTCTACCGGACTTACAAACTTAACAATACAGCTCAAATTATATGCAAAAACTTGAATTAAGGTCTTGAATTCTTCGTGCTCTCGCAGAGTTTTCTGAGTTCAAAAAAAAAAAAAAATAGAGTGGCGAGACAGCTCTTGAAGAGCCAGGGCCTAAGTGGCTTACTCTCTTCAACAATTCCATGAGTGCTTTTGAAGAATTGAGGGGACCTACAATTTAACGCCGATTCTGAACGGTCTAGAGTTGAGAAGCTTTTTTCCATGACAGATTGATACTCCCTTCAACAGATTTGTCAATTCTTCGCAAGAGGCAGTGCCTGTGAAAGATGAAATAAAAACTATGGCCCGAGTAGGATTTGAACTCACGACTTTCTGCTTAGCAGCCAACGCACTTAACCACTTAGCTACGGGCAACTGCCAATTATTCAATCCCAATCAAAAAATTTCCAATTGAAAATCAATGCACTTACAATTATATACGATTTTCTCTTTGAAAAGTAATGAGTTTTCCGAGTTTTTCATCAAGAACTTTTGAAATTTTCCAGTTTTTCATTTGAAAAGCAATGCAGCTACAATTACATGCAATTTTTCCTTTGGAAACCAATAAATTTTCCGAGTTTTTCATCAAGAACTTTCTATTTTCCATTCAAAAACTCGTTTTGACGTTTTCCAGTTTTTTATCTGAAACCCAATGCACCAACAATTACATGCAGTTTTCCCTTTGAAAACCAATGAGTTTTCTGAGTTTTTCATGAAGAAGTTTCTATTTTCCATTCTAAAATTTTCAAGCTTTCCATATGGAAACCAATGCACCTACACTTACATGCAATTTTCCCTTTGAAAAGCAATGAGTTTTCCGAGTTTTTCATCAAGAACTTTCTACTCTCCATCTCCATTCGAAAACCCATTTTGAAATTTTGCATTTGAAAATCAATGCAATTACATGCAATTTTCCCTTTGAAAACCAATATTCATAATTCGAAATTTTCATGCACGTAGATTGTGTAAACTTAAATCCATGCCTTTTTAAAATGTCGTTGTTAAAATTTTCTTTTGCTCAGAAAATCGTGCCCAAGAATTCGCGTGTAAACATTGTCTTGGTCCAAAAGCTTAAGAAGGAGTTCAGCCTTAAATATCATAAGGAAGAATGAAAAGGAAATTAAATGAAATGAAATGAAAATAGAGAGACATTTCAAAAAATTGATGTCGCCTGGGTTTGTAAGCATTCCTGGAGCCGCGAGGACTATGGTCTAATCTCTTAAGGAGATTTTCCCATCACGAATTCTCTATATTCCCATTTTTTTAAAATCCATGCAAAATATGACTTGGGGGTTTCTTGCGCTTCAGGAGTTTCCCATTGCGAGTTTGTTATATTTTTGCAATGCATTTTTTTTTTAATTAAACTTGCTTTCCAGGACTTCTCCCAGTTCCCTAGCACGAACTTTCCATTTTACCATTTCAAAAGTGTTTTTGAGATTTTTGTTTAATAAAATTTTTTTTGCATTTCAAATTTTGCATTTTTTTTTTACTTTTTCTTGCATTCTAGTTCCCCATCACAAATTTTCCAGTTTTCCATTTGAAAACCACTGCACCTACAGTAACATACAATTTTCAATTTGAAAAGCAATGAGTTTTCCGAGTTACTTTCGAAAACCCATTTTGAAATTTTTCATTTTTCCATTTGTAAGCCACTTCACTACAATAACATGCAATTTTCCCTTTGAAAATTAAGGAGTTTTCCGAGTTCTTCATCAAGAAATTTCTATTTTCTATTCGAAAACCCACTTTGAAATTTTCCATTTGAAAACCAATGCACCTGCAATTACATGCAATTTTCCCTTCGAAAACAAATGAGTTTTCCGAGTTTTTCATTAAAAAAATCTGATAAAAAAGACATTAACTTATGAACCCTGCTAGCACCCTACCCACTACCCTCCTACCCTCCATAGCTACTTGCTATCCACTTCCTCCTTATACCCGCTCGTCGCTACCCCACTACCTCGCTTCCAAGTCCATATATCAAAAGCAACAAATCTAAAAAAGGAAAAATATCGACAACAAAAAATTGTCAAGTGTATGTTTTCTTTTTCTATGAAAAACAATTTTTGACGAACTTATATTTTCTTCACTGACATTTTTTTTCTCTTTTGAAGAAAATAATTATATTTGACGAAATTAAAAACGAAGTACCTATATTGATATATTTTGTTGTAGTGTCAAAAGCATTATTATTTAACATTTGCACCGTTTGTGATTTGAAAAGTATAAATTTTGTTTGTCTTAAACCTTTTAGCCTTAATCCTCTTTAGTTTAAGACAAAAATTAAGAAAATCGGCCAACTGGTTTTTATGCCTATATGCCGCAAACGAACGGCGCTAGATTTTTATAATATGTATAGATGTATGTATGAATATATCCAATGCAATCCGAAATGGCCCCTCAGATATTTGTGAAATTTTCATGGTTAATACTGTTGTTTTCAGTGGTGGTTTCTGTGAAAGAAAAAATGTAAGAACTTCACGGAAGAGTGGGAAAACTGAAAAAACTGGAAAATCCAAACAAAGGGCAGATATTTGATTTTTTGCTTGGAATTTTTTGTTTCAAAATGTGGTTTCAAAATGTGGTTTCGAATGGAAAATAGAAAGTTCTTGATGAAGACTCACTAGTTTTCAATGGGAAAATCGCATTCAATTGTAGGTGCAAACGGGAAAATGGAAAATTTTGGATTGGAACTCGGAAAACTCTGCGAGAGCACGAATTTAGCATAGAGAGAGCATAGAATTTAAAGTTGCAAAGCTAGGAAAAATTCAGATATGTAAATAGTTCTCTAATCAAGAAAAGCTGTGCTTCTCCCATGGACCATGGATATGCGATGCGTTTTCATGGGTGTTCAATGCCCAGAATCTTTTCATTGTTTCACCTTACATCCTGTACAACACCATATTAAAATAATAAGTTAACTTTAGCTTAACGCGGGCAAAGCCGCGGGTACCAGCTAGTTAGGAATAAGAACATCCAGCCAATTTCGACCTAAGTGTGGTACAAGCGAACTTCGCGAATCAACAACTGTCAGATCAACCTTTTTTGAAACGTTATTAAAGCTAACTTCAACCTCGCTCACTCCAACTACCTTCACCTGCTCGCCCGTTATCACATGCAATTTTTTATTAACCTCTCCATTTTGATTAAATTTCAAATTTAATTCTTTAAACTCTTTTAAATTCATTATGCTTGCACATGCACCAGTATCTAACTCCATTTTTACACATTTTTCATTAATTTTAACGTTTACATAAAGAGGCTTACCATTACCTTTATAATTATCAATATTATAAATATTACCTAACCTTAGCTTATGCAGATCATCAGAATCCTCGTCTTCCGAAGCCTCCACTACATGGTTCGCCTTGCCACCAATTTGTTTTTTACGCCCTTCCTTGCATGCAGAAGCGTAGTGTCCAGTTTCTGAACAGTTATAGCACACCACCACGTGACAATCCCTAGCCCGATGCCCCGGTTTGGAACACCTGAAGCACACTGCTTTTGAACCATTTCCATTTTTTCGACTTCTAGATCGATTTCTAGAAAAACTTCGTAGTCTTTCCTGATGCGGATGACTTTCCCATGCCGAACTTTTTTTTCGTCTACCTCGTTTATCATCGTCTTTCCTCCGAATGCTGTCGACTCTACTGTGACCCACTGCACTCATGTCCTTTACCTCTTTTTCCGTCATCTCAAAGGTAAGGGCTTTGGATTTTGCTTTCTCCCAATTCAACTTGTCTTCATTTAACAAAATCGTTTTTAGCCTGTCATTCCGTACCCCGCAAACCAACTTGTCTCGTAGCGCACTCTCCAAGAATGTACCGAAATCGCACTCCTGAGCAATAGATTTGATCGCAATAAAATACTCTGCTATATTGATTCATGCGCCTTTTGATTCCGTAAGAATAATTTATAGCGCTCTGCGATGACGTTTTTCTTTGGTTGGAAGTGATTTTTTAGCTAAGATAACTGTGAAATTGCAAGAAGAACTTGGAATTTCTTATGAAAAATAAAAATCAGGTTTAAAATTCAAAATTATAATTATTTATTACTTGCGGCTAGCGCTGACTGATATGAAGTGATTATATAATTCAATAATAGTCATGTATGATCCATAGCAAACAGAGTATAAATGAAGAGAGAAAAGAGGAACGATATGAGAAATGAAGTTAATCTTAGTGTTGATAGATTAAGGTTTTAGTTTAGTACTCGCTTTCGATTTAAGTTAAGTTTAAGACATTACATATTATAAAATAAATATTTATGAATATTTAACATGCCGGGCGCCTTAAAGTATCTTCATTGATATACTTTAATTATCCATGGGTAAAGGGCATAGTTTGGTTACAGCTCGCTTGAATATTCCGTTTTGCGTTTTGACTTCTGCTACTCTAGGAATTCCGTCGTGGCCAGGTATCGTTCGAAGCACTCTGCCGAGTAACCACTTGTATGGGGGAAGATTGTCGTCTTGAAGAAGAACAAGGGTATTAGTTTTTAAAATATTCGATTGAGAGGTCCACTTATGTCGCTGTTGAAGCAAGTGAAGGTATTCGCTAGACCAGCGTTTCCAGAACACTTGCTGAAGTTGTTGCATTCTTCGGAATCTCGAAAGACGATTACTGGAAATATCAGAAATATCTGGCTCTGGGAATGATGTAAACGGGGCTCCAATCAAAAAATGACCCGGAGTAAGAGCTTCCAGATCGCCCGGGTCATCCGATAACGGCGTAATTGGTCTGGAATTTACAACGGCTTCAATTTGGACTACTAATGTACAAAGTTCCTCGAAGGTTGGTACAGCACTGCATAATACACGTATGAGATGGTGCTTGGCAGTCTTAACGGCGGCCTCCCAGAGCCCACCGAAGTGGGGTGACCGGGGTGGAATATGACGCCATTCAATTCTGTTTTGTTGACAAACTTCAGTTACCATTTGATTGTGTGAATCCCTTTGAAAGAGTTGATATAATTCTGATAGTTCATTTTTCGCACCTACGAAATTGATAGCATTATCAGAGAAGATGGTTTTGCAGATTCCTCTTCTGCCGATGAATCTTCGAAGAGCAGCAATGAAGGCCTCGGTTGATAAGTCGCTCGCAACTTCGAGATGGATAGCCTTTGTCGTAAAGCAGATGAACACACAAATATAAGCCTTTATAGGTGCTCGTCCGCGAATTTTTGAAGTTATACGCACTGGTCCACAAAAATCAATACCAGTTGTAGAAAATGGCCGGCTGGGTTGAACGCGTTCGGCTGGTAAATTTCCCATTAAAGGGTGCTTTATTTTTGGTTTAGTTCGAAAACATCTGATGCAATTGTAGACGACATTACGACACGCAACCTTTCCATCAATAGGCCAGTAGTGTTGTCGAAGTGCAGCTAATAACATTTGTGAACCTGCGTGTAAGTACATAAAATGAAAGGAGGTAATTAACATTTTTGAAATATGATGTTTGGGAAGAATAATTTGATGTTTAGAGTTATTGGGAAGAAGCGAATTTTGTAAACGACCAGTAACACGAATTAAACCAATTTTATCCAAGAAGGGATGTAAACCCTTTAAACGACTTTGACCACAGATCTCCTTCCCTTTCATCAGACAATTGTATTCGATGTTGAATTCACGACGTTGAATATTGCGTATGATTCCATTATGTGCGTGGTCAAGTTCACTTACGGTCAAAGGTCCAGTGTAACGTTGCAGTTTCTTCAGAGGCGCTAGAGAATTATTTTTGAATCTGTAACAATATCCTATAATGCGGTTGAGTTTATGCCATGAGCTTCGATGAACTATTGTTGAAAAAATGTCTAAATATTGAGTGGCGATAAGAACAGAGTTTGTGTGGCGTCTTTCGGGTATGGTATCATTGTCAGGTTCAAGTTTAAATCCTTTCCATTCTTCAGACGAATCTTGTAAAAAACTTGGACCATTGTTCCAAAAACCAGATTGCAAGAAATATTCAGGCATTACACCACGGGACAATATATCTGCCGGATTTTCTTTAGTGTACACATATTTCCATTCCTCGACTCTAGATAGTTCTTGAATTTTTGCTACACGGTTGGCAACAAATGTGTGCCATGTGTAAGAGGGTTTGGCAATCCAGGCTAGCACTATTTTAGAGTCCGTGTACAAATATCTTTCGTTGATGTTAACAGGAAGAATGTTTTGGATGCGTTCAACTAATTCAATCATCAAAAGCGCAGCGCATAGCTCTAAGCGTGGAAGTGTTACTGATTTCGTAGGAGCAACGCGTGACTTGGCGCAAATAAGACGGGTAGTAACAATTCCGTATTCATCCTTGCATCGAAGGTAACAGCAAGCACCATAAGCCTTTTCGCTGCTGTCTGAGAAAGCGTGCAGTTGAACATTACTTGGAAAGGTGTTTGAAAGGAGATGTCTGGGTATTTTCAACTTATGAAGCAATTTTAGTTGTTGGGTGTATCGATTCCATTTTTCTTGGTAAAGTATTGGCAAGGGTTGGTCCCAAGATAGTTCGAGGTTCCACAGCTCTTGGAGGAAGATTTTTCCTACAACAGTTACCGGCCCAATAAGTCCAAGTGGATCAAATATTTTGCCTATATCTGATAGAACGCTTCGTTTTGTAATGATTTCGGTCATCAATTGAAATGTGAAATAAGAAGGAATCTGCAATTGGTTCCCAAGTTAAGCCTAACGTTTTCACTACATCGTCCTTCCCGATTCGAAGCAGAGGTTCCTTATGACTTTCCTGAATGGTGCTTAGAAGAGACGGTTCATTTGCACAAAACTTCCTAAGTTCGAATCGAGCCTTTTCCAGCATGCTTATAAGTTCCTTCTGCAATGAGAGGGCATCTGATAACTCATGTGCATCAGTCATCACATCATCCACGTATGTTTCCTTTAAAATCGACTCGGAAGCCACCGGAAAATTATTTTTCTCTTCAAATGCGAGTTGATTAAGGCAACGTGTGTCCAAAAAAGGGGCAGCAGCCGTCCCATACGTCACAGTATTGAGTTCATAAAACTTGATAAGTTCAATAGGGTCTGAACGCCAAGATATCATTTGATAAGGCCTATCAATTTTATCAACAGTAATCTGTCGGTACATTTGTTTGATGTCTGTTGTGAATACCCAACGGTATGTTCGAAATCGTGTTAAAACCGTGAACAAATCTGATTGAACTGTAGGTCCCGTCATTAGCAGATCATTGAGCGAAGCGTTAGTTGTTGATTTTGTGGATGCATCAAATACCACACGTAATTTTGTGGATGAGCTTCCAGACTTAATGACACAATGGTGTGGTATAAAATAATTCTTAATGGGAATTGGTGTTGTAATTACAGTCATATGCTGTAGCGATTCATATTCGTTCATAAACAATACGTATTGCTCCTTGAGCTCAGGTTGACGTTCTAGCTTGCGCTCTAGATAAGCAAACCGCCTTTGAGCAGTTTGAAGTGAATTTCCTAATGCTGAAGGCTTATTGCGGAATGGTAAACGAACGATAAATCTGCCATCAGTTGAACGGCGAACGGTGTCTAAAAAGTGTTGTTCACAAATTCTTTCCTCTTCAGTAAGAACCTTGTGAGGTGTGCTGTGAGCTTCAAGCTCCCAAAACTGACGTACGAGTTTCTCGATTGATGCTATAGATGTGTTAGTAGTCAACTTGCATTGATATGATGTGTTTGTTTGATCACGCGAAATGCCGATTGGACCACCAACTACGTAACCAAGTTGCGTGTTTTGTAAGTGGGGAAAGTTATCTCCGAGGCGTACTTGATCTTGAAGCAGAAGATCAAAGAAAATTTCTGCTCCTATCAAAATATCGATCTTTGAAGGTTTGTTGAAATTTGGATCTGCTAAGACAACGTTAGGAGGATATCTCCAATCTTCGGTGTCAAAGTTGAAATTGGGCATTGGTTCACTTATCCGAGAAAGAATGTGGAAGCCAAGATCTGCTGAAAACGCTGTTACAAGCGATTGGATTTGCGTGTATACAATATGGCGTGCAGACGTAGAAGTCTCATCGACACCGCAGATGGGAGTAAACGATTTGTACCGCGGAAGAGCTAGTTGCAGTGCTAATGCATCTGTCATGAGATTTATTTGAGATCCTGGATCTAAGATAGCTCGAGCTTTAAATGTTTGCCCTCCTTTTCCAACGACACAAACTACAGCTGTTGCAAGGAGCGTTTGTTTGACATTAACGCCAGATTGCATAGTTGCCAAGGTGGAGGTAGTGGCAGATAGAGTCTCAGAAGAAACACCCTTGGCTGATGGTTGCAATGAGGAATTTTCGAGAGTGGCCACGGGCATTAATGGCTCGTGTAAAAGTGAATGATGGTTACCTTGACATATACGACATTTTTGTGAATCGCAAATTGGTTGATCATGTTCGAATCGAAGACAGTTAATACATAGTTTATTGTTAGTTGCAGCCAAGAGACGCTCCCTTGATGTTAGCGATAAGAATTTTGTGCATCTGTATATGAGATGATTTAATCTTGAGCAAAAAGTACATACCTTCTGAGTTTGGGTTGTAACAAAGGATGATTTAGTTACTAATGTCCGATTGCTTACCCTCGGTGCTAGTGTCGATGTTGAGGCCATAATGTGTTGAGATGTTCTTTGCTCTAACTGTTGACATCGTTTGTCCAAAAATTTAAGCAGCTCCTTGAGTGTTGGTAGCCTTTCAGTCACACGTTCGTCTATCCATCTTTCGTTGGTTGTTGTATCGAGCTTAGAAAGAATCAAACAAATAATGAGGTCATCCCAAAGACCAACAGGTCGTCCAAGTGACGTAAGGGAGCGCAAGTGAATATTCATCGTGTCAATAAGATCGCGTATGTTGCTGGCAGCCGCCTTTAAAACCGGTGGACAGTTGAGAAGTCCTTTAATGTGCTCTTCAACGATGACGGTGGTGTTTGCGTACCGATCTTTAAGGATTTTAATAGCTTCATCGTAGTTTTTTGAAGTAATGTCCATAGATTCAATGCAGCGCAACGGTTGACCCGACAGAGAAGAAATTAAGTAGTGGAATTTCGCAACGTTGTCAAGAGAATCATTATGGTCCACCAAAGACGTAAACGATTCAAAATAAGTTATCCATTTCGTATTTTCTCCGGAAAATGTGGGAAGAGTGAACTTTGGTAACTTGACCGTAGAACCACCAACAGTTGTGCTCAGAATCGTTGTGTCTTTGTTGCGTTGTTCACTCACAATGTGTTCACACTTGCTTATGGCATGTGCGAGTTTCGGCTGTACCTTAAAGTAAAGCTCTTCAAAACACGCGCGAATAGTGATTTCACCTTCTGAGCTATCTATTTCTTCTATTAATGATTAAATGGTCTGAAATTCGGTGTAGTACCCTTCCAGACTCCTTAACCGAGCTTGCAATTCGAAGACCGTAGCTTCGTTTAAGCTCTTTTCTAAAAACTCATTGACTCTGTCTTGTTGATGGACGAGCGTTTTTCGCTTTATCTTAAGATTAGCTAGTTTTTTCTCACTCATGTTTTTTTTTTTTTTATTAAATTATAAATTGTCTCATGAGAAAAACTATAAATATATTAATTACTACAAGCACACAATGAGGTCCAAAAAATTGATGATGAAAAAGTGCCGTATTGAAAAACGAATCGCCAGATTGCAAGAACAGCTATTCGACTTTCTGTGTAACCCGTTTATTAATTCCACTATATACTTGTTTATGTACCAATATAGTGGTACAGTATGACCTTTTTTTTTTCAAAGGCGAAGAAGCAGCAGTGTGTAAGCCGTTTGATGAAATATAATGAATCGTATAATATCAACTTATAATTATATGAGGTATAATTTTCCAAGACCAAGTGTCCTGTCACGGTCGCCAATGTGAAATTGCAAGAAGAACTTGGAATTTCTTATGAAAAATAAAAATCAGGCTTAAAATTCAAAATTATAATTATTTATTACTTGCGGCTAGCGCTGACTGATATGAAGTGATTATATAATTCAATAATAGTCATGTATGATCCATAGCAAACAAAGTATAAATGAAGAGAGAAAAGAGGAACGATATGAGAAATGAAGTTAATCTTAGTGTTGATAGATTAAGGTTTTAGTTTAGTACTCGCTTTCGATTTAAGTTAAGTTTAAGACATTACATATTATAAAATAAATAATTATGAATATTTAACAATAACATATAATCATATTTCAGATTAGTTGGCTTTATAGGAGATGCCAACGACTTTAAGACTTTATAGAGCTCACCACCTCCAAGAGTAATGAAATACTCCACTTTAGTTTGGTCATCAACTATTTTATTGAGCTTTAGCAATAGCTCCATTCTGTCCACCCATAGCTCAAAATCTTCACCAGGGAGGTACGTCTCCACTTGCCCAATAATAGGTTGCCTCACTTCAGTCATAATTTCTTCTTTTTTAATGACCACTTTTTCTTTTTGTTCGTCAACCTCGTCCATAAAAAGTTGTAGGGTCGCCACGGAACAAAGGCATACACCAATACACATACTTACATTAAACATAATCAGACATACATATTTCACATTAATTCACTCTACATTTTTACACTTAGCATTAGATAATTAAAAAAAAAATCAAAAGTCTCTGAGATACTTTTTGCTTGTAACCTAGGAAACAAAAATAGGAAGAAGAAAATTTTTAGGAGAGATTTTTTTTTTTTTTGGAAGAAGAATAAAGAAGTTGGCCGGAAGAGATTTTTTTTTAAAAGAATATAGAAGTTTGTTGAAAAAAAAGATGTGAATGTGAATGGTGCATGTGAGATTGGCAAATGTTCAAAGACTGCAAAAGAAGTGCTTTATCTTTTTTTCGATTTCGTTCTTGTATCTCCGGTTATGTGTCCTGAGAGTCTACATAGAAAGAGTGGTTGGATATTCATAAGAATCAACAAATAGGCAATCATCCTTCAATCCCACTTAAATAATGACAATCAATACTCCAGATCCAGTGAAATTTACAAAATAAAAAAATAGAAAAAAAAGGTTCTAAACTTCTCGTCCACACTTTCGATTTTCATAAACATACTTAAAAAAAAAGAAAAGTGCTCAAACTACCCCAACACCGCAGTGTAATAAAAGTGTTATTATTGCATTTGGAAAACCAAGAAAAAAAAATTAATTAATCAATAAAACAAATGAAACAATGAAACTATATATGTACATCATCCTACGTACCTACCTACCATCCTAAATATCCCTAATACTTACCTTTTTTCAAATACTGTGTGACTGTGTCAATTCATCAATCAACTTTTTTTTTCATATTATTAATTACCACCCTATTGCCTAGATTATTTTCTTATTCTTTTTGTATTCTCTTGTTTGTTTGAAATTATTGCTGTTCTTTCTATTTGTCATCTTCTTTTTCATAATATTATATCATAATAATTTTATATTTCCCTTATCGTTACCGAGTAGTTTTTAGTTTGTCTTTGTTTTTGTACATATTTCCCCTTAATACTTTATTCTTTTTGCGTGTTTCCTTTACATTTGTTTTTGTGCGTGCGTCGCACAGTTGTCCAAAAAGGGAAAAGTCGTGGCAAAAATACAAAATCTGATGTTTTATTTTTATTGTTTTGTTTTTTATTTCTAAGAGAAATATAGACAGAGCTTCAAAAACAGCAAACAAAATAATTTTTTGATCACTAGTTTAATTTATAGGGCTCTTCAAAGTTAGTTAATTTTTTTCTAGAGAAAAAAAAAGAAAAAAAAACATAATTCCTTATTTTCATTTTTGCGATTATGGCATATTGAATGAAAAATCTTATTTTTTGTTAATAGTTCCTGGTTTAATTACTTATAAGTAAATTTAAATTTGAAATTGAAAAAAAAATAATTTTTCAGGTTTTAATAAATGAAACAAAAAAACACCATTTTTTTACAATTTATCGAGTTTGAATAGAGCTACAAAAAAATCCATCCAAGTCCATGCATTAAGCCGAATAGGGTATGTGTATCAACCAATTGTTGAGCCAAAAGAAAAATATTTAGCTGCGCATACTTGCGCACTGCCGAGATTTTGAACTTTGAAAAAAAATAAAGGCTTGAGAAAACGCTTACTTTGGCATACCTTGACCCACGTAAACGCTTCGTTCTCTGTTAATAGTAATGCTAGCAACGATGTTAAGGTTTTAATTTTAAAAAGAAATATTAGCCATTGTAACTGCATTTACAATTTTTTTTTATCTTTTTTTTATTGGTCAGATATTATTTTTTGAAGGATGTTCCGTTGTTCTTGTCCGTGATAATTTTTGACTTTGATGTCAATTTTTTTCGAAAAATGCGTCGTAAACATAACATTTTCTTACTTTATTTTAATAATGATAATAATAATGAATAAAAAAGTCATTCATAAGGTTGTCGAAAAACCCACAAGTATCATAAAATGTATGGTACTTGTAAAAACCAGCAACGGATGAAACTTTAATTTTTTTTTCCTTTAGAATAAAAAAAAATATTATTTTGGATTTTATTACGAATATAAATTGATATAGGTTTTGCAAAATGTATTACCATATCTACCAATTTTTATAATCTGCCTACTTTAATTTTCCTATTTAAGTAGATTCCTGCAATTACTAAGCCAAAATAATCTAAGGTTGAAGGATATTTTTAATTATAGATCTTTATTTTATGGTCCAATAAAAGAGGTAGAGAGAAATATTATTATAAAATTTTGATTGATTAAAATTAAATTTTTTATTAATTTATATTAAATATTATATTAATATAGATAAATTTAACGAGTGTACAAAAAACACTTCGAATCTTTTAAAATCGAAATATAGTCACAAACTCTTGACCCCAAAACTTCACAAGATTCTGCACCACGGTGGAGAACTAATAAGCCATCAAATTTTACCAATAGGGAAACTTTCAGAGGAAGCACAGGAAGCAAGGAATAAAGATTACAAGCGATATCGATTATCCAATACTCTCAAGGTTTCAAGGAAACGACAAAATGAAGATTTATTTAATATGCTATCCATATCATCAGATCCACTTGTTTCATCTTTAAGACACGTTAGATCCCAAAAAGAGCTCAAAAAAAGCTACTGTCCAGAGCTGATTAGTCTATTAAATATTAAAAGTGATGATGATGGCAGTGAACTTTTTACTGAAAATTTTTAATTATTGTTTAAGATAGTTTATGTATATTTTTTTATTTAATATATGTATACCTATCCTATATGTTTTTAATTATACTTGATTTTTTGTTTTTAGCTTCTTTTTTTTTGGTCCGTTTATTTTTTCCCTTTGCTGTTTCACATAAAATATGTCACTTAAAAAGGTATACACCATTATTATTGACCGCTTAAAGCAAAAAAAAAAAAGTTTCTTTGCCAAATTTTCGCATCCACTGTTGTGATGAATTTTATTTAAGAACACGCTATAAACACTTAGGGGGCCATCATTTTGTTTTTATCAACATTTGCAAAATAAAAGACAATTTTTAAAGTTTTACTTCAATTCTTTTTTCTATAAATTTCGTTTTTTGAGAAAATCTGTTTTCGGCCGATGATTCCGAAACACCCTGTGAAATAATTTTCTTGAAATTCATTGGTGTAACAGCCCTGGAAATTTCCTTCAAATTAAAAAAAAAAATTATACCGCTGCCTCAATTCGTTCAAAAGTTATGATTTTTGCAACGAGATAAGTCATTTTGGACAACCGTGCGTCGTCGAAATTCACTCGGGTTGTTTTTGTTTTGTTATTGTTTGTTTGTCAAATATCATTTACATTCACAGGCTAACTGAGTCTACTACATGTGCGCACAGGTGGAGATGCAGAAAAAAGCAAAAAGGTATGTGAATGTGTTAGTTTTTTTTTTCGTTTTGTTTTGAACATTTGTTTTCGTTTTGCAATAAAATTATAACCCGAGGGCATTGACTTTTGGCACACTTTTTATTCCAATGAAATTCTGTTTGACCTAATTAAGTTTAAATCAGCTGTATTTATTGTGTTGCGTTTATGAAAACAATCCTTTAGCTCATATTCTTACTTAATTTGTTCTTATTTGTCTTAAACATACACGTTACTGATATTTGTTAATTATTAAATAGATTCATGAATATACATATTAAATCAATTTTAAAACATGAAACTGATTCTTGTCAATTCAAATACGAACATGGACAAGGTTTAAAAAAATATTTCAGGGGGGTGCCAAATGGTGATCGAACCATGAAATCCATGGACAGGTGAGTTTCCACAGGTGAGGTCGATGACTTTTTTTTGGGGCTGTCGCATATTTTTTGAGCGCGCGGCAGCCAAGGTGCCATCTCAGTTCTGAGTTTGGCAGTGGGGCGGGATGCTCAAGGGTGCCGTTAACACCTAAGGCACCCGTGTATCAAAAGGACTGGTAAGCTAATCAGTCCAGAAATTGTTGGTTAATTTTCAAACATATTTAGATTCTTTTAATTAACGTAACGTAGCATACTTTTAATGTTCGTATTTTGTCAGTCCTTGTCACATTATTTTGTTGTCCTAGTTTGTTTAATTTTTCTTTTTTTGTGTAAATTGTGATCTTTTTAAATAATTTTGAAACAGGCATGATGTAAAATTACGGTAGTCCAGTCTGGCGGACCAAGAACCCACTCCCACATCCGACGAGCTCAGCTAAAATAAAGCATGCCTGGCCTGGTCGCTGCCAACTGGACACTTTTCCATCCAAGGTTTTTCGTGTAGGATCTGTACCTACAGGATGGAAAAGTTGAAGAAAATTTTATACCGTTACAGATGGCGCCCAACGTGGGGCTCAATTTCTTTAAGGGTACCTTCTGTGCTCTTGAAATTTTGTTTGCTCCATAAAATGTTTTTTTTTTTCTTTTCTCCGGGTAATAATTTTTTTTTAACTTCATTTCGTCATTCTTTCATTTCATTTTCATTTTGTTTTATATGTTTGAGAGTGAGAAAACGATTTCTGAAATCTTCTTTCAAGGCTTTTTAGTTTGGAATCCTAGTCCAACAATGGGTGTTAGATTCTGTTGTCTGCTGCTTTGATTTTGAATTTTTAAGTTTTGTTGGGAGATAGAGAATTTCAAATGTCTTTGATTTGAATTCGTTTGGATCAAACTGCTTTTGAATTTCTCGACACTGTTGAAGTTTTTGCAAGTTATTGGGCTCATTGTCCGGAAGAGGATGTTTTAACATCTCTTTGTCAGTTGCGGTGGACACATGCTTGCAAATTCTTTAACAAACTTGATCCTTGTTTTGATATCCTTATGGTGAAAGCTTAATATCTGCTGTCCGGGTTGGAAAAATACAATGTCTAACTGTCTGTTGCGGCATTTACTTTTGCAATCACCATAGGTTGTGTCTGAGCAGGATCAAAGTCTCTGATGAGCTGAAACTCCTTTTGGTACACAAGTGGATCGCACTGGGTCGGTAGTCTTTTCGTGGAAAAGCCATTTGTCACTCCCCTATATTTTTATGAATTGTCAATAAATCCTATTAAGATTTTTTTTTGTTATCTTTTTAAGTACGTATATACTGCAAAAACTTTATTCAAACATATTTCAAAATGTCTAATCACGAAAAGAAAACTTCTTCAAAGCTCTTTAATGACGAACTTCCATCCTGTTCTCGAAAGGTCGCCACGAATAAAGAGCGCGTATTTTCTGAACCACCAACTCAAGTGCGATTCCATTCAACGAATCCTTTCTCTCTATTTAGTGAGGTTATGCCGTATCCCAATATAAACCCTAAAAAGAAAGGTGACTTTATTGATTTAACTTTTGAAAAGCCACAACAAACTTCAACACCTTGTGTTAAATCACGTCCATTAAACGATTTTTCCGATCTTAACGATAGAATCCGGGAATTGGTTGTTTCAAATGCACAGCAACAAAATGATATTGTTTTGCAGAAAATTGAGCAAAAATTATAAAATGAGAGAAGGATTCTTCGTGAAGAGGTCGTTGAGGTAATCCGGCAAACAGTAAATTCTTCAGCCATTTCATTCTTGCCCACAAACACTAACACTCAGTTTTTAGACCATACAAACAATAATCAACAATACTCACATGCACACAATATACATTTGGAGGAACAAAACCATATACCATTCAATCACAATCAAGACCAACACTTTTTACAAAGACAACGCCATACAGCTAGACACAATAAACAAACACACGACTTCCACAAATGGGGCCTCAAATACGACAACATAAACATGACAATCGATGATTTTTTGTTCCGTTTAGGACACCTTCAGCAATCGTATGGGGTGGAGTGGGAAGAGATCCACAGCAATTTTCATCATTTTATTGACGGTGAGGTGACTGTTTGGTACTGGGTACATTTGAAGACACATCCGGGACAACTTTGGAATGAATTTAGGATCGCGTTAACAGAACATTTTGGGACACTTGAGACTGAGGACGAACTGGGTAGGAAACTGGACGATAGGAAACAGAGTTGGAATGAGCCATTTGACAAGTTGTACTCTGACATTCTTAAGCTGAACTCGAAGCTTAGAACACCTAGGAATTCTGAAAAGCTAATTTTCCTTATTCGCCAGAACGTACGTTCTGAAATCGGAAGCAAGCTTTTAACCTTCAAGACAGCAAGTTTGCCAGAAATGGTTTATACATGCCGAAACATCGAAAAGTACAACTTGCAACATACAAGACAAAGACAAATTTTAATTAATCAGCCACATACACACAGAAGGGTAAACGAACTCGATTTTGAAAATTTTGACGAAGCCTTCGAGGCACCTGTTGAGGCCGTCAAGTTTTCAGGACCGGGGGAAGTTGGAAAAACGGTAGAATGCTAGAACTGCAGGGCTATTGGGCACACATTTAGAGAATGCCAAAGTTCCAAGCAATCACTGTTTTGCTTTAAATGTGGACGTCCAGATGTAACCTCTCCTTTTTGTCCCTGTTCGGGAAACGTGAGAAGGAGCAATTCAAACCCCGGAGAACATTGCTCTCAAGTAAAGAGACCGGGCAACCCGTTCAGAAGACAGTAATTACTGATAATTCAAATCTACAACCGGATGTATCAAAAAACGGACACATACACATATTACAAAGACAACCTCAACATGACACCATTACACCTATTACACCTACATCTAAACAACACAACAACACCACGCGACCCACACTACACGAAAGACTTTTGAATTACGAACAAGTACGCGCTCGCATTTTCAACTCCGATTCAAGCCAACACTTTACAAGTTGCAAAGTTGCAAAACTACGACAACGCTTTGCAGATAAGAAAACAATGTACAGAGCCATATCTTCTACAACTTTGTTGAATAATGACGATCCAAGACCTTATGCAAACGTCAAGATTTGCAACAAAAATGTCCTTGGTCTTCTCGACTCAGGAGCGTCAATTAGTTGTCTGGGGTTAGATGCTTTGGAGTTCCTTCGGGAAAACGGAATTCCTTATAAAAAGCTCTCATTGGCGGTCAGTACGGCGAGTGGACAGAGACAAGACATTATTGGTTCTGCAACTGTAAGTGTTGAATATAAGGGGTTGGAAAGGCTGATGTGTTTCTTCGTAGTTCCAACATTAGAGCAAAAACTTTACCTGGGGGTCGATTTTTGGAAGCTGTTTAACGTTGCTCCTCAAATAATTTCTGAGTTAAATCTTCAGACTACCCAAACCATTCAAATGAACCCAAATGCTCATCAATTGGCATCAGAGCAGTTAGCAATGTTAGAGGAAGCGAAAACATTGTTTCCATCTTATGCGGTACATGGCCTAGGACGGACAAATTGTGAGAGTCACCACATTGACACTGGTGATGCAGTTCCCATTAAGCAAAGGCACTATCCTGTTTCTCCGGCGGTACAAAAGCTTCTATATGAGGAGGTAGACCCCATGTTTCAGTTGGGCGTAATTGAAGAAAGCACTAGTGCTTGGAGCTCTCCTGTGGTTTTAGTCAAGAAGTCAAACGGCAAACACAGACTCTGTCTAGACTTTAGGAAGGTCAATTCCGTTACAAAGAAATATGCAGGTCCGGTTCCAAATATAGAAGGCTTGCTAAGTCGGCTTTCAAAGTCACATTTCTTTTCGAGTGTGGATTTGAAAGACGCCTTTTGGCAAATACCGTTGGATGAAAGTTCAAAGGAAAAGACTGCTTTTACTATTCCGGGACTGCCTCTTCTCCAATTTACTGTTATGTCATTTGGTTTATGCAACGCTTTACAGCGCATGTGTAAATTAATTGACAAGGTCATACCGCATCAGTATAGAGAAAATGTTTTTCCTTACGTTGATGACATATTAATTGCTACCCCTACTTTTGAAGAGCATATAAGGATGCTCAAGATAGTTGCTGCGCGACTGAAACAAGCGGGGCTTACTATTAATTTAGAAAAGTCAAAGTTTTGTTTCAAAGAGTTGGATTATCTTGGGTATGTTGTGGGTGAGGGATGTTTGAAGACCAACTCAGAAAAGATTTCCGCGATCACGGAGTTTTCAGTTCCTACAAGCGTTCGTCAGGTAAGGCGATTTCTTGGGCTTTCTGGTTGGTACCGTAGATTTGTGAATAATTATTCTGGACTTGCGGCACCAATCACAAATACTTTGAAGAAAGGTGTTAAATTTGAGTTTGGTGAAGATGCACTTGTTGCATTTAACCAGCTTAAAGAGGCACTCACTACTGCTCCAATTCTACAGACACCCAATTACACTAAACCATTCAAGATCCTTTGTGACGCCTCGAGTACCGGTGTTGGTTGTGTGCTTTGCCAGGAGGACGATGAAGGTGTGGAACGCCCTATTTACTACTACTCCCATAAACTCACAAAATCTCAACGAAATTTTTCTGTGACTGAACAGGAATGTTTGGCTGCGGTTTTGGGAGTTAAGAAATTTTGACCTTACGTAGAAGGACATACTTTTAAAATAGTAACCGATCATGCTAGCTTGAAGTGGTTGATGAACCAGAAGGACCTTCATGGTAGGTTGGCAAGATGGAGTTTGAAGCTTCAAGGCTTCGATTTTGACATTGAACATCGAAAAGGATCTCAACACGTTGTTCCGGACGCACTATCGCGAGTATACGCTGTTGATGCCCTTGAAAATGTTCCTTTGTTAGAGAGTCCACATGATGTCCTTCATATTGACCTGAATGATTTAAGCTTTAAATCAGAGGAATATATGAAGTTAGTCGAGACAATCAAAGAAAACGAAGGTCAGCTTCCTGATCTTCAAATCTCTGATGGGTTTGTGTACAAAAAAGTCAAACACTGTACCGGCAACCCAGTTGAAGACGACATGGTGTGGAAACTTTGGGTTCCATCAATGTTAACTAAATCCTTGATTCTTCTCGCACATCAACCTCCTAAGGCTGCGCATGGTGGTATTGCTAAGACCTTGTATCGTCTTCGTAATAGATTTTACTGGCCAAATATGGCGGCTGAAGTAAATTTTATTGTATCGAATTGTGACGTGTGCAAGGTCTCGAAAGCTCCTAATACGATTTTAAGGCCGAAAATGGGAAAGGCGTATGAAGTGGAAAGGCCGTACCAACACATTTTTATCGACTTTTTGGGACCTTATCCTAGATCAACAAAGGGGCATACTCACATAATTGTCTGCTTGGAGCAACTGACAAAATTCGTTCATGTTCATCCACTTCGACAGGCTTCCACTGAGAATGCGGTGCGTTTTCTGGAGGAAGAAATTTTCTCGGTTTTCGGTGTTCCGGAATCGTTGTTGTCTGACAATGGCAAACAATTTGTCAGCAAGGACTTTTCCAAGTTTTTGGATTTATACGGAGTCACTCATGTTAAAACAGCAGTGTATTCACCACAGGCGAACGCAAGTGAGAGAGTTAATCGGTCTATACTCAGTGCTATTCGATCCTACTTAGGGAAAGATCAAAGGCACTGGGATAGACAACTTTGCTCTATCGCTTCTGCTCTCCGGACGACGGTTCACTCTGCCATAGACATGTCTCCGTATGAAGCACTATTTGGACAGTCAAAAATAGAACACGGTTCCGACTACCAATTACTGAGGAATTTGCATTCCATAAATAATCCCGAATTTGATGTGGTGCCGAAGTCGTCTAAGATGAACATGATCCATAGCCGCCTGAAAGACTCATTGGATCATGCCCATAGAGTGTACGAACGAAAATATAATTTGAGAAGTAAGGACGTGCAATTCCAAGTAGGCGATATTGTGTTTAAATGTAACTTTGTACAAAGCGATGCTTTCAAGCGCCTGAATGCAAAGCTTTGCCCAAAGTTTGTTAAGGCCAGAATGAGGAGTAGTCACGGAAACAGCCTTTATGAACTTGAAGACATGAAGGGTGTTTCCTTGGGTATTTTTCACGCCAAGGACATAAGGACTTGAAAACACACTCGGACAACACATGTACACATCACAATGCACAACACGACATTGAAAATTGACACCCGAAAAACGGAACAAACGGCTCCTTTTCCATTCCATCCCTGGAACGCTGGCGTTCGGCGGAATGCAATGTTTTGTAGGGTCGCAACGGAACAAAGGCATACACCAATACACATACTTACATTAAACATAATCAGACATACATATTTCACATTAATTCACTCTACATTTTTACACTTAGCATTAGATAATTAAAAAAAAAATCAAAAGTCTCTGAGATACTTTTTGCTTGTAACCTAGGAAACAAAAATAGGAAGAAGAAAATTGTTATTCCTAGAGGAGAGATTTTTTTTTTTTTTGGAAGAAGAATTAAAGAAGTTGGCCGGAAGAGATTTTTTTTTAAAAAGAATATAGAAGTTTGTTGAAGAAAAAAGATGTGAATGTGAATGGTGCATGTGAGATTGGCAATTGTTCAAAGACTGCAAAAGAAGTGCTTTATCTTTTTTTCGATTTCGTTCTTGTATCTCCGGTTATGTGTCCTGAGAGTCTACATAGAAAGAGTGGTTGGATATTCATAAGAATCAACAAATAGGCAATCATCCTTCAATCCCACTTAAATAATGACAATCAATACTCCAGATCCAGTGAAATTTACAAAATAAAAAAATAGAAAAAAAAGCTTCTAAACTTCTCGTCCACACTTTCGATTTTCATAAACATACTTAAAAAAAAAGAAAAGTGCTCAAACTACCCCAACACCGCAGTGTAATAAAAGTGTTATTATTGCATTTGGAAAACCAAGAAAAAAAAATTAATTAATCAATAAAACAAATGAAACAATGAAACTATATATGTACATCATCCTACGTACCTACCTACCATCCTAAATATCCCTAATACTTACCTTTTTCAAATACTGTGTGACTGTGTCAATTCATCAATCAACTTTTTTTTTTTCATATTATTAATTACCACCCTATTGCCTAGATTATTTTCTTATTCTTTTTGCATTCTCTTGTTTGTTTGAAATTATTGCTGTTCTTTCTATTTGTCATCTTCTTTTTCATAATATTATATCATAATAATTTTATATTTCCCTTATCGTTACCGAGTAGTTTTTAGTTTGTCTTTGTTTTTGTACATATTTCCCCTTAATACTTTATTCTTTTTGCGTGTTTCCTTTACATTTGTTTTTGTGCGTGCGTCGTCGAAATTCACTCGGGTTGTTTTTGTTTTGTTATTGTTTGTTTGTCAAATATCATTTACATTCACAGGCTAACTGAGTCTACTACATGTGCGCACAGGTGGAGATGCAGAAAAAAGCAAAAAGGTATGTGAATGTGTTAGTTTTTTTTTCGTTTTGTTTTGAACATTTGTTTTCGTTTTGCAATAAAATTATAACCCGAGGGCATTGACTTTTGGCACACTTTTTATTCCAATGAAATTCTGTTTGACCTAATTAAGTTTAAATCAGCTGTATTTATTGTGTTGCGTTTATGAAAACAATCCTTTAGCTCATATTCTTACTTAATTTGTTCTTATTTGTCTTAAACATACACGTTACTGATATTTGTTAATTATTAAATAGATTCATGAATATACATATTAAATCAATTTTAAAACATGAAACTGATTCTTGTCAATTCAAATACGAACATGGACAAGGTTTAAAAAAATATTTCAGGGGGGTGCCAAATGGTGATCGAACCATGAAATCCATGGACAGGTGAGTTTCCACAGGTGAGGTCGATGACTTTTTTTTGGGGCTGTCGCATATTTTTTTAACGCGCGGCAGCCAAGGTGCCATCTCAGTTCTGAGTTTGGCAGTGGGGCGGGATGCTCAAGGGTGCCGTTAACACCTAAGGCACCCGTGTATCAAAAGGACTGGTAAGCTAATCAGTCCAGAAATTGTTGGTTAATTTTCAAACATATTTAGATTCTTTTAATTAACGTAACGTAGCATACTTTTAATGTTCGTATTTTGTCAGTCCTTGTCACATTATTTTGCTGTCCTAGTTTGTTTAATTTTTCTTTTTTTGTGTAAATTGTGATCTTTTTAAATAATTTTGAAACAGGCATGATGTAAAATTACGGTAGTCCAGTCTGGCGGACCAAGAACCCACTCCCACATCCGACGAGCTCAGCTAAAATAAAGCATGCCTGGCCTGGTCACTGCCAACTGGACACTTTTCCATCCAAGGTTTTTCGTGTAGGATCTGTACCTACAGGATGGAAAAGTTAAAGAAAATTTTATACCGTTACAAAGTTAAAGCTGTTGAAATTTGAAAACTTTCTCTTTATTTTCTCATAAAGTGGCATCACTCTCATTTGAATTGTTCACTTTTTACATAAAAAAATTTGCCACTCTATTTATCTCTTTTCATCAAACTTTGTAATTAAATTAGTATATACTTGAATTGAACTGTAAATCTGAGCAGTAAAAAAGACATGCAAATTAAGAATTCTAGAAGAGTTATAAATTTTCTTTGACCCGATATTGTTCGGTTTTTTTCTGTATTATATAAAACGTTTAAGAAAGTTTTTCATTTTCCTGGACTTAAAATTATCTTCATGGTGCCGAAACCCGGGAATTGTGTCGGAAAATCAAAGGGCACGGTAGTGCCCAGCCAAGTTCTAGCACAGCCAAGTTCTAGCATTGACTGACTGACTCACTGACTGACTGACTGATCATCAAAATTATGAAGCACTTCTAACAATAGCAGAATCTTGAAATTTGGTACAATGGTAGGTTTTCGGGTGTATACAAAGGAAAAAATCGAAAATTTCAATTTGCTCATTCAGGGGGCGTGGTATCCGCCTACTTTCTTAAACTGGTCGTAGGATCTTGAAATTTGGAATTCTTTAAAGGTTTTGGTTGAATAACATGAAAAAAATGAGAAAATTTTTTTTTCCGTTTAGGGGCGTGGTATCCGCCTACTTTCTTAACATGGTAGAAAACGTTTCAATTCGAAATTCTAATCGGATTTCGGTTGAGTATAAGAGAAAATATAAGTATAAAAATGCAGTTTCATTAAAGGGGCGTGGCTGCCGCCCACTTTCTTAAAATGGTCATAGGATGTTGAAATTTAGAATTCTGGTTTGTTTAACTTCATAAAACTCCATGAGTAACTTTCTTTACTGGTTTCGCAATGGACCCTTGGGGTCTTAATGTGACATCTAGACAGCCACTCTAACCTAACCTACCTATTATTTATTTATAAATTGGCAGAGCAATTAGAGAGTTAAAGTTTGCAAATTGCTAGCTTATTAAGTTATTTCAAGGTTCATGCTTCCATAAAAAACTTTGCAAAAAGATGTGAAATCAGAACAAAAACATAAAATGTAAAAAAAGGGCCAAGTTCTCTTATGTGCGAACAACACTGTGTAAAAAGTCAGCCACCAAAAGTAATGAGATCTAAAAGAACACCAAGTTCTTACATGTAATAAAAGTGTTATATTGAATATTTTTAATCGTAGAAGATAATACAACAATATTAAAAGAAAATAGAAAATAGTTTGGATGAAAATTTACAAGTTCGCTTGGCAAGTTTTCGTTTGAAGCGTGATTAGTAACATTTTAAAACTTGAACAGTGAACTTGTAAATTTTCATCCAAACTATTTTCTATTTTCTTTTAATATTGTTGTATTATCTTCTACGATTTAAAATATTCAATATTACTCTTTTATTACATGTAAGAACTTGGCGTTCTTTTAGATCTCATTACTTTTGGTGGCTGACCTTTTACACAGTGTTGTTCGCACATAAGAGAACTTGGCTCTTTTTTACATTTTATGTTTTTGTTCTGATTTCACTTCTTTTTGCAAAGTTTTTTATGGAAGCATGAACCTTGAAATAACTTAATTAGCTAGCAATTTGCAAAATTTAACTCTCTAATTGCTCTGCCAATTTATAAATAAATTATAGGTAGTTTAGGTTAGAGTGGCTGTGTAGATGTCACATTAAGACCCCAAGGGCCCATTGCGAAACCAGTAAAGAAAGTTACTCGTGGAGTCTTATGAAGTTAAACAAACCAGAATTCTAAATTTCAACATCCTATGACCATCTTAAGAAAGTTGGCGGCAGCCACGCCCCTTTAATGAAACTGCATTTTTATACTTATATTTTCTCTTATACTCAACCGAAACCCTATCAGAATTTCGAATTGAAACGTTTTCGACCATTTTAAGAAAGTGGGCGGATACCACGCCCCTAAACGGAAATAATTTTTTTTCTTATTTTTTTCATGTTATTCAACCAAAACCTTAAAAGAATTCCAAATTTCAAGATCCTACGACCAGCTTTAGAAAGTGGGCGGATACCACGCCCCCTGAATGAGCAAACTGAAATTCTCGATTTTTTTCCTTTGTATACATCCGAAAACCTACCATTGTACCAAATTTCAAGATTCTGCTATTGTTAGAAGTGCTTCATAATTTTGATGATCAGTCAGTCAGTCAGTCAGTCAGTCAGTCAGTCAGTCAGTCAGTCAGTCAATTACGGTTTTTGAAATTTTTATTGTTCAATATCTAAGGAAGTAGTGGTTCTATAAAATTATGTTTTTCACAGGGCCTTTGTGCTCATGAAGTGAATACGCAATTCAAATTTGAAGCTTCTAACTCTATGGGTTCAAAAGTTATGGGGGGTTAAAAATGTGCTTGAGTTCCATCCTGTAAAAAGGGAGTAGTGCTAGAACTTGGTTATATTTGCAGGTGGGAAAGCCAATCCCCCGTTCTTCGACGCTGCAGAATCTCAATGTGTGTCTGGATGATGACGGCTTTCTCTGCTTAAATACTAGGCTTCAAGAACTCGATGAACCACTTGTTGTAGTGAACCCCATTATCCTACCAAAAGGAGGTTATTTAACCAGATTAATCGCTCAACATTTTCACGAACTTACCTTACATGGAGGTGTCAATACAGTTTTGGCGAGGATGCGCGAAAGGTTTTGGATGCCAGCTGAACGTCAACTAATTAAAAAGGTAATTGCTAATTGCCCAATTTGCAAGCGTATGAGAGGTAAACCTGGTTCGCAACCGTTTGCACCATTGCCCTTGGAACGATTAGTGGCAACTTGGCCTTTTGAAACAGTTGGAGTGGACTTCGCTGGCCCATTGTATACACCCATCAACGATGAAGAAAATAGCCAGAAGGTTTATATCATGATTTTCACGTGTGCAGTTGTTCGAGCCTTGCATTTAGAATTGGTGTTTGACCTGACTACTGAGAGCTGCTTATTGGCTATAAGGAGATTTATAGCAAGGAGGGGCTGCCCAAACGTTATCTACTCTGACAACGCTAAAACCTTCAAGAAAGCAGCCATCGAAGTCAAAAACATTGGAGAGATCTTTAACAACGAAATTTTTTATGGATTTCTCAGCAATCGAGGGATCATCTGGCGTTTTAGTGTTGAAAGAGCGCCTTGGTGGGGCGGTTTTTGGGAGCGAATGGTGAAAAGCGTGAAAGCCATTCTCAAGGTAACTATCTGGAAAGCAAAGGTTGACATTGATGAGCTACACACTCTTTTGACGGAAGCTGAGAGAATAATAAACATGAGACCTCTCACTTATATAAGTAACGATCCACTCGACCTATCACCGCTAACACCCAATAGCTTCCTCACTGGTACTTGCAGTCAAGTTCATGTCGACAATGAATATCGTAAAAATCAAATCTCATCTTCGGATCTACGGACTAAATGGATGGCGAAACTGAAGTACACCTCGCTTCTTTGGAAAAGATGGAAGACCGAGTATTTGGGCCTGCTGCGTTCAGCCCATCATTCTAATAAGACCTTTGTAAAAGACAGTCGTTCTCTGACTTTCGAGCAGGAAAGACTTTGGCAGTGTAGTTTATTTTCAAGTGTGGTGAAAAGTAGAAAAGTTACAAGTAGTTAAATAGTCAATAGTTTCTCAACTTAAAGAATAGCTGAGTGCTAGCGTGTCGGCTCGAGAACTCAGGGTCGTGAGTTCGAGCCCCAGTATTGGTGGAATTTTTTTATTCCGATATTGAGTTGTCATGATTAATATAATCAAAGACAAGGCGGCAGAGGCATTGAAAAATGCTTCTGCGAAGACATCGGTTGCTAAGCAAGTAGCGGACGAAGAGAACAATCCCGCAAGTGACAGCGACAAAAGTAATAAAAGGAGGAGGAGCCTAAGACCAAAACCGTATTTGGATGGTAAAAGGCCAGCTACCATCTCAGCCAAGCTGCAAGCTGAGGTGGGTGACATTGAAAGGGCAGCGAAGACAACGGCAACGAGAAAAATACAACGGCAAATGGAAGACGACACTTGTTCCGACGACTCTGTGGAGTACATGTCCGGAGAAGGGGAGGGGCGGTACAGGTCCGGCAGCAATAGATTTAGTGAGCTGTCCACCGAGTTAAGTGATGAGGAGGTAGAAGACGCCCTCCTTACAAAGCAAGCTAGCATCGAAAACTGCGAGAAAATAATTAATACGCTGAAGGAGGAAATAAAACCCCTGCTGCTCCGCCTGAAGCAAAAGCAAGATGCGCGCCGGGAAGAAGAGGCAGCCGAATTGAAAAGAAGGCAACTGCAGAGGCAGCAGCAGCTACAACTTCAGCAGCAAAAACAACAACAACAACCACAGCAGCAAAAACAACAACAACCACAGCAGCAGCAACAGCAAAAACAAGTTGCTGCTCATAACAAGCAACAACAAAGACAACCGCCTAGACCCAACACAGGGGCGGCACCATCAGGCCCCAGCACATCGGGGGCCACCAAACAATTGGCGGCAGCAGCACCAAAGCTACCCGCAACACCAGCTGTAGTACCAGCAGCAGCACCATCAGCAGCACCAGCAGCAGGAAGACCAGCATCACCACCACCAGCAGCATCAACATCGGCAGCAGCGAGGCAGCAACCCCAGCAACACCAGAAGCAGCCACAGCCCACAAGGAATAATAAGAATGTGCCACCTATCAGGACCCACAAGATAGACCTGGAAGACGTAAAACAGGTATGCAAGTCGGCCACTAACGGTAACTTTTACATAAAGATTATTAATGAAAAAGAAAAAAGGTATTCGGTGCAATGCTTCACATTGCCCGAATACAACATTGTTAAAGATTTCTTGACGGAGGCCACAGCTGAGTTCTTCAGCTTCACGCCTCGAAGCGAAAAATTGAAAACGGTCCTTCTAAAGGGCATCAGTTCCTGCACGGAACCTGAGGCGCTCTTAGATGAGCTCCGTCAAAAAGCGGGTAACGATCTCGAGTTTATCGGGGTCAAGCCGTTTTCGACGGTCAAGTCTAGGCGTGGGGGTTACAAGCTCCCAATGTTCCTTGTTACCTTATCGCCCCAAAGCAAGCTGGAAAGTCTAAGGAGTATTTCCGTCCTAGACTTCCAAGTTGTAAGATGGGAAAAACTAACGAGGCACGACGACATGCTACAATGCATGCGCTGCCAAAGGTTCGGCCATGCCGCAGCCAACTGCCAAATGCAGGAGCGTTGCGTCAAGTGCGCAGAAACCCACATAAGAGGGGAATGCAGGTTAGGTACGGAGCGGGTTGAAGACTTAACCCAGCTCAAGTGCATTATCTGTGGAAACGAGGGGCACCCTGCTAATTATAGGGGCTGCCCTAAGGTCCAACAAATGAAAGAAAAACAGGCCAGTCAAAAGGCCGTAGAAAGTCGACCACTACGACAAGCTCCAAAAGCAAATTCATTCGTTAGGCCCGATATTTCTTACGCGAACTCTGCGAAAGGAATGGGTAACGCGAAACAGGCTCCACCACCGGTCGCCCCACAGGCCCAAGTGCCTAAGGCACCGGCGGGGCAGCCAGACATTGTGGCCTTGTTGGTTGCCATTCAAGGACAACTAGCAGGACTGCAAAGTCAGATCTTGGAGCAAGCCGGAAGAGTAGATAAACTCTACTCTATGATGGCTGGCCAAGCGCAAATTCACGGTTAAGGGCGCGCTGCCGGAGACGCGCCTAAGGATCCTAGCTGTGAATGTAAATTCACTGATTAGGATTGAACGCCGAGCTAATTTGTTCCAGTTGTTGAAAGACCACAGTCCCGATGTCTTCATGGCTAGCGAAACCAAGCTAAACCAGAAACATAAACTGACTAACAACAATTACAATATCGTAAGAAGGGATCGACCCGACTCTACTCAAGGAGGCGGTGTTGCCATCTTCATACGAAAGGGCATTAATTATAAAGTCATATACAATAATGATTTGCGAAAGCTCAGGACGCTAGAAGTTTGCGTCGTATGCATCTCTCTCACTCAAGGGAAGCGGATGAATATGATTGCGGCTTATGCGGCTGAAGCTCCGCAGGCTACTATCTTTATTTCAGAGCTCGAGATTCTCTTCAGAGTACTAAAACTGAGCTTGGAAGAAAACTACTTCGTTATGGCCGGAGATTTGAACGCCAAACATGAAGATTGGGGAAATCAAACAAATAATCCAAGAGGTAATCATCTTTTTAATTTGATGAATCTTCACAGTGTTGAATATGGTGTCGACCTGCTGGCTACTGAAAGGCCGTCGTTCCCAAGGAGCGGTTCCTTCCTGGACCTTTTGCTGTACGATACCAGACTGACAATAACGGACAAAGTGGGTAATCACCCTCGAAACTGTTTACAAACAATCGAGTACGACAGTGATCACTGTGGCTTGGCTGCTGTAATTCAGATTCCAAACGAGCGCGTGGAGTTGGATGAATACGTTCCAACGTATTCTTACAATTACAGTAAGATGCGCTGGCCTCGTTTCACCAACGCCCTAGCGAGAGAACTCCGTTCGAGTGACATAGCCCCACCAAATAACAGGAACCTAACAAACAACGAAATCGACCAACATCTACAACAGATGGACGAAACGATAAAACGAACGATGGAACGGACAATACCGAAATACAAGGAACGCGACCAAAACGACGTCTACAGAAACGCGACTATAGACGCACTTCACAGACATAAAAGTGGACTACTGACAAGACTGAAAAACTTGTACAGACGCTTCACAGACCCACACGACCTGGAGATTAGGGCACTGAAGTCGTCGATCAAAAACATCAACCAACTGATTAAAGAAAACTATAGACTTTCTATCAATTTGTTTTGGGACAACAAAATTCGGGCCGTCAATTCTAGCGACCCGAGTATGTTTCCCCAAATCAATAAGATATTTAGAAAAAACAATCAGAACGACCTTCCGTGCCTGAAACTCCAGAGGACTATAGAGAACAGAGACGTACTCCTGACAGCGCAAATTGATCCTGAGGAAGCCGTCTTGGATGATGACTACTTTGTGATTGAAGATCCGCAGGAGAAAGTGGAGACAGTTGGTGCTGCTTTCCAGCAAGTCTATAGGGTGAATGCTTGCACTCGCCCGAACCACGACCTGGAGAACAGAGCCTTACTTCATCACTTCTACCTGAGGAATGATATTTCGCAGTGGCGATCCGAGAACCGCGGTTTTACACGGTTTGATGACGACCTTTTAGCAAACGCTATAATCGCCGAACGAACGGGGCCAAGTCCCTTGCTCATCACGAAGGTAGAACTCCAGCTCATCTTCAATTCAATAAAGAACAAGAAGTCAGCAGGTGTCGACGGTATATCCAACATTGTACTAAGACACTTACCGATTGAGGCAATAGACATCTACACCACTCTGTTAAACAACGCGCTGAATAATGCATATTATCCAGAGCGTTGGAAGACAGCTGTGGTTCATCCTCTCCCGAAAAAGGGAAAGGACAACTCCAATCCTTCAAATCTCCGGTCAATAAGTCTCCTTCCAAGCATCAGCAAGGTATTCGAAAAGATAATCAATAGGGCTCTGGCTGAGTGGGCTGCGGACAACAAAATAATTCCGGATAACCAGTTCGGGTTCAAGGCGGGACATGACACCATTCATGCCGCGTCTAAGCTCGTTTCTGATATCCAATGGAATAAGTCCAAGAAACAATGCACGGGTGCTGTTCTGGTTGATTTAGAGAAGGCCTTCGACACCGTATGGTTAGAAGGTTTGTACCTTAAGCTCACCAGACTAGGCATCAGTAAACCATTGTTGTATATGCTTCATGATATGCTCAACGGTAGAAAGTTTGTTGTCAAAAGTGGCAATGTAACTTCTACCACCACCTTTGAAATTAAAAACGGTCTTCAACAGGGAGCGGTGAACTCGCCGATCCTCTTCAGCATTTACACCAGCGATCTGATAGGTAGCCTTTCCCAGGCAATTGCGTATGCCGACGACCTGATTGCGTACAGAACTGCCCCAAAGGTCGAAGTCATTAGAATTCTCTTGCAACGTGACTTCGAGAAGATTCAGCGATATTGCGTTGACTGGAAACTGAAAATAAATGTCCAGAAATGCGAAACAATTCTGTTCCGGACCTCGTTGGCTGGGGCCACGAGGGATACGCGTAAGAATTGGCGCAAGATGGTCATCGTTGGGCCTCACGGACAGCGATTAACGAGCAAAAGTGAAGTGAAGTACCTCGGTATCTGGTTGGACCAGTATCTGTATTTCGACAGACATATAGATGCTGCTCTGACTAAGGCCAGAGGAGCCTTCGCTCTGACGAAACGGCTGTTTTACAGCAGTCGGCTTGACCCCAGAGTGAAGGTAATTTGCTACATGGCCCTCATACGGCCGATGATCGTTTATGGCTGTCCAGTGTGGTTCAACGTTGCACCATCTCAAATGGAGAAGATTCGGGTGTTCGAGAGGCAGTGTCTTCGGCGCTGTCTCGGTTTGTATCGGACACCAGAATCTTCTTATGTACATTACTATTCTAACGAGGTTCTGTACAACGAGGCTCGGATTAACAGAATTGACAATTTCGTGATAAAACTTATTCGGGGTCACATTGCGAGAGCTATGACTTCGACGAATAATTTGATCTTTGGGGCGTTCTATCCGAACGACGAATATTTTGATAGTGCACGCTCGAGCGGCTTCATTCCACCAGAGGCATTCCTCCACCTAGATAAATGCGGTCTGATACAGGACAGATTGGCGATCCCGCTAATCTACCACGTCAGGCGGAGAACCGTCGATCGGCGGCTCCTTTACCATCGAGACGTCCTCGCACAGGACGGAGCAGAGCTCCTCCGGTTCAGTAGGGCTGTGTCCGAACGGGACCGAATTGATAGGGTGAAGCAGGAGCACCAGTTCTGGTGGCTTCAGTCAGCACTTGATAATGGGTAGTCGGGGTGGGGTTTTGAGCCTTGGCCGGCTTGCATATTTGTTTTAGTCTAAGGGTTTTGGGTTTAGGTTTAAGTAGTGTAGGCATGGTGGCACAAACATGAATAGGACATCAACTATGAAATTACAAAAAAAAAAAAAACGAAATAAAAATAATACTGACAAAAAAAAAAAAACATTTATCGAAAAGAAAAAAAAAATAGAAAAAAAAATATGAAAAAGTGAAATGAAAAAAGAAAAAGTTAGATTTGCTGCTGTGGTTGCTCTAGTTTGTAAGTAGTTGGTAGGTAGATTAGGTAGTTTTAGTTAATTTTAAGTTTTATTTTTTAAGGACCTAATTTTAAGTAGTACGTAAGAAACAAGTATAAAAGTCATTGTGTTAGTTTTTTTTCAAAAATTTTCTAACAAAAAAAACAATAAAGTTAAAAAAAAACAAAATAGTTCATAAGCCGAAAGGCATTAATCTTAAGTAACCATGAATTATTTAGAGCGCCCGGTTGGGGCCAGTAAGTTAAATATAAGATTTAGACCATAAGCTAGTTTTGAATTCTTTTGTCTAGTAATAAGTAGTAATAAGTAAAATGAAATAAAAAATGAATTTTGGAAAAAAAAAAAACCTTTGTAAAAGAAATTCGACCAGGAGATGTGGTTTTGGTTTATGACGCAGCTACTCCGAGGATACATTGGAAATTGGCTATCGTGGATGTATGTTTTCCTGGACGAGACGACAAGGTGAGAGCAGCTGAAGTACGCTTTGGTGATGGTAAGAAATTGAGACGCGCTGTTCAACACTTATAACCGCTGGAGATTTCTGATCGCCACTTGGCGCGTGTGGAGGATGTTGAAATTTGAATACTTTCTCTTTATTTTCTCATAAAGTGGCATCACTCTCATTTGAATTGTTCATTTTTTACATAAGAAATTTTGCCACTCTATTTATCTCTTTTTATCAAAATTTGTAATTAAATTAGTATATACTTGAATTGAACTGTAAATCTGAGCACTAAAAAAGACATGCAAATTAAGAATTCTACATAGAAGAGTTATAAATTTTCTTTGACCCGATATTGTTCGGTTTTTTTCTGTATTAAATAAAACCTGTTATAAATTGGACATTTAAGAAAGTTTTTCATTTTCCCGGACTTAAAATTATCTTCAAAAGCTCTTTAAAAAAAAACTTAAACCGTGGAACAATTAACTGTATGTTCAACACGCGATCTTAATTAGAATTACAAACTGTTAAACCTCGTCGCCATTCTGTTATGTCGGAGAGAAACAAAGACACGATGCTTACTGTTCAACTTCTATTTATTGACTCGACTCAGCTTCTCTTAAAACTAGCTTACAACTAACATCAAGTGTTTCATCTTATAATCTACGGTTATAATCTATGCTAATATATAAAGCTGAAGAGTTTGTTCGTTTGAACGCAGTAATCTCAGGAACTACTGGTTCGAATGGTATGATTCTTTCTGTGTTGGATGGTCCATTAATCGACTTAGGCTTTAGGCTACTTAACATTAAGCTGTGACAGATAGCAGCGAAGAGTCTGTGGAAAATGTGGAAAAAACGGCAAAAAATATTAATTTTTCTGCGTTTTAACGCGCTTATCTCAGGAAGTGTTTTTTTAATGTTGAATGGTCCATTTATCAGGGAAGGCTTGAAACTATATAACATTAAGCTGCGACCTATAGGAGCGAAGAATTTGTGGAAAATGTGGAAAAAACGGCAAACAATACAATACAATCTATACCTACTAATATATAAAGCTGAAGACATTGTTCGTTTGAACGTGGTAATCTCAGGAACTACTGCTTCGAATTGTAAAATTTTGTTTGTGTTGAAGAGTCCATTAATCGAGGAAGGCTTTGTTTTACTTAAAATTAAGCTGCGACCAATAGCAGCGAAGAATCTGTGGAAAATGTGGAAAAAACGGAAAAAATATTTAATTTTTCTGCGTTTTAACGCGCTTATCTCAGGAACTGCTCACTCAAATTGAACAATTCTTTTTGTGTCTAATGGTGGATTTATCGAGGAAAGCTAGAAGCTATATCATACTACGCTGATACCAATTGGAGCGAAGCGTCAGTTAAAAATATTGCAAAAACGGCAAAAAATATTCTTTTTTGAATGTTTCTGTTGTTTGCTTGAACCCGCTGATCTCAGGAACTGCTAAAGGTCGCTACACACACAACAGTATACTTGACAAGTATACTTGTACAATCAACTTGTACAAGCAAACTGTAACGTCTGTAGGGATATTTTGCTCAAGTATTTTACTTGTGCAAGTCACTTGATGATTGATTGATTTCGAATCCTGCAAACTTGCGCAAGCTATATTTGCACACGTTAAACGAAAAGTGTGTACCTGTATTTTTGGCTTGTACAAATAAATTATAGTAGTCCGCGACCATGAATAAGCTTTAACGTAAGTATATCATCATGTCGATCGATTTGAGGAAGAGCAATGGTGAATTACTAGAAGATTTTATTCGTGCCTACGAAAATCAGCCGTGTCTTTGGCGAATAAAATATGCCGAATATCATGATAGAATGAAGAGGGATGCAGCGTACAAAATCTTACTTAATAAGTATAGATTAATTGACAGCCAGGCCGATAAGCCGTTATTAAAAAGATAAATGGCTTCAGGACAAATTATAGAAAAGAACAGAAAATTGACGCATCTTATCGCTCCGGCAGTGACACAGAGGACTTATATCAACCTACACTGTGGACTGTGGTACTACCACTTGTTTGGCTTTTTGGTAGATCAAGAGAAATCTTAATGTTGCTGATAATCTTTTGTGCGGAGTAATAGCCTGTGGTGAAAGTATGGTCGAATATTTAAAAAAATCTTAATGTTGCCGTTAATCTCTCGTGGGGAGTAATAGCTTGTCTGATAATCGTATCTTGCTTTTGAATTAAAGGTTTTACGAGTGTCAAAAGCTTCAGATATGTTTCTTCACTCATTCTGAGATTATTATGCCAATCACGCGGATATATCTTCAATTCACTCAGCAAATTGATATGGGAGTAGCTTCTTCTCTTCAGTAACCACTCTTTACACCACACATCACGTTTCTTTTTTACGGATAAGATAAAAAGCAGCCAATTCAGCAAGAAAGTCGTCGTCCGATTCACACATTTTCGCAACGTAAACTGAAAAATGTTCGAGCATGCTGTAGCGTGTGGAGGCGAAATGAAAAATAAGTATGCTTGTACAAGTATGCTTGTACAAGTATACTTGTACAAGTATACTTGTCAAGTATGCTGTTGTGTGTGTAGCGACCTTAAATCAAAGTGAACAATTAATTTGCGTTGAATAGTTTATTTATTATGGAAGGCCTTAGGCTATATATCATTAGGCGATATAAGCGAAGATTCAGTGGAAAAAGTGGAAAAAACGGCAAAAAATATTAATTTTTCTTGGTATGTGTTGAAAAAATGACTGTGCAGTGTGCACTGCTCAGCACCAACTGATTTTTGAATTAAAGTACCAGCATTTCAACAAAAAAAAAAAAAGTACGAGCGTGTATAAGTGGATATAGTGTTACTATTTTTCCCATTCAGTAGCAATGGCTGTCATAGCGCCGCCCCGCGCAGTGTCGTCCGTTTTCAGTTCAATAACAACATAGAAGTTAGAAAGATGAGAACGAAAAATATTGTGTTGGCTGTATCAAACTTAAGGCAGGCTGGCCAAGCAAATGATATCAAAAATGCCAGTTCCACCTAACAACACCTCACTGAGATCTCAGAAATCTCATAGATTTTTTAAGTGGAACAAAAATTCTCAGCTGCGAACTGAGATTTTTTTCTCAGATCTCTGAGATGAAATTATTTTGGATTCGATTTCTCACTCAGCTATTTTGACGTGGCTGACATATGTGCAACAACAATTAGTAAGGTAACTATTATATCTCAATGATACCTAACTGAGAATTATGTTCCATCAAATGATTTTGCCTCAGTCAAGGTGACATTGAGATCTCAGTGAGATGTTGTTAGGTGGAACTGGCCTAATAACTGCTCAAATTAGAATTTTGAGAGTTCAAATGATTTGTGAATGTAAATCATTGCAATGAATGTGATTGATTGCACTATTTGTGCAGATTATTGTGTTTAAACAATATCATTTTATATATTTCTTAACTAAAAAATATGCTCAGTTTAAAGAAACAGGAAAAAAATTGACTTCAGGAAAAAAAAACAATGCAGAAGTAAGAGAGATATTAGAATTATGGAGAGTTCGACCAAGGGAAAGGGAATGCTTTAAGTATGAAAAACTGAAGGGAAGTTTAAGAGAATTACGACCTAGCGAGAGTTGACTGCAAAGCAATTTAATAATAACTTCGCAAAAAAATTCCCACGCGCGTATGATGCACAAGTCGTGACGATTCTCTGGCCGGTGGACGAGGGAGAGGCGGACGAAGTCGCGGGCAACTGCTAGTATAATGATAAAATGTAATGAAAATTGAAATTTCGTTCCCATCAATTAATATCACCACCATTATTTTTCATTCGAAGATTTTTATACCCCATCATCAAATTTATTATCTTCATAATCATCATTGTCATTGTCTCCTCAACCATCATCATCGTTATCATCATCATCATCATAGTCATCGTCATTATCATCATCATTCTCATTATCATCGTGATCATAATCATATTTATCGTCATTGTTATCATCATCATTATCATTACCTTCATAATCATATTCATCAGAGTCGTAATCATCGGCATTTTCATTATCATGATTGTATTTTTGTTTAATTTTAATTTAATAAAATAAGAACCATTTTTAAGGAAATCTCGAATTTTCTACCTTTTATTAATTGAGAATGAATTTTGAAACACATAAAAATATTGACACTTGAATCTTAAGAGCTGGATCGACGTATTGAGATTGTTGAAATGTTCATCGTTGATTCGTGTATTTAGGCATTGAAAATTTAAGAAACATCCTTTGCTCAAAACATGATCAAACCAATCAAGTAGCACACTTGTGCAAAAATTGGTGTAAATTCAATAATTTTGGTGTATTATTATTAGCAAATATTTATAATGTTGGTGTATTTATCCAAAATACCGGTATAAAAATCACATCATTGGATTTTCTGTGCAAAATTTCGACATTAGCTCTTTTTGAAATTTGGTGTAAAAAATAAACCTGTTCTCAGTTCTTTTTATAATGTTCCATTAATGGTACATAAAATTAGCATAGCTTTACACTATAAGTGGTAGATAAAATTCACCATTTTTAATGGCCAAATATGTTTTGGTGTAGGATTAGCACCATATATAAATGAAATAGACTTAATTAATACAGTTTCAGCAAAATAAATGCACCGAAAGAGCATATTTATTTATAACTTTTACAATTGTGTATTTTTTCCTTCTTCTTTTAAATTGGTGCATTTTTAATTCCAAATTCTGGAACTGGTGTATTTTTTGGACAACTGCCATTTTTTTAAGGAATGTTAGGAAAAAATGAAATTCGGGTGGCCGCCATATTTAAGTAAAAATAATGATTAATTATATTATTTTACTGTATATATCGACTTAACTATGCCTCGTTTTTGGTGTCTTCGACTTGTTTTTACAGATCGTCTGTAAAAAAAAAAACAAAAAGCATAATTTTCGAAAAAATATTTTTTCGAATCGAATAAGAAAATCTTTAATTTATCAAAATTTTAGAAGCGCTAGTTATGTAGACAGCAGCATGTTCAGTACATACAACGAACAGAAACAGCATCATCGTTTTGCATAGCATAAGTATGAAGCTGTGTATTTGGTGTATGCATGCTCGGGTTGCGACAGTTAGTCGAAGCTTGGTACTCAATGTTTAAACATTAAAAAGATAATAAAAAAAATTGTTAAAGCTATCTTAGCGAAAATCGTGTTTTTCTTTCAATCACAAATATAAGAATACTAGCTGACCCTGCAGACTTCGTACTGCCTCAATCGATAATCGATAACCCTCTTCCTCTATCGTTTGCATTGTTTTTTTGTTAATTCGTATGTATGGATCCGTCTTTAAACAAATAAGCGATATCAAAAAAACAAAACAAAATGGTAAGTATACGCCCCGTTGCCTGCGGTGCACGGATTTGTAAAACGCGAATCATTTCGGTTTCACTTCGCTCCTCATGTTGCTGTTGTGTAAACATTTCGAGTTCTTCGACCCTAATTGTTGCGTATAAAACACATTGACCATGATATTGAATGAAAAAAAGGATTTTTTATTATTGCTCTGAGAGTTACCGTTATGGAGCAATACAGCAAAATAATTTTTTTACATTAAAAATATCAGTGTTTCAAAAAAAAATTACCAAAATCACGAATTCTCTATTTTCCCATTGTTTAAAATCCATTCAAAATTTGACTTGGGATTTTCTTGCTCTTCTGGATTTTTCCATTTTACCACTCATTTTACCACAACTAATGCATTTCATATGAAAGAGTGTTTTTGAGATTTTTGTTTAGCCAATTTTTTTTTTTGCATTTCAAATTTTCCATTTTTCCAATTTTTTATTTACTTTTTCTTGCTTTCCTGTTCCCCATCACAAATTTTCCAGTTTCCCTGTGTAAACCAATGAGTTTTCCGAGTTCCTTTCGAAAACCCATTTTGAAATTTTCCAGTTTTCCATTTGAAATTTTCCAGTTTTCCATTTGAAAACCAATGCATCTTCAATTACATGCAATTTTCCCTTTGAAAACCAATGAGTTTTCCGAGTTTCATTCGAAAACCCATTTTGAAATTTTCCAGTTTTCCATTTGAAATTTTCCAGTTTTCCATTTGAAAATCAATGCATCCACAATTTCATGCAATTTTCCATTTGAAAACCAATGATTTTTCCGAGTTTTTCATCAAGAACTTTCTATTTTTCCATTCGAAAACCCATTTTGAACCAAAAAAATTCCAAGCAAAAAATATCAAATTTCCGACCTTTGTTTGGTTTTTCCAGTTTTCCCACTCTTCCATGAGGTTTTTCCAATTTTTTTTCACAGAAATCATCACTGAATGTAACAATATGAACCATGAAAATTTCACAAATATCTGTTGGGCCATTTCGGAGTCTATAAGAGACATACAAACAAACAAACAAACAAACAAACAAACAAACAAACAAACAAACAAACAAACAAACACACTTCCATTTTTATATATATAGAGATAAATCATAACTGGCGCAGTCGATATATTTTTCTTTTGCAAATTTTTCGAAGAGTGTATTAAAAGCTTAATAAAGTTGATAGTTTTAATATCAAAAGCATATTGATATTGCAAGCGAAAATTGCATCAGTGAAACTTTTCAACTTATAAAGCTGACTGTACTTTTACATGATCTTCACATCAAGATTACATTGGTGCTAAGTGGATTTTTGCGAAAAGAAAAATTGAGGACCAGAGCACACCACGTGTGGAGAATTTTAATTCATTGGCCTTGAACGAAGTTTTGGCGATTCGGAATAAAAATCTGCAATTTATATGACTAAAATTAATTACATGGATACCTTCATACATGTGTAAGTCAGAAAGGAAAGAAAAAAAAAAGAATTAATAAATCTTGTTAGTTAAAAGCTCGATAAATTTTTGTAATTGTTTAATCTTAAATATAATTATATTATATGTATGAGTTATAATAATTCGGAATTTCCGTTATAAGTTATTATCGTCTTAATCATATATGTGAAACCACAAGTAGCACAAAATGGTATTATATTGGTTGTACATTTCTTAATTCATTCTTATTTTGTTCTTAAATGGGTCTCACCATTTTTACACTTCTTAATTCAGTATTTTTTCCTACTTAAATTGTTTATATTTTTGAGTTCTTAATTCGTTCTGCTTGTTCCTTCTTAAAGAATTCTTTATAGGTTCTTAAATCGGTATTACTTATATCGGTTTGATCCGCGTTCCTTACATCCTTCTTTAAGACTACTATTTCCAGTGGTTAATTTTTTTTCATTTTCTTGTGATTCTTAGAGTTCACAGATTTTTTTCGTGACTGTGCTTGTATAGATACGAATGGATTTGCTTGCTTAAATAACAACTCAAGGTGCTAGTAGTTCAAGGAATTTAAGTAATCAAGCAAATGTTAAGGCGCGAATTAATTTATGTAACACTTAATTTTGATAAAAAAAAACTTTATTTAATTTATTCAAACTTAATCTAGTTATATAAATGGTCACAACGTCTTAAGGTTCTAAATTGACTTAAAAAAATATGCGTTGTGAACTTATTCACTGACTTAAAAGAAGTGTCCTTTGGTTTGCTATGATATTCCTATTTATACTTGTCAATGGCGTGGCAAAAAATAGCAAAAAAGGCAAGTTCGTCCGAATAATTTGAACTTAACAAGATTTTAGTTTATCGAGTTTATTCCTGTAAGTTTACAAGTATGAGTATAAAAAATATAAATCAAAATGGAGACTTACAATTTTGGTAATTATTATAGGCGGCAGTGGATCGAACTTGCTTGCTTGGTTGCTCATCACAAAATGAAATATAAAATGGGTTTAAGATGACAGATGAGAGCATCCAGCACTTCTTTGTGCGAATGTCTAAATGAACGCGTTCAACATAATTTAAGGCCTGTTTGTTTGCAAATTCGATCCACTCCACTTTAATCTTAAGAATAATTTATGACACCCCACCCCCCGTGAAGCGCGCTGTTCTATCAGAAGCTTCACCAACAACAACATCCAATTTAGCCAACTTAACCGCTGGTCGACGCAACTGTCCTGTGGCTGTCATCACATCGGCTGATCGAGCTTGTCCATCTGGTCCCAGGAAAACGTTTGTTACTCTTCCCCGTCTCCACTCAGATCTAGGGACATCGGAATCGCATATGAGAACCAAGTCATCAACTTCCAAAGGTGGAACGTGCTGGAACCATTTGCATCTCCTCGTGAGCATCGGCAGATATTCCCGAATCCATCTGTTCCAAAACCGGTCCTTTATTTGTTGACTAACTCGCCATTGTTTTCGAAGACAAAGCGTCTTTGGATCCAATGGCCCTGGAGTTTGGGTGGAATTTTGACAACCAAGCAAGAAGTGATTCGGAGTAAGAGGATCTTCATCATCCGTCGACACAGGGATATGCGTGAGTGGTCGGCTATTCACAATATTTTCTGCTTCGATCAGTGCACTATAAAGGGTTTCAGGTCGAGGAGCTAACTCCTTGAGTGAGTACGACAAAACTCGTTTCACCGATTGCACGAGTCTTTCCCAGCATCCTCCAGCATGTGGGTTTAATGGGCAGTTGAAAAGCCACTCTATATTTCTTGAGGAAAGCTCAGCTTTGATTGCCTCGCTGTCGAAAATCTTCGCGTTCAATAGCTCGTTTCTTGCACCAAGAAAATTTGTGCCATTATCGCTTCTTATGCGCTTTGGAACCCCGCGTCGGTTCACGAAATCGCGGATGCATAAAATACAAGCATCTGTTGACAGGTTTGCAGCAATTTCTAAATGGACTGCTCGCACAGTCAGGCACGTGAATAGAGCTATCCATCTTTTCTCCTGCCGTCTCCCAATAGTAATGCTGACTGGGCCAAAATGATCTAGGCCTGTGTAGGTGAATGGCCTTACAAAGGGAGTGAGACGATCGTCGGGTAACTGACCCATCAGTGGTGGTAGCGGCATAGCGGATCTAAATTTACATATAAGGCAACTCGCCTTTGCCCTTTGCACAGCGGATCGCAGATTCGGTATCCAAAACCTCTGTCGAATCTCGTTCACAATAGTGTCGTTATTTTGATGACGGAAGCTACGATGATAATGCGCTACTAGTAATACTGTGAGTTGGTGTTGTTTTGGCAAAATGATTGGGCGTTTGGCAGCATATGGTATGGTAGCAGCAGCATCAATGCGTCCGTAAACACGCAGGAGACCATCATCGTCTATAAAGGGTGTTAATTTATAGAGGCTACTTGTTTTGGCAACATTTTGCATGTGGCTGAGCGTTATAATATCGTCTTAATATGTATCGTATTGCGCAGCAGATAGCAAGACACTTTCAGCGTTTCCTATCTCTGAGATGAGTTTCTTGGGAGCGCACCTTGTTTTCCCGGTGATGAAAGAAACAGATACCTGGTCTCCAACTTCAATCCTAAGGTAGGTAACAGCACTTAAAGCCTCTTCACTGGCATCGACGTAAGTGTGAAGAACAATTCTGTCAGCTGAAGACAGATAGGTATTGTGACACCTTGGTATACGACATTGATTTAATTTCGGAAGTTCTTCTTTGCAAAGCAACCATTTCTTGAAGATCTCATCTGGGATTGGCTCGTCCCATTCGACTCCGTACTTCCATATGGATTGCAACAACAATTTAACATGAATGACGAAGTTGGCAATCATACCAAACGGGTCGAATATTGACATGGCAATGCTTAAATTTTTTTTCTTTGTTGGGCATCTGTTAGCAACGATTACATCTTGGCTTACTCGTACAAATTTGAGCTTAAATACGAAGACATCATCACCAGGATCCTAGCACATCCCGAGCACCTTTTCTGTTGCTGCTTCGACGTTCATGTCTATCAAATGATTTGTCTCATTCACCTCTCTTACTTACTTACTTAAGGTGGCGCTACAGTCCGTTGTGGACTTGGGCCTCAATCAACAGTCTCCGCCAGCCAGCTCGGTCCCTAGCTAGCTGTCTCCAGTTTTGCACTCCAAGTTGATTGAGGTCCTCTTCCACTTGTGTGCGCCACCTGAGTCGCGGTCTTCCTCTCCTTCTGCGTCCCTCGGGAATAGGGTCGAAGACTTTCCGGGCCGGAGCATTGGTGTCCATGCGCTCTAAATGACCGAGCCATCTGAGTCTCTGGACCTTGACCCTTCTGGCTAAGTTCACGTCGTTGTACAACCCGTAAAGTTCGCTGTTGTATCTCCTTCTCCATTCCCCATCAATGCACACGGGACCAAAGATGACCCGAAGAATTTTCCTCTCGAAACAGCCTAAGGCACATTCATCCGATTTTGTTAGGGTCCATGCTTCTGCACCATACAGCAGGACAGGGATGATGAGGGTGTTGTACAGTTTAACCTTAGTTGCTCGAGAGAGGGCTTTTCCACTCAGTTGCTTTCTTAGCCCAAAGAAACAGCGATTAGCAAGAGTAATTCTTCGTCTTATCTCAGCGCTGGTGTTATTGTCCGTGTTGATAGCGGAGCCTAGGTAGACAAACTCCTTAACTACCTCGAAGTTGTATGCGTCTATTGTGACGTTCTGTCCGAGCCGTCGATGTTGGGTGTCCTTACTCGAAGACAGCATGTACTTCGTTTTTCCCTCGTTTACCGCTAAACCCATTTTTGCCGCTTGTGTCTCAACCCTCACAAAGGCGCCCTTGACATCACGCTGTGTTCTTCCCATTATATCAATATCGTCGGCGTACGCGAGAAGTTGAACAGATTTATAGAAGATAGTGCCTCTGGTGTTGACGGTGGAGTTTTGGACTATCTTCTCAAGAACGATGTTAAAGAAATCGCACGACAGTGCACCGCCTTGTCTGAATCCTTTTTTGACGTCGAATGATTCCGTAAGCTCATTGCCAACCTTGATAGAGCAGCGTGAGTTCTCCATCGTCATTTTGCACAAGCGAACGAGCTTGGCAGGGATGCCAAAGCTAGACATAGCTTTATACAGTTCGTCTCTGTAGATGCTGTCATACGCGGCCTTAAAATCAATGAAGAGGTGGTGGGTATCGATTTGGAGTTCATAGGTTTTTTTCCAGGATCTGCCGCAACGTGAAAATTTGGTCGATGGTAGACTTTCCTGGCCTGACGCCACATTGATAAGGACCAATCAGATTGTTGACGAAAGGCTTCAGACGTTCACATATTATGGCAGAGAGGATCTTGTAGGCGATGTTAAGCAGACTTATTCCTCTGTAGTTGGTGCAGTTTAGAGGATCTCCTTTTTTCAGGATCGGGCAAACAATGCTGAGGTTCCATTCATCGGGCATGCATTCCTCCGACCATATCTTACAGATGATTTGGTGCATGCTCCTATCTAGCTCGTCGCCTGCGGCTTTGAACAGCTCGGCAGCTAGACCATCTGCTCCTGCGGCTTTGTTGGATTTCAGCCGTGATATTGCTGTTTTCACTTCTTCTAGGTCGGGTTCACGGAATTGTTGGCTGTCATCGTGTATGATAAAAGGCTCCTGTCTGACGGCGGGGTTTTGTTCGTCGTCGCCGTTATACAGTCTAGAGAAGTGGTCTTTCCAAATCCCCAGCACTGACTGCGGTTCTACTATGATGTTCCCTTGTTGATCTCTGCAGGCTTCGGTTCTTGCTCGATGACCTTGAGCCAGCTGTTTTACCTTCCGATAAAACCTCCGAACTTCATTCCTGCTGTTAGCTCTCTCAACATCTTCGATCTGACGCTTCTCATGCTCTCTCTTTTTTCTCCTGAGAAGCCGGCGTTCTTCTCTCCTCTTTTGCTCGTAGAGCTCACGAGCAGCTCTTGTCCTTCTTTGCAGCGCCGCTTTGTATGCCTCCTGCTTGGCTGCATGGGCCTGCCTGCATTCTTCGTCAAACCAGGGGTTTCTTTTTGGTGGCTGTGTGAAACCCAGCACATTAGAGGCGGCATCTCTAACTGCATTCTAGCAATGTTGCCACTGGTCTTCGATACTTGATGTTGGCGGCATAGGACTCCTTAAGAGGTTACTTGTCACTCGATCAGAGAAGGATCTGGCGATCTCTTGCGATTGTAGCCGTCCGACGTCGAATTTTCTTGCAGCATTTCTTTGTTTTGGACGTTGTCGGGATATTCGTAGCACTGCCTTGGCTACGACGAGGTAGTGGTCCGAGTCGATGTTGGCTCCTCGGAAAGTTCGAACATCTTGAATGCTGGAAAAGTGCCTCCCGTCGATCGCAATGTGATCAATCTGGTTGACAGTTGATTGATCAGGAGATCTCCATGTACCTTTATGGATGTTGTTAATGGCACCTATTCCTAGCAACACCTCTCTGGAATTTGATGCAAAATTCCTTAATTCGAAACCACCACGTATATGGATTGAAATCACCGCTCTCGTAACCTCAATCGCCTCAGCCGTATTTTCAAAACTGTCAACGTAGTCGTCCACGTAATGGTGATCTATTATGGACTTGACGGCACGTGGGTGGTCCTTAATGAATCTCATGGCATTGTTGTTCTTCACATAGTTCGCCGAACATGGCGAACAACTGGCACCGAAAGTCATTGATTGCATGACGTATACGCTGATTGTATCGGCTTTATTTTCTCGCCAGAGAAAACGTTGCGAGTTCTGATCCTCAGTACGGATCATCACCTGATGGAACATTTCTCTTACGTCCCCAGTGATTGCGATGGGACGTAAACGAAAATTGTATAAAATTAACGTCAGTGGCTTCAGGTCATCGGATCCCTTCATCAAGAAGGAATTTAACGAAGTATCTTTAACCTTCGCGGCAGCATCGAATACTAAACGTATTTTCCCCGGTTTGTTGGGATTTCTAACGCCAAAGTGAGGTAGATACCAGGTTCTGGGTATTGTTAGGCTAGCCTCGGCATCTGTTAACTTTCTAGCATACCCTTTCTCTAAGTATCTAGCGATGATATCTCTGTATTCGACGGCGAATTCTGGTTCCCTTTGGAATTTACTTTCCAAACTCCAAAGTCTTCGTTTAGCCATTTCATAGCTCGAAGGCATATCAAAGGTATCATCTTTCCAAAGAAGACCTGTCTGGTAACGGTTGTTTATCCGAACTGTAGTATTTGATAATATTTGAAGGGCTCTTTCTTCGGCGGGAGAGACTAATGGCTTTGTCGGTTTCTTCACCCCAAACGAGTCCATGCTGAAGTAATCATCGACGAGCTTATTCAAATTAGCGTCCTCTTGTTCTTCTTTATTATTCAGAAGAACGACAACGTTGGCGTGACTGGGATTCACTTTTGATGTTCTTCCGTACACAGTCCATCCAAGCTTGGTTTCGGCAGCAATAGGTCCAGTATCATCGGCCTTTATTATTTGTATTGGTGTTCCGAGATGACAATTGTCAAGCCCGATGAGAATCTTAGGTTTGACATTCTCGTATAAAGGCAGTGTTACGTCGCGACGCCTAAGTGTCGATATACTGGCCGTAAATCTTTCATTGATAAAGATTGAATCGGAAGGTCCAAATCGTTTAGTGCACGTACGCCTTCTATCAAGTACTTCTCAGCGTTCTCCTTGTCGGCGCTAATTCGAAGATTCACAACACATGAATTCTCAGAAAGCGTCTCTTTACCGAACCATTTCAACTTTAGATTCGTGGGGCGGCTACTCAAGTGCAGCTCTTTGGCCAATTCTGCACACATGATCGTAACCGATGACCCTTCGTCTAGCAGAGCGTGAGTCCTCACTATAGTGTCACCGGCAACATACAGCCTGACTGGCAGTATACGAAAGAGGATTTTCGGATTATCTTCTGAATCACAGTTGAGCAAAGACTTGGTGACTGCTTGATCTTGTTTGGGATCTTCGACTGAATACTCAACGTCATGAAGCGACGAGTGATGTGCCTTGGAACAGCTGTCAATTCCACATGACTGACGACGTTTGCATGTGCGCACACTATGGCCAAACCGTAGACAACTGAAGCATAGGTGGTTCTTCTTCACGAACTCCCATTTATGTTTTATAGACAAATCCATGTACTTAGGACAGTCTCCTTTTCAATAGCGACAGTTTTCATTCATGATACCAGGTTGTGCGACATGCAGTACGTTTTTTGGTCTTGACTTCGTGTCAAACGGCGGCGGCAAGTAATTTGGAGTGACAAGACACACCAATCTCGCTACTGAGGTCAACCATTCATCAAAATGCTTGATTGTTGCATATGGCTGTATGTACATACTTCGCTGGGCCCATTCCATTCGTTTACTCATTGGCAATTTGTTGGTTAGTTCGTCGAGTAGAGTTGGATTAGCCATGTGTTGATGTAACCCGCTTGCTTCGAGGAATGTAGAGAGATTTTGCACCTTTGTTGCGAATGGAATTAGGTTTTCCAATTTTCCTTCTGGGATTGGTGCAATTCCCCGAACCTTCATTAGTTGACTTCGCAACAAAATCTCTGGGCGACCGTAGAGGAACTCCAACGTTGCCATAACTCGATCTACATTATCGGGGTGAATCAACAATGACTCGACGGCTTCTTTCGCGTCACCCTTGATGCATCTCTGCAGACGGAAATTATTTTACACCTTGGTGTAATTGAACATCATCGTAGACTCGTGGTAGGCTTTATTATTCAGAAGAACGACAACGTTGGCGTGACTGGGATTCACTTTTGATGTTCTTCCGTACACAATCCATCCAAGCTTGGTTTCGGCAGCAATAGGTCCAGTATCATCGGCCTTTATTATTTGTATTGGTGTTCCGAGATGACAATTGTCAAGCCCGATGAGAATCTTAGGTTTGACATTCTCGTATAAAGGCAGTGTTACGTCGCGACGCCTAAGTGTCGATATACTGGCCGTAAATCTTTCATTGATAAAGATTGAATCGGAAGGTCCAAATCGTTTAGTGCACGTACGCCTTCTATCAAGTACTTCTCAGCGTTCTCCTTGTCGGCGCTAATTCGAAGATTCACAACACATGAATTCTCAGAAAGCGTCTCTTTACCGAACCATTTCAACTTTAGATTCGTGGGGCGGCTACTCAAGTGCAGCTCTTTGGCCAATTCTGCACACATGATCGTAACCGATGACCCTTCGTCTAGCAGAGCGTGAGTCCTCACTATAGTGTCACCGGCAACATACAGCCTGACTGGCAGTATACGAAAGAGGATTTTCGGATTATCTTCTGAATCACAGTTGAGCAAAGACTTGGTGACTGCTTGATCTTGTTTGGGATCTTCGACTGAATACTCAACGTCATGAAGCGACGAGTGATGTGCCTTGGAACAGCTGTCAATTCCACATGACTGACGACGTTTGCATGTGCGCACTAGGGCGGAGCGCTGTTGTAGGGAAAAAAATAAAGTTGTTAAAATTAAAAACATACCCCCCGCAAAAGTTGTGTTGGTTCCTAAAACGAATTTAAATATTTTTTTTAAATTTATAAAATGGCCGCTAGGGGTCGCGCACTCGCATTGAAAATTGAAATAAATAAAATAACACTGATCCATAGCAGATACTCACTAGATTTGGCATTTAATTGCAAATCACTTTGTTTGATTAAAGAAACAGCCCTAGGTTTGAGTGCGTATCAAATTTTTTTTGTTGGGGGGGGGGGGGGAGCGGTCACCTGAAAATAAAAATCTACGATATGTGAAAAAGTTTCAGTCAGATACATAAGTGCACCTAAATACGAAAAGAATCTTGGGGACGTGGGAGGCTCAAGCTTTTCCCTCAGTACGCCACTTCGTCGAGGGAGGGGGTTGTGGTTGGAGGGTGTGGGCTTGAGTTAGAAGACGCAGCTTAAATTTCCTTAAAATTGTGAAATTGGGTTTGGTCTTACATACGGTGTTTTTTAATAAATTCAGTATGACCGAATTCTTTAATTTATTTGTGTTAATTTTATCGATGACTGATAGCTAACGTAACTAAACGTTTTATATTTTATGGCTGTTTTAAAAATAATATATACCAAGGGAAAGGTAAAAAGTTTTTATAAAGTTTTATTTCAAATAACTTTTTTGGTTTCCACATTTGGTAATTCTCTTCGAGGAATCAAAGTATTTGATATAATACCATATCTGTTTATAAAACCACAAACAGTCTGGGAGGCTTCGGTCACCAACTTAACAGCTCTTTCTAACTACTTGGCTGTGTGATGGAAGCTATTTAAAGACGTTTGATCTAGTCGATTGTTTTTGTTGCACTATTTCACAAAGGTCTACCTCCTCAGTATAATCTTTGAGAATTGTAGGCTCAATCAAACGGTTATTTTCAATTCGCCACCAATCTTACAATTCGAAGTATTCACAAGCTTCGAAATTCAATTTTGGGAGCTCAAACTTTCGGCCAACTTCGCTACTGGTGTTGCTATTGACTGCTACTCTTGCTTTTAAGCTCCGGCGAAGCCCCAGATATGTACAATTTTGGCGGTCATCGAACAACATAGCTACCAAAATGTTTTCGCCGTTTCCGAAATATCTATTTCCAGCGAAAACAGCAGATAACGTGTCATCTTTATAGTATTAAAAAAGTATTTCGCACCATAGACAAAAGAAGGCTTCGATTTAATCTCAAACCACATATCAGCGTACACTTTGGCAATGTACTCAACTATCTGCTTCAATGGCTCATCTGGGGATTCTTTTGACACATCTATATCCGAAAGATGCAGTTAGCTGAAGTAAGACATATCGAATGCACCATTGTTCCAGGATTGTTTTCGAAAATTGGTCCTTCTCGGACACCATTGCTTAATGCTTATTGCTATGCTTTGCATATTTCATAAAAATACTTTTGGTCCGGGCTCAGACTAGAAAATTGTATATCGGGTAAAATTATTTGAACTGCCTTGTATGGAACGACGGATAAGTCTTGACAGTTCTTGAGGTCTTTTCAAATATATCTCCGGCGTATGCATTCGGCCCTGATGTTTTGCCGTAAAGTTTCTCAAACAAGTGCCTTAGAGGCAACTCATTGGCATGCAGCAAGCAAATAGACCATTGCAAAGGTCAGCGTATTTTTGTTTCAATTTGTTTCAATACCTCTGAGCCCGGTATTAACATTGGTACTGTGTCGCAACCAATATCTTTGAGACTACTTATTAAGATACTATTGTAGCAGATTGTTTCTGCTTTTCCATTAGGTGTTGTAATAATGTCCTAGGTATTGGTTGCCAGGTTCTCTAATTAATACAATGTGTTCTTCAATAACATTACCTTTATGAACTACGATACGATTGATTTATTCTTTTTTAATATTTTTTATATAGATATTTATTATTATTGTATTTATTATTTAAAACAAATATGTTTTTAATTCAAACATTTCTGAATTTACTGAACTGACAGAAATAAATTAAATTGAAAACGCCAAACAATGGAGCGTTCAAAAATATAACAAAAATACTACTAAAAATGTCTCTTTAAAATTGTTTGTATAAGACCTAATAGAATGATAGGACCCAAATGTTTCAAAACACCGGCTGTTAAGAAAACCTAGGGAAGCTACCTTCTTTATAAGTAGAGCCTTCTTAAACTTGTTAATGTTCATAATTCATATCTAAGTTTTAAGTCAACACATACACTGAAAAAAAATTCAAAAAAAAAAATTAAACAAAAAAAAAATTTTCCACGCATTGCGCGACCCCTAGCGGTGAAAATAAAAATTTACAAAAAATCTTAAAATGCATTTCTGAACCATATGCAACTTTTGCGGGCAGTATGTTTTTGAATTTCTAAAAAAAAAAAAACGCTCCGCCCTAGTGCGCACACTATGGCCAAACCGTAGACAACTGAAGCATAGGTGGTTCTTCTTCACGAACTCCCATTTATGTTTTATAGACAAATCCATGTACTTAGGACAGTCAGACACGAGATGTTTCTCTTCTTTTCAATAGCGACAGTTTTCATTCATGATACCAGGTTGTGCGACATGCAGTACGTTTTTTGGTCTTGACTTCGTGTCAAACGGCGGCGGCAAGTAATTTGGAGTGACAAGACACACCAATCTCGCTACTGAGGTCAACCATTCATCAAAATGCTTGATTGTTGCATATGGCTGTATGTACATACTTCGCTGGGCCCATTCCATTCGTTTACTCATTGGCAATTTGTTGGTTAGTTCGTCGAGTAGAGTTGGATTAGCCATGTGTTGATGTAACCCGCTTGCTTCGAGGAATGTAGAGAGATTTTGCACCTTTGTTGCGAATGGAATTAGGTTTTCCAATTTTCCTTCTGGGATTGGTGCAATTCCCCGAACCTTCATTAGTTGACTTCGCAACAAAATCTCTGGGCGACCGTAGAGGAACTCCAACGTTGCCATAACTCGATCTACATTATCGGGGTGAATCAACAATGACTCGACGGCTTCTTTCGCGTCACCCTTGATGCATCTCTGCAGACGGAAATTATTTTACACCTTGGTGTAATTGAACATCATCGTAGACTCGTGGTAGGCAGTGCAAAACATCGGCCATTCTTCTGGCCGACCACTGAAGTCTGGCAAATTTCTGCTGTTGCCGAAATAGTTTAATTGCTCGAAGTGGTTATGTCCAAAGGATGGTGGCATTGATGAGCTTGGTTGGGTTGGCATCTGTGTTACTGTTTGAGGCGGGTTCAAGGGTGCGAGATACGAAACTAACCTCGGAGTAAATGTGGAAGTGGGATAGCATGTTGGAAAGGCAGCGGAATGCATGAGAGGAACAGATGGCTGAACATTTCGTGACAATGTTGTGTTCTCCCTCATGCCAGTGGCATAAATAGCAGCTGTCGTATATTTATTGGCGGCAATAGGCTGAACAAATGGCGGAACATCTACTGAGTTGGCGGCGGCTAAAGATGTGAAGGATGCTGGCTGCGTCTTCACCATGTTGGCAATTGACGAAATACTGAACGATGCGGAGGACGCTGGCTGCATCATCTCTTCCATATTGATGATTGACGAAGTCGTGGACGCTGGCTGCGACCCTGTTGGCTGGCTAGGAGGAATCGTTGTGTCTTGTTTACGGCTTAGCTGTTCCTGCAGGCGCATACGTTCTTCTTTCTCTATTGCGGCATTTGCCATGGCGGTTTCTAACAGTGTACGTAGCTCCTGCATATCCTCCTTTAGTTTCTCCATCTCGGACTCGTCAGTCATCGTTTTATCACTATCAGAATCAGAATTACTTTCCGAGTCTGTATTTATTTGTCCAGAATCTCTTTTCAATGCCAATCTTCCGCTTTTTCGGCTCATCAAGATATCTAAATGGCTACGAATTCAATGCAAAATCGAATAAAAATGTCAATGGCGTGGCAAAAAATGGCAAAAAAGGCAAGTTCGTCCGAATAATTTGAACTTAACAAGATTTTAGTTAATCGAGTTTATTCCTGTAAGTTTACAAGTATGAGTATAAAAAATATAAATCAAAATGGAGACTTACAATTTTGGTAATTATTATAGGCGGCAGTGGATCGAACTTGCTTGCTTGGTTCATCACAAAATGAAATATAAAATGGGTTTAAGATGACAGATGAGAGCATCCAGCACTTCTTTGTGCGAATGTCTAAATGAACGCGTTCAACATAATTTAAGGCCTGTTTGTTTGCAAATTCGATCCACTCCACTTTAATCTTAAGAATAATTTATGACACCCCACCCCCCGTGAAGCGCGCTGTTCTATCAGAAGCTTGACCAACAACAACATCCAATTTAGCCAACTTAACCACTGGTCGACGCAACTGTCCTGTGGCTGTCATCACATCGGCTGATCGAGCTTGTCCATCTGGTCCCAGGAAAACGTTTGTTACTCTTCCCCGTCTCCACTCAGATCTAGGGACATCGGAATTGCATATGAGAACCAAGTCATCAACTTCCAAAAGTGGAACGTGCTGGAACCATTTGCATCTCCTCGTGAGCATCGGCAGATATTCCCGAATCCATCTGTTCCAAAACCGGTCCTTTATTTGTTGACTAACTCGCCATTGTTTTCGAAGACAAAGCGCCTTTGGATCCAATGGCCCTGGAGTTTGGGTGGAATTTGGACAACCAAGCAAGAAGTGATTCGGAGTAAGAGGATCTTCATCATCCGTCGACACAGGGATATGCGTGAGTGGTCGGCTATTCACAATATTTTCTGCTTCGATCAGTGCACTATAAAGGGTTTCAGGTCGAGGAGCTAACTCCTTGAGTGAGTACGACAAAACTCGTTTCACCGATTGCACGAGTCTTTCCCAACATCCTCCAGCATGTGGGTTTAATGGGAAGTTGAAAAGCCACTCTATATTTCTTGAGGAAAGCTCAGCTTTGATTGCCTCGCTGTCGAAAATCTTCGCGTTTAATAGCTCGTTTCTTGCACCAAGAAAATTTGTGCCATTATCGCTTCTTATGCGCTTTGGAACCCCGCGTCGGTTCACGAAATTGCGGATGCATAAAATACAAGCATCTGTTGACAGGTTTGCAGCAATTTCTAAATGGACTGCTGGCACAGTCAGGCACGTGAATAGAGCTATCCATCTTTTCTCCTGCCGTCTCCCAATAGTAATGCTGACTGGGCCAAAATAATCTAGGCCTGTGTAGGTGAACGGCCTTACAAAGGGAGTGAGACGATCTTCGGGTAACTGACCCATCAGTGGTGGTAGCGGCATAGCGGATCTAAATTTACATATAAGGCAACTCGCCTTTGCCCTTTGCACAGCGGATCGCAGATTCGGTATCCAAAACCTCTGTCGAATCTCGTTCACAATAGTGTCGTTATTTTGATGATTAACGTAACTCTCAATGTCATTGGGTTGTTCGGGCCAAGTATCTTCAGGTAACGCGAGGACCGACGGACCCCTCAGCCATTTGCTTTCGGAACTGTAATTTGGTGGATATCTGGATCGCGTTGCTTCGTCTGCTGGATTAAGTTTGGACGGTATCCAGCGCCATTGATTGACTTTACTGCTTTCAAGAATTTCGGCGACACGAAAGCCCACGAACTGTTTTTGGTGACGGGGTTCTGATTTAAGCCAATTCAGAACGGTCTTTGAGTCGCTCCAGAATATTTTATCAGCAAATGACAAATCATGATGTTCAACAATCGAGTTACAAAGTCTGATATCCATCACAGCGGCTGACAACTCGAGTCTCGGAATAGAGATGAGTTTCTTGGGAGCGCACCTTGTTTTCCCGGTGATGAAAGAAACAGATACCTGGTCTCCAACTTCAATCCTAAGGTAGGTAACAGCACTTAAAGCCTCTTCACTGGCATCGACGTAAGTGTGAAGAACAATTCTGTCAGCTGAAGACAGATAGGTATTGTGACACCTTGGTATACGACATTGATTTAATTTCGGAAGTTCTTCTTTGCAAAGCAACCATTTCTTGAAGATCTCATCTGGGATTGGCTCGTCCCATTCGACTCCGTACTTCCATATGGATTGCAACAACAATTTAACATGAATGACGAAGTTGGCAATCATACCAAACGGGTCGAATATTGACATGGCAATGCTTAAATTTTTTTTCTTTGTTGGGCATCTGTTAGCAACGATTACATCTTGGCTTACTCGTACAAATTTGAGCTTAAATACGAAGACATCATCACCAGGATCCTAGCACATCCCGAGCACCTTTTCTGTTGCTGCTTCGACGTTCATGTCTATCAAATGATTTGTCTCATTCACCTCTCTTACTTACTTACTTAAGGTGGCGCTACAGTCCGTTGTGGACTTGGGCCTCAATCAACAGTCTCCGCCAGCCAGCTCGGTCCCTAGCTAGCTGTCTCCAGTTTTGCACTCCAAGTTGATTGAGGTCCTCTTCCACTTGTGTGCGCCACCTGAGTCGCGGTCTTCCTCTCCTTCTGCGTCCCTCGGGAATAGGGTCGAAGACTTTCCGGGCCGGAGCATTGGTGTCCATGCGCTCTAAATGACCGAGCCATCTGAGTCTCTGGACCTTGACCCTTCTGGCTAAGTTCACGTCGTTGTACAACCCGTAAAGTTCGCTGTTGTATCTCCTTCTCCATTCCCCATCAATGCACACGGGACCAAAGATGACCCGAAGAATTTTCCTCTCGAAACAGCCTAAGGCACATTCATCCGATTTTGTTAGGGTCCATGCTTCTGCACCATACAGCAGGACAGGGATGATGAGGGTGTTGTACAGTTTAACCTTAGTTGCTCGAGAGAGGGCTTTTCCACTCAGTTGCTTTCTTAGCCCAAAGAAACAGCGATTAGCAAGAGTAATTCTTCGTCTTATCTCAGCGCTGGTGTTATTGTCCGTGTTGATAGCGGAGCCTAGGTAGACAAACTCCTTAACTACCTCGAAGTTGTATGCGTCTATTGTGACGTTCTGTCCGAGCCGTCGATGTTGGGTGTCCTTACTCGAAGACAGCATGTACTTCGTTTTTCCCTCGTTTACCGCTAAACCCATTTTTGCCGCTTGTGTCTCAACCCTCACAAAGGCGCCCTTGACATCACGCTGTGTTCTTCCCATTATATCAATATCGTCGGCGTACGCGAGAAGTTGAACAGATTTATAGAAGATAGTGCCTCTGGTGTTGACGGTGGAGTTTTGGACTATCTTCTCAAGAACGATGTTAAAGAAATCGCACGACAGTGCACCGCCTTGTCTGAATCCTTTTTTGACGTCGAATGATTCCGTAAGCTCATTGCCAACCTTGATAGAGCAGCGTGAGTTCTCCATCGTCATTTTGCACAAGCGAACGAGCTTGGCAGGGATGCCAAAGCTAGACATAGCTTTATACAGTTCGTCTCTGTAGATGCTGTCATACGCGGCCTTAAAATCAATGAAGAGGTGGTGGGTATCGATTTGGAGTTCATAGGTTTTTTTCCAGGATCTGCCGCAACGTGAAAATTTGGTCGATGGTAGACTTTCCTGGCCTGACGCCACATTGATAAGGACCAATCAGATTGTTGACGAAAGGCTTCAGACGTTCACATATTATGGCAGAGAGGATCTTGTAGGCGATGTTAAGCAGACTTATTCCTCTGTAGTTGGTGCAGTTTAGAGGATCTCCTTTTTTCAGGATCGGGCAAACAATGCTGAGGTTCCATTCATCGGGCATGCATTCCTCCGACCATATCTTACAGATGATTTGGTGCATGCTCCTATCTAGCTCGTCGCCTGCGGCTTTGAACAGCTCGGCAGCTAGACCATCTGCTCCTGCGGCTTTGTTGGATTTCAGCCGTGATATTGCTGTTTTCACTTCTTCTAGGTCGGGTTCACGGAATTGTTGGCTGTCATCGTGTATGATAAAAGGCTCCTGTCTGACGGCGGGGTTTTGTTCGTCGTCGCCGTTATACAGTCTAGAGAAGTGGTCTTTCCAAATCCCCAGCACTGACTGCGGTTCTACTATGATGTTCCCTTGTTGATCTCTGCAGGCTTCGGTTCTTGCTCGATGACCTTGAGCCAGCTGTTTTACCTTCCGATAAAACCTCCGAACTTCATTCCTGCTGTTAGCTCTCTCAACATCTTCGATCTGACGCTTCTCATGCTCTCTCTTTTTTCTCCTGAGAAGCCGGCGTTCTTCTCTCCTCTTTTGCTCGTAGAGCTCACGAGCAGCTCTTGTCCTTCTTTGCAGCGCCGCTTTGTATGCCTCCTGCTTGGCTGCATGGGCCTGCCTGCATTCTTCGTCAAACCAGGGGTTTCGTTTTGGTGGCTGTGTGAAACCCAGCACATTAGAGGCGGCATCTCTAACTGCATTCTAGCAATGTTGCCACTGGTCTTCGATACTTGATGTTGGCGGCATAGGACTCCTTAAGAGGTTACTTGTCACTCGATCAGAGAAGGATCTGGCGATCTCTTGCGATTGTAGCCGTCCGACGTCGAATTTTCTTGCAGCATTTCTTTGTTTTGGACGTTGTCGGGATATTCGTAGCACTGCCTTGGCTACGACGAGGTAGTGGTCCGAGTCGATGTTGGCTCCTCGGAAAGTTCGAACATCTTGAATGCTGGAAAAGTGCCTCCCGTCGATCGCAATGTGATCAATCTGGTTGACAGTTGATTGATCAGATCTCCATGTACCTTTATGGATGTTGTTAATGGCACCTATTCCTAGCAACACCTCTCTGGAATTTGATGCAAAATTCCTTAATTCGAAACCACCACGTATATGGATTGAAATCACCGCTCTCGTAACCTCAATCGCCTCAGCCGTATTTTCAAAACTGTCAACGTAGTCGTCCACGTAATGGTGATCTATTATGGACTTGACGGCACGTGGGTGGTCCTTAATGAATCTCATGGCATTGTTGTTCTTCACATAGTTCGCCGAACATGGCGAACAACTGGCACCGAAAGTCATTGATTGCATGACGTATACGCTGATTGGATCGGCTTTATTTTCTCGCCAGAGAAAACGTTGCGATTTCTGATCCTCAGTACGGATCATCACCTGATGGAACATTTCTCTTACGTCCCCAGTGATTGCGATGGGACGTAAACGAAAATTGTATAAAATTAACGTCAGTGGCTTCAGGTCATCGGATCCCTTCATCAAGAAGGAATTTAACGAAGTATCTTTAACCTTCGCGGCAGCATCGAATACTAAACGTATTTTCCCCGGTTTGTTGGGATTTCTAACGCCAAAGTGAGGTAGATACCAGGTTCTGGGTGTTGTTAGGCTAGCCTCGGCATCTGTTAACTTTCTAGCATACCCTTTCTCTAAGTATCTAGCGATGATATCTCTGTATTCGACGGCGAATTCTGGTTCCCTTTGGAATTTACTTTCCAAACTCCAAAGTCTTCGTTTAGCCATTTCATAGCTCGAAGGCATATCAAAGGTATCATCTTTCCAAAGAAGACCTGTCTGGTAACGGTTGTTTATCCGAACTGTAGTATTTCATAATATTTGAAGGGCTCTTTCTTCGGCGGGAGAGACTAATGGCTTTGTCGGTTTCTTCACCCCAAACGAGTCCATGCTGAAGTAATCATCGACGAGCTTATTCAAATTAGCGTCCTCTTGTTCTTCTTTATTATTCAGAAGAACGACAACGTTGGCGTGACTGGGATTCACTTTTGATGTTCTTCCGTACACAGTCCATCCAAGCTTGGTTTCGGCAGCAATAGGTCCAGTATCATCGGCCTTTATTATTTGTATTGGTGTTCCGAGATGACAATTGTCAAGCCCGATGAGAATCTTAGGTTTGACATTCTCGTATAAAGGCAGTGCTACGTCGCGACGCCTAAGTGTCGATATACTGGCCGTAAATCTTTCATTGATAAAGATTGAATCGGAAGGTCCAAATCGTTTAGTGCACGTACGCCTTCTATCAAGTACTTCTCAGCGTTCTCCTTGTCGGCGCTAATTCGAAGATTCACAACACATGAATTCTCAGAAAGCGTCTCTTTACCGAACCATTTCAACTTTAGATTCGTGGGGCGGCTACTCAAGTGCAGCTCTTTGGCCAATTCTGCACACATGATCGTAACCGATGACCCTTCGTCTAGCAGAGCGTGAGTCCTCACTATAGTGTCACCGGCAACATACAGCCTGACTGGCAGTATACGAAAGAGGATTTTCGGATTATCTTCTGAATCACAGTTGAGCAAAGACTTGGTGACTGCTTGATCTTGTTTGGGATCTTCGACTGAATACTCAACGTCATGAAGCGACGAGTGATGTGCCTTGGAACAGCTGTCAATTCCACATGACTGACGACGTTTGCATGTGCGCACACTATGGCCAAACCGTAGACAACTGAAGCATAGGTGGTTCTTCTTCACGAACTCCCATTTATGTTTTATAGACAAATCCATGTACTTAGGACAGTCAGACACGAGATGTTTCTCTCCTTTTCAATAGCGACAGTTTTCATTCATGATACCAGGTTGTGCGACATGCAGTACGTTTTTTGGTCTTGACTTCGTGTCAAACGGCGGCGGCAAGTAATTTGGAGTGACAAGACACACCAATCTCGCTACTGAGGTCAACCATTCATCAAAATGCTTGATTGTTGCATATGGCTGTATGTACATACTTCGCTGGGCCCATTCCATTCGTTTACTCATTGGCAATTTGTTGGTTAGTTCGTCGAGTAGAGTTGGATTAGCCATGTGTTGATGTAACCCGCTTGCTTCGAGGAATGTAGAGAGATTTTGCACCTTTGTTGCGAATGGAATTAGGTTTTCCAATTTTCCTTCTGGGATTGGTGCAATTCCCCGAACCTTCATTAGTTGACTTCGCAACAAAATCTCTGGGCGACCGTAGAGGAACTCCAACGTTGCCATAACTCGATCTACATTATCGGGGTGAATCAACAATGACTCGACGGCTTCTTTCGCGTCACCCTTGATGCATCTCTGCAGACGGAAATTATTTTACACCTTGGTGTAATTGAACATCATCGTAGACTCGTGGTAGGCAGTGCAAAACATCGGCCATTCTTCTGGCCGACCACTGAAGTCTGGCAAATTTTGCAAATTTCTGCTGTTGCCGAAATAGTTTAATTGCTCGAAGTGGTTATGTCCAAAGGATGGTGGCATTATTGAGCTTTGAGGCGGGTTCAAGGGTGCGAGATACGAAACTAACCTCGGAGTAAATGTGGAAGTGGGATAGCATGTTGGAAAGGCAGCGGAATGCATGAGAGGAACAGACGGCTGAACATTTCGTGACAATGTTGTGTTCTCCTTCATGCCAGTGGCATAAATAGCAGCTGTCGTATATTTATTGGCGGAACATCTACTGAGTTGGCGGCGGCTAAAGATGTGAAGGATGCTGGCTGCGTCTTCACCATGTTGGCAATTGACGAAATACTGAACGATGCGGAGGACGCTGGCTGCATCATCTCTTCCATATTGATGATTGACGAAGTCGTGGACGCTGGCTGCGACCCTGTTGGCTGGCTAGGAGGAATCGTTGTGTCTTGTTTACGGCTTAGCTGTTCCTGCAGGCGCATACGTTCTTCTTTCTCTATTGCGGCATTTGCCATGGCGGTTTCTAACAATGTACGTAGCTCCTGCATATCCTCCTTTAGTTTCTCCATCTCGGACTCGTCAGTCATCGTTTTATCACTATCAGAATCAGTATTACTTTCCGTGTCTGTATTTATTTGTCCAGAATCTCTTTTCAATGCCAATGTTTCGCTTTTTCGGCTCATCAAGATATCTAAATGGCTACGAATTCAATGCAAAATCGAATAAAAATGTCAATGGCGTGGCAAAAAATGGCAAAAAAGGCAAGTTCGTCCGAATAATTTGGACTTAACAAGATTTTAGTTAATCGAGTTTATTCCTGTAAGTTTACAAGTATGAGTATAAAAAATATAAATCAAAATGGAGACTTACAATTTTGGTAATTATTATAGGCGGCAGTGGATCGAACTTGCTTGTTTGGTTGCTCATCGCAAAATGAAATATAAAATGGGTTTAAGATGACAGATGAGAGCATCCAGCACTTCTTTGTGCGAATGTCTAAATGAACGCGTTCAACATAATTAAAGGCCTGTTTGATTAACATTTTTCGATCTGTCAAAGTGGTTGGTTAAATAAGAGCTCTGTACAAAAAGTTGCATAAAACCGATATAATCAAATATTAAAACAAAAATTGTTGTGAAAACTCTTTATAAGTGTTAAGCTTACCTTCGGAATACAAAATATCCGTAAGTCATAGCTTGTAAGACCTCTAAATTAGAAATATAAGGTCCCGCCAAACCTAACCTAATAAATGAACAAAAGAGCACTCAAAGATACTTCCCCCGAACATTACAACAACCCAAAAGGAGGCCCTTCAAAAACCAACATCGAAATGGGTTCACCATCGGCAATTACCGTAGAAATAATGAGGGAAATTCTTTCAGAAAACAATCTAAAACTTTTCTCAGAGCTTGTGTCAAAAACCGATTTCCAGGCGCTCTATGCCGATCTGTCATCACTCAAAGCAAAACAAGAGGAAATCACTGCAAAAGTTGTATTCTTAGAAGAAAGAAATCAGTTTCTGGAGGCGCAAATAGAACGAATCATGCAAACTAATGTCGAGGGAAATGTGGTTGTACATCTACCACCCGATACAAGCATAGACCCAATAGAAAAAGCCAAGTCTGTATGTGCCGGCCTTCTGGATGTAAACGATTTAAACAATAGCATTGAGTCCGCGCAGAGAGTAAATCGCCCCGATGCACCAACAGCTGTAGTAATTGTGAAGCTTAAATCTCGTTCCACAGCTATAAATCTGTGGCCACAAGCCATAACCGCTTAAGTCTATTTTTCATACTTTTCAGGAGAGCAGTTTAAAGTTTCAAAAATTCACTGGGATTAGGAAACTTGTTATATTTTGGTTTTTTGAATGCAAAAAAATAGAAGGGGTACTCTTTTATCCTGTGTGAAGAGTAAATAACTATTCGATTTTTTTTAAAGAGTTATTTAAGAAAATAACACTTAAGCTCTTATGGCTTATTGCGAATTAAAAAAAAAAGTTGCATATCTGCAGTTAAGTTGTTTTGCTATAAATATTTTTTTCAAACAAATTTCTTAAATTGAGTTAGGCTTTAAAGTTACTTTAAAGTTTAATTATTTATTTGTCTATATGCAGTTAGGCCGTTTTGCCTTCAGTGAAATGTCGCGATAAAAGAGTTTATGCCGAGTTAAGCTTTTTTAAACCAGTGTTTTAAACAATGAACACCATGATTTTAAGATACAGTCAATGCATTTAAAATAAAGGTTAAATTGTTTTTTTTTTTTTTTATTAACAACACGTTATCCAAGCATTTAAACAATTGAGCCTTTTTTTCATTTCTTCCACCATTCTTTGTGATGTCCAATCAATCTTTCAAAAAACAAAGGTCAAAAATGTATGTACATAATATGAAAAAAACATTTTAGCTACGCACATATGTATTATAATTGAAAAAAACGACAAAAAAAAATAAAACTGAAGAAGAAATAATTTATTATTTTTTCTTCAGTTTTATTTTTTTATTTTTGGGTAAGCCTTTACGTGGCGGAGCGGCTTACGGTAACTACTACTGCGATGCTTAGAGCTATGCGATCGCGAAACTTGTTTTCGCAGCAGGGCCTCCCATGGTCGACAGGTCGAAGCGGAGTAGGCTGTTACTACTAATTACCCCACAACGCAGGAGTGTTCCCACCAAGGCACTTCCCACGAGGGACGGCAGGGGATGAATTTCTTATTGGAATCAACGGTGGCGTCCTCAGTTCCAGTTAGGTCGAACTACTTGGTGAACACCTTTACGGGCTACTTCGACATATTTGAAGCACAGGTCGTAAAAGGAGCGGTTTTCCGGCTTTTGTACTTGGAGTCACATCAAGTACCTGGTCCTCCAGGTTGGGGGTTGTACGTCGGGGTGACTTCCCAACTACACAGAAAAAAATCTAGTTGCGAAGCAACAACAGGCCTCCGAAACGATGAGGGACATAATAAGGGACAACGAATTTCGGATATGCACGTGGAATGTTAGGTCCCTTAATGGACCGCGTGCTGCCGAATAACTAGCGGTGACCCTCAACTGCTACAAAGCAGATATTACCGCTATCCAGGAAATACGATGGGTTGGACCGGGCGAAAAGAAGATGAAAAACTGCGACATCTACTATGGGGATTGCTACCGGGAGAAAAAGCAGCGACTCTTTGAATGCGGATTCGTCGTGGGAAGCAGACTCAGGCAAAAAGTCTTGAGCTTCAAATGCGTAAGCGAACGCATCACGACAATCCAAATCAAGGCTAAATTCGGCAACATTAGCTTAATATGCGCGCATGCCCCCACAGAAGAGAAAAAAGACGACACCAAAGACGAATTCTACGAGCTCCTCGACAAAACATATGAGCAATGTCCCAGCTATGACATGAAAATTGTTCTCGGCGATTTTAACGCAAAGCTGGGAAAAGAAGGCATCTTTGGAAGAACAGTCGGAAAGCACAGCCTGCACGACACCACTTCCGACAACGGATTCAGGCTGATCGATTTTGCTGCGGGGCGAAATGTTGGGTAGCAAGCACCTGGTTCCCACATCTCAACATCCATAAAGGTACATGGAGATCTCCTGATCAATCAACCGTCAACCAGATTGATCACATTGCGATCGACGGGAGGCACTTTTCCAGCATTCAAGATGTTCGAGCTTTCCGAGGAGCCAACATCGACTCGGACCACTACCTCCTTGTAGCGAAGGCAGTGCTACGAATATCCCGAATATCTGATCGAGTGTCGAGTAACCTCTTAAGGAGTCCTATGCCGCCAACATCAAGTATCGAAGACCAGTGGCAACATTGCCAAAATGCAGTTAGAGATGCCGCCTCTAATGTGCTGGGTTTCACACAGCCACCAAAAAGAAACCCCTGGTTTGACGAAGAATGCAGGCAGGCCCATGCAGCCAAGCAGGAGGCATACAAAGCGGCGCTGCAAAGAAGGACAAGAGCTGCTCGTGAGCTCTACGAGCAAAAGAGGAGAGAAGAACGCTGGCTTCTCAGGAGAAAAAAGAGAGAGCATGAGAAGCGTCAGATCGAAGATGTTGAGAGAGCTAACAGCAGGAATGAAGTTCGGAGGTTTTATCGGAAGGTAAAACAGCTGGCTCAAGGTCATCGAACAAGAACCGATGCCTACAGAGATCAACAAGGGAACATCATAGTAGAACCGCAGTCAGTGCTGGGGATTTGGAAAGACCACTTCTCTAGACTGCATAGAGGCACTAGAGGCACTATCTTCTATAAATGTGTTCAACTTCTCGCGTACGCCGACGATATTGATATAATGGGAAGAACACAGCGTGATGTCAATGGCGCCTTTGTGAGGATTGAGACAGAAGCGGCAAAAATGGGTTTAGCGGTAAATGAGGGAAAAACGAAGTACATGCTGTCTTCGAGTATGGACACCCAACATCGACGGCTCGGACAGAACGTCACAATAGACGCATACAACTTCGAGGTAGTTAAGGAGTTTGTCTACCTAGGCTCCGCTATCAACACGGGCAATAAGAACAGCGCTGAGATAAGACGAAGAATTACTCATGCTAATCGCTGTTACTTTGGGCTAAGAAAGCAACTGAGTGAAAATTACATTGAACCCAAAAAGTATCGAATTTTAGTAGCGATTCGTGGTGGTTGAATGTAAAATCTCATCACTTTTAAATGTTTCAGTATTTGTTTTGTTTGGATGCGACCGGTCACAACAAGCCTAAATCAAGTTATGACTCATCTCCCCACGATTTTGAATTTAATTTATTCGAGACAAAAAAACCTATGTCTACTTAGATTCGCGATTTTTCAAATTCAAATTCGGAATAACAGCCTAACTCGAGGTATTATTTTGAAATTACTAGAATGGAGGATGCCATAACAACCTATCTTAAGTTAGGTGCACTAAAAATCTAAAATTTAATTTTCCATAACAGCCTAACTCAAGTTAGGAAAATTATTTTTTTATTTTGCATTGGGGAATAACAGCCTAACTTGAGTTTAGAAATAGAAAAAAATACAATATTTAAATATGGGAAGATAAAAACTTTCCTAACTCAACTTATGATTTTATGGCAATTTTTTTTTTTTTTATCTAGATCATAGTAGTTTATCTTGAGATAGGTTTTTATGGCAAATCTAAATATTTATACTTAAAAAACTTAACTTAAGTTATGATAGAGTTTAATTTTCTTAACATGGCTACATCAATAAGTCATTTACGACCTAACTCGACTTAAGCGGTTATGGATTGTGACCACAGAAATGTCTTGCGTAACGCCAAAAAGCTAAAAGGAACCAAAATTAGCATTCATAAGGACATGCCGCACAGTGCACGTCAAAGGAGAACCAAATTGGTGTCGGTTATGAAGGTGCTCCGTGAGTCGAAACCAAATGCGAAAATCTTCGTGAGAGACGACAGGTTGTACATAGAGGATACTCTTTTTACCTGGGATCCATCCCAGGAATTAATAAATGAGAAAAACAAGGACAGTTTAGCAGTAATTAAACACTTAATTGGAGAAATTCCATCCTCTTTGTTGATTTTATTGAACAAATTGAAATCAAATATTAAATAAAAACAACGAATTGTCAATGTCAACAAGTGAAAGAAATGTCAGCCAGAAGAATGTTAAAGGCGTGAACAGAATTGTAAATGCAACCGCTGTACAGTCTCCAAGTGGCGTTCCACACGGTGCATCAACATCAAGTAATTGAGTGGAAGCCGTCTGCCAGGGAATTACAAATTTTTTAAAGATTAAAATAATAAGTTTCAACGTCGCCGGACTTAAAAATAAAACAATATTCCCAGATTTTTACAATTATATTAAGAATTTCGATGTTTTTATATTATTAGAAACGCATATTATAAATTATGAAGTAACTAGTTTTAAGAATATTTTCGTGGGTTATGAAATAGAATATATACCAGCCGTTAAAACGAACTTGTTTGGTAGAGGAAGTGGTGGAGAAATTTTTGGATACAGGAAACACATCAAAGATATAGCAGTTAAATTTAAAATCATAGAAGAAGTGCGTCTAATGGAAATCAAAGTGGAAGATAAAACCCTTCACATTATTCCAATTTATTTGAACTGCAGTCACTGGCAGCTTGATTTTGACAAGTTACAGGATCTTGTGAATAATCTTGATTCAACAAACCTAATGTTAATCGGCGACTTTAATGGAAGAGTAGGATTATCGCAGAACAAATTCAACTATAACTTGGATACAACTCGTATTTATTATAATAGAAAGTCGAAAGATGAGACATGTGATTCAAAAGGAGCCAAAATTTTGGAACTAGCAGATGCGTTTGATTGCCACCTAATGAATGGAAGCTGTGAGGGCGATAGTAAGGGTGAATGGACATTTATCCGTGGGACAGCGTGTTCTGTAATAGACTACTGTTTCTTATCAGGAGATTGGCTTTCCTTTTTTGACGATTTTAGAGTAGCAGCAAAAACATTTTCGGACCATATGCCCTTGGAGGTAGTTTTTAACTTTAAGAAATCTCGATCTGAAGAAACTGTTTTGGAACATAAAAGACTTCTCCCAAAATTACAATGGAAAAACAGCTACCAAGAATCATTCAAACTAAATTTAGATCGCGAAATTGAAAATTTGATAAGTATAGAAACTTTAACCACCCTCATCAAAAAAGCTGCACCCCAGAAACCATTGGGGAGGAAAGTTTTCACAAACAAACAAAAATGGTTTGACGATGATTGCTTGAGTGCCAGAAACGTTTCTTTTTCCTTCTTGAAATTAGTAAGATCAACCAATAACATTTATTTCAAATCTGTCTATGCTACGGCCAACAAAAACTTTAAAATGCTTTGAAATAAAAAAAAACTTGCTTTTGACCAAGCAAACTTAGAAATTATAAATAAAACAAAATGCTCTGCTGAGTTTTGGAAAGCAGTGAAATTTGTGAGTGGGAAAAAGAATACAACATCATCGTTCATTCATAGTATAGAACCACTGAAAAATCATTTTATGAATCTACTGAACGCAACCCAACTATCTCCTGCTTTTCATTATGCAGCGCCTTTAATCTTGGATGATGTGTTAGATGCGCCTATAACACTAACTGAGGTAGAAAATGTTATTCAAAATTCAAAACATGAAAAAGCGCCTGGAGAGGATAGGATACCGTTTGAGTATTTTAAAAACGCTACACATAATTTCTTGCAGCTTCTTACCCTTGAATACAACAGAATTTTCGAAACAGGTGACGTTCCTGGAAGTTTTCGAAGGTCGATCATTTTCCCTCTACACAAAAAAGGAAACCTTGAAGATCCGGCAAATTATAGAGGAATTTCTTTTCTAAATACTGCGGCTAAGATATTCGGCACAATATTATTTAACCGGCTCAGCGAATGGGTAGAAAAAAAGCAAATTTTAAACGAATGCCAAGCGGGGTTTAGAAAAAACCACTCGACAGTCGATCAGATTTTTTGTTTGGTGAATATCGCAGATCTATATAAAAAAAATGGGAAAAAGCTGTACGCCTTCTTTGTCGATTTTCGCGCAGCTTTTGATACAATCCCCCGAGAAGCGCTGTTTTACAAGTTGTACAATTATGACATTTCAACAAAAATTATAACTGCAATTAGAGCCAGCTACGAAGAAAATGTTGCGAGGGTATGGGATGGCAATATCCTTTCGGACGAGTTTGGTACTTCGATGGGCGTGAAACAAGGATGCGTGCTCAGTACTCTTCTATTCATTTTATACATTAATGACATATTTGATTCGGTCAAAGGAGGAATTGTTGTAGATGGGGAAAACATACCCGGTTTGATGTATGCAGATGATATCGTCTTTCTTGCCGAAACCATAGACGGAATGCAGTTGATGATAAACAGACTAGAACGCTATTGTAAAACGTGGAGCTTAACGGTGAACCTGGCGAAATCAAAAATGATGATTCTGAGAAACGGTGGTGGCAGGTATTCGAGAATGGAAAAATGGGTTTTCGAGGAAACACAGATCGAAATAGTCAAGGAATATAAGTATCTTGGAATCTTAATCACCTCAAACCTTAACTTTAATAAGCATCTGCAAGCCAAATTGTCGGAAGCTAAACGTGCTATGTGCTCAGTTTGGAGAACGTGCATCTACAAAAAAAAGTATTTCTCATGTAGCGAAGTATAAAATTTTCCGGACAGCAGTCATATCTATCCCCTTTTATGGAGCTCAAGTTTGGGGTTATCTTTCCTTTGAAGCAGTAGAAAAGTTCCTAAGATTTTTTATTCGGAGTTCGTTTAAGTTGCCAAGCAGTTCACCAAACTATATGCTTTACCTGGAAACAGGGATAGCACCGCTGTTTTTAGACACGCTCAAAATACATTTTGACTACGTAGCAAGAGTCATGGCGATGGATCATAAAAGGATGCCTAAACTGGTACTGATGAAAATGATCAATTCTGGTAGCACTTGTGTTAAAGAGTGGACAAAAATAGCAAATGATTGTTCGATAACCTTATCGATATCGGCCAACGGAAACCCTCAATCAATCAAACAAAAATTTTACGAACTGCTCCAAAAAACGGGAAATTTGACCTATGATAAGTTTAAGAACGAAGCAGCATCCTCGCAATATCGAGCCTACTACAGCAAATTGAATCATTTCTTAAATAGCAACACTTATTTTGACGTTCAGAGCACTGCTGACAGAATCAGGACAATATTTACAGCCAGAGGTGAACTCATCGATTTGAATTTTATACCTCATCGACCTGAACTACCGCTGTTGTGCGATCTGTGCAATTTAAAGGTACGAGAGGACGTTTTTCACTTTCTCGGAACCTGTCCAATATTACGAGAGTTTCGGAGGCATTACTTTGGAGTCGATTTTCTAGACCTAACGGAAGCAATCAACATTTTGAATGGTGACAGAGGTTGGGACATACTAAATAACTACATCACAAGCGCTTCTCGCTACAGATCCTGCATTATACAAGGAAACTTTTAAATTATTAATACACCCACACAAATAATTATTACATTTTTGTTTATCTTCTATTATATATATTGTACAGTGTTTTTCTTTTTCTTTAATATGTAAATAATAAATTAAATTCAAATGTCAATCTGGTAGACGGCCTCGGCCAAGCCACTCAAGACTATGTCATACTTTAAAGGATTGTAAATTGTATATTTTTGAAGTCAATAAAACTAACTAAAACTAACTAACTAAGGCCTGTTTGTTTGCAAATTCGATCCACTCCACTCTAATCTTAAGAATAATTTATGACAATACTATTTGACAAATAAAAACATCTGTTATCCAAGGATGTGTTCTTACTAATTGATATTTAATAGTTTGGCTTGTCTGGACTCTGGTATTTTCCATTGATGATTTTGTGTATTAATACTTTATTGTCCTTGTATATTGTACTAGCTGTATTCTGCCACGCTTTGCAGTGGCCCCGTTAAAATCCTTGTTTCCACTACGTTATTCAATTTTAATATGTGTGGTGGTATCCCTGGCAGATCAAGTGAGTTTAAAATTCTGTTGGATAATTAACTACTTCATCTGCTTCCTCAACGGTGTCTATCGACTTATATATTGTAATTTCATCATGGTTCTGCCTCAATCGATAAATAAAAGACCTAAGCTGATATCCGTTACCCGCCACCCCGGTATTCCGTTACTCGCTACCCTCTCCTACACGCTAACCGGCTAACCCGTTACCCTCTACATACTCCCGCTTCCCGTCACCCCGCTACCCACTTCCCCGCTGCTCCACTACCCGCTTCACACGCCATATCTCAAAACCAAAATCTGACTTTTTTTTGATGAAAATAAAAATATTTGGCGAAACTTTCAAACGTCCGTGTGATATATTTTGCTGTTGTGATTTGAAAAGTATAAATTTTGTTTTTCGTTTATGTCCGCAAACTATAGTTTGATCGAAACTCCTGTACCACGCCTTACGAAAAGGGTTTGAAATGGGGACCAAAAAAAAAGGGACTATTAATATTCTTCAACAGATTTGACGGTATCAGATTGAAATATTTTAAGTACCTAATGATGTATTGAACCCAAAACAGTGGAAGCTGACGGCATCACTGCCGAACTCTTCAAAGCAGCCGGTGATGACTTGGAAAAGAGCATGCACCAACTCATCTGCAGAATATGGTCGGAATGGAACTTCAAGACTGTTTGCCTGATTCTGAAGAAAGGGGACCCTCTAAATTGCACCAATTATATAGGCCTCCTTAACACCGCCTATAAGATCTTTTCTGCAATGCCATGTGAACGCCTGAAACCGTTTGTCAACAAACTAGGTCCACATCAGTGGCTTTAGAACAGGAAAGTTCACCATCGCTCAAATATTCACATTACGACAGGTCCTGGAAAAAAACAAATCAACACTACCATAATTTTATCGCGTATGAAAGCATCTATTAAGAAGAACTGTATAATGCCATGTCCAGTTTTGGCATCCCAACAAAACTCATTCGTCTGAGCAGAATTACAATGAAGAACTCACGCTGCTCCATTAAAGTTTGTTACGACTACACCGACAGCTTCGATGTCAAAGAACCGCAAATAGCGACTTAACACACGTACATATTTGTTCTCACAATGAAAAAAATATGTTTGACAATTTAAATTGAAATTGAGTATTTGTAAATTGATGTTTTGTTTTAATTTTGTTGTAGTGGGAAAAGCATTATTTTTTAACATTGGCATTGTTTGTGATTAGTGACTGATGCAAAAAATAGATAAAAACAATCCTTGATGCGGATTTTATACCATGTTAAAATTTCAGTTCAATCGGTGCAGAACTTTTTGAGTTTTTCCAGCGTACACAAACCAACATAACATTTTTTATATATATAGATTGTATTGTATTGCATTGTTTGCCGTTTTTTCCACATTTTAAACAAATTCTTCGCTCCTATAGGTCGCAGCTTAATGTTATATAGCTTCAAGCCTTCCTTGATAAATGGACCATTCAACATTAAAAAAATTGTTCAATTTCATTAAGCAGTTCCTGAGATAAGCGCGTTAAAACGCAGAAAAATTAATATTTTTTGCCGTTTTTTCCACATTTTCCACAGATTCTTCGCTGCTATTGGTCACAGCTTAATGTTAAGTAGCCTAAAGCCTAAGTCGATTAATGGACCATCCAATACAAAAAGAATTATACCATTCGAACCAGTAGTTCCTGAGATTACTGCGTTCAAACGAACAAACTCTTCAGCTTTGTATATTTGTATAGAAATAGATTGTACTAATTGATATTTGATCGTTTGACTTATCTGGTATTTTTCCATTGGTGTATATTATATTTTGGAATATGAGTCACTTTCTAGGGCGTTGGTTCATTTTGATGATCTTAACGATTCTGGATTCTATTTTTATACGTTGAACGTGATGTGGTATTGACTCGCGTGGCCGCGCAGTATGGGAGAGAAAAGGACTGTGTATATCGAGAAAAAACACGCAATGACACTTGCAGAAGAAACCAAAAGAAATATTAATAAATAAGAATAAGAATAAGAACCAGAGAAAAATAAATAGATACAGAATTCTCTGATTATTTTTTTTTTGAGAATTTTGTAAAGAAGGAGTTAAGAGTGCGAATAGAAGTATTTAAGAAGAAAAATATTCCGTTTTAAGACCTTAATAAGAACCAAATTATCTTCTTAATGCCTTCTATCGGACCGCCCACTTTCGCCTTTTATGTACTTAATAGATACTTAAGACTGGGTTTCCTTTTTTCTTGAACTCCGAGCTCGTGTAAAAGCATGCAAGAGTGTTAGTGAATATTTCCCTTTCTTTTTCTTATTTCCGTCTCACATAGCCAATTGAAAATTGAAATTTCTAGTTTTCTAGTTTTTGTTTTTTTCTCTTCTCACTCAGAATTCAGTGAGCGATATCGATATGTAAGAAATGAGTTTCCTTTACGAAGGTCCACAAAATAGGGATGAAAAAAAGAGGTATTTTCGCATGTATCTATTTACTATGTGGAATTGTAAACTGTGGTGTGGGTGGACATACACAAAAATGCATCTACATTCTATATACGTATTGTTATGTGCACTTAGAGTAGGAGTAGCATTCATGAATTGTTGCTTTTCTTTTTTCCTCGCAAATTTTTTAATTTGGGAATATGATGGTCTTGCTTTTGAGGTTTGATGACAATTGTGTTCGAATTGTTTCTTTTTTTGGATTCCTTGCGACCGATTTTAATTTTTCTTTGGTTTCATCTTTATATTTATCTATAAGAAGACGTATAGGTACTTTTTGACAAGCTATGAAAAATTATGCATGACCCTTTTGGGATGAAATATATTTTTAATATTTTTTTCAGCTAAATAACTTCTAAGCTTATTAAATTTATAATCTATACTCGTTTATTTCATTTAAATATTCGGAATATTTTGGGAGTTACACAGTTTTACGCAAAAGACCAACGAAATTTTCAATGGGAAACCTAGCCTTAAAGAAGTCTTAAAGAAGAGGGATGAGAGCTTATACTACTTCTTAAAGCCTTCTATAAGTAATTTTGTGCTACTTGTGACGTCACTTATAAGAGATCTTCACAATATAAAACAGTATACTGATACAATTGAGGTATATTATTCAAAGATCATTGAAATTCTGTCAACCCTTAACAACCATATGAAAATTCACGAAGCAAATTCTAATGTTGTTTTGGCTAAAGGTCAGCTTTATTCAGAAATGTGCCTTAACACATTTATAATTGGCCTTAGGGAACTTATTGGCTCAACTATTAGGGCTTTGAGACCAAAAACCATTCAAGAAGCTTTTGCTTTCTGCATTAGAGAACAAAACTCTTAAAAAATAAGAACAAAACTCTTACTATATGAAATATAACACTTCACATGTCCCTTCAGAGTCATTTAGGTCGAACTATTTAGCACCGCCGATTCAAAATATTTCTAAGTTCAGTCAAGGAAATATGTCTTTTGCTCAAAGACCAAACTCATATCCTCCAAGACAAAATATACAATTTATGCCTAAAACAAACGTCGCTGTTGAAAGCTCTCCTCCATATTTTAATCAACGTCAAAATCAAAATATAAGTGGTCAGTTCACATACCAAAATCAAAATGCGTTTCCAACAAGACAAATAAATTCTTTTCAGTCTGTTCCACCCTACCAATTTACCTCCTTTCAAAATCAAAATACAGCCCCCCGAGCTTCGAATTACAGTCAACTTCCCACATCAAACCCACATAAAACCCAATTCCAATGGACATATCCAGCGGAACCACCCGAAATACTAGGACTCAACAAACGAATTTTTGAACGCTTAACTCCTTCAATAAAAATAATAACAACATTAACAGCAGTAATAACAATAACAACAATAGCAATAGCAACTCAAATAAAGCAGTATATTGCATACAACAAGATCCCACGTATAATCATAACCCATCTGTAGAAACAAACTCATCAAGCTATGTTAACTTTAACCCCGAACAATACTATTATCCTCAGTTAGACCAATATATGCCTATCGAAAATCAAGGTGCAACAAATGAATTTTATAATTACAATGATGACATAAATCATGAAATAGACGATACAAATTTTCGGTTTATTGCCTCGGAAAACAAGTAGGTTATATTGACGTAAGTAAAAATTGCGCAAATTCGTTATCATATATATCATATATTTCTATTATGTCTCTAGCAGGCAGACCACTTAAGTTTCTCATAGATACAGGATCTTCAGTTAACTTTATTGACCCAGAACGCTTATGAAATTATCGAACCTGTTTCAATAACCACTGTCCTCAATAAATACAAGCTAAATACACAAGTTACACTCCCCGCATTTCAAGAACTAAATACTGACGAGTCCTTTAAATTCATAGGCGCAAAATTATAGTCCGCTAATGAACAAGTTTAGTGTGATACTAGCTTAAAATGACGTTTCAGACATGACTCAAACGTCATTTTAAGCTAGTTTCACACTAAATTCCCTTTAAGTTGTTCATTAGCGGACTATAATTTTGCGCCATAGTTTTTAAATTTCATTCCTATTTTGACGGCTTAATAGGTTTAGAGATTTTGAAACGTTTGCAAGCTTGAGTCAACCTTAAAGATAAATACATAATACCTCTTCAATTCAAACCTAACTATGCTTCAAAAGTCTACAATGTCCCGCCAAATTCTAAAATTATAGCCTCCCTACCTGTTGATATAGAAAATGGAGATATCTATATAAAACCCACACTGATAAACAAATTCTTAAAGATACCTGAGGGCGTTTTTAGAGCTTTCAGCTGGTATAGTTTTATAGAGGTTATTAATGTTTCAGATGAGGAACAAAAATTGGTTTTGGAACAACCTTTAAAAGTTGAACGGTATATGAATTTTCACGAGGTAAATAATGTAAACATTAAATACGATCCCTACCAAACTGAACAATTATCTGGTCACGACATTTCAAACTTACTCCGAACAGATCACATGAACCAGGAGGAAAAGGAAAAACTTTTTAAACTCTGTAGACAATTTGACCACGTATTTTTCAAAGAAGGCGATGCACTGACATTCACAAATGCAATCAAACACCGAATTAAAACTCATGATGAAATGCCAATATATACAAAATCATATAGATACCCAGAGATCCACAAAGAAGAAATTCAAAACCAAATTCAAAACCTTTTAAAACAGGGAATAATAAGACCAAGTTATTACCCATGGAGTAGCCGATTTGGATTGTCCCTTAAAAGAAAGATGCATCGAATCATCAAAAGTGGCGGCTTGTAGTGGATTATTATATGGAAAGTTAAACGAAAAAACTATAGGCGATCGTTATCCATTACCTAACATAGAGGAAATTTTGGACAAACTCGGAAGATGCATGTATTTTACTAGGGTCTATGAAATAACTCCCACGAAATAAGTCCCACTTTTAAAAACGAAATAAGTCCCACCAAAAATTGCTTAAAAAAATGAATTAACTCCCACGAAATAAGTCACACTTTTGAAAACGAAATAAGTCCCACCAAAATGAAATGATTTAAAAATTTACTTGAAATGAAATAACTCCCACTCAAAATGAAATAACTCCCCCTTGAATAATATATTTCTTAAATGAATTAAGTCCCACTTTCATAAACGAAATACGTCCCACTTTTTCATTGTTTAATGCGATTCCAAATAAGAAGTATTTGGCTCTTCGAAAAAAACACACGTCGAATAATATAAATAATAATCAAAGCAGAGGAATATTAAAGAAAAATCGTATGCAAGCTTGAAGAAGGCTTCTTAATGGAATGTTTATTACGAATTTTGATAGAGTTCCAGAATTTATTATTAATTCTTTTTTCGGTCAAGGAACGTATAGAGAACGCCTACTAGTTACAACGTTTGGATTCGTAAATGGATTAAGTACAGATCAATTGTTCTTATTATTAAGATGGAAACCGTTTCGGAAGGACCATCAGATTAAAATTATCGACCTTTATAAATGGCTTGAAGATCCAGTGCATGGTAGACGGTATTATAGTTTTAACGTGGCATTGGGATTAGTTGTATTTTTTAATGGTGATATTAGAAAACATGGAACACGATTCCAATTTCCTACTAAAAATAATATAATAAAACACTTACATACGTAATAACGTCAACAATTTTTTTTAATATTGTTTTTCCAGTAGTTAGGTTCGGTAACTATTTGTACACATTTCTTTAAAGTTTTTTTTATTATAGTAAGTATAAAGTAATTAATAACAAAAAAAGGAGAGCCATGAGAGATAAGGACAAAAAATTATGGTTATCCCTTTTACGAAATGTCCAATATATAACTTTTTGCATAAGAAAAAAATGAGAAATAAAGCCATAATGGACTTATATTTCATGGCTCTATCGCACCCCTCCATAAAAAAATCATTTATTTATCAGATAAATATTTGAAGGGTTTCATGAACTTCTGCACGACAGAATGGACATACTAGTTTACTGGTTTGATCAATTTTGTGAGTTTGCAATGTAAGACAGCATTCACTGCAAATTTTCAAGTGCTTACAAAGAAAAAATAAGATATTTGGCTGCTTTATGAAACAAATCACACACATATTATAAATAGCAGCTGCCCGCGACTTCGTCCGCCTCTCCCTCGTCCACCGGCCAGAGTATCGACTTGTGCATCATACGCGCGTGGACATTTTTTTGCGAAGTTATTGTTAAATTGCATTGTAGTCAACTCTCGCTAGGTCGTAATTCTCTTAAACTTGAAAAATTTGAGCATTTTTTATGATTCTCTTTAGTTTTTCATACTTAAAGCATTCCCTTGGTCGAACTCTCCCTAATTCTAATATCTCTCTTACTTCTGCATTGTTTTTTTTTCCTGAAGTCAATTTTTTTCCTGTTTCTTTAAACTGAGCATATTTTTTAGTTAAGAAATATATAAAACTAGCTGACCCTGCAGACTTCGTACTGCCTCAATCGATAATCGATAACCCTCTTCCTCTATCGTTTGCATTGTTTTTTTGTTAATTCGTATGTATGGATCCGTCTTTAAACAAATAAGCGATATCAAATAAACAAAACAAAATGGTAAGTATACGCCCCGTTGCCTGCGGTGCACGGATTTGTAAAACGCGAATCATTTCGGTTTCACTTCGCTCTTCATGTTGCTGTTGTGTAAACATTTCAAGTTCTTCGACCCTAATTGTTGCGTATAAAACACATTGACCATGATATTGAATGAAAAAAGGATTTTTTATGATTGCTCTAAGAGTTACCGTTATGGAGCAATACATTTAAAATATCAGTGTTTCAAAAAAAAAATTTACCAAAATCACGAATTCTCTATTTTCCCATTGTTTAAAATCCATTCAAAATTTGACTTGGGATTTTCTTGCTCTTCTGGAGTTTTCCATTTTACCACTCATTTTACCACAACTAATGCAATTCATATGAAAGAGTGTTTTTGAGATTTTTGTTTAGCCAATTTTTTTTTTGCATTTCAAATTTTCCATTTTTCCAATTTTTTTACTTTTTCTTGCTTTCCAGTTCCCCATCACAAATTTGCCAGTTTCCCTTTGTAAACCAATGAGTTTTCCGAGTTCCTTTCTTGCTTCGGCAGAACATATACTATACTACTACTAAATTTTCCAGTTTTCCATTTGAAATTTTCCAGTTTTCCATTTGAAAACCAATGCATCTTCAATTACATGCAATTTTCCCTTTGAAAATAAATGAGTTTTCCGAGTCTCATTCGAAAACCCATTTTGAAATTTTCCAGTTTTCCATTTGAAATTTTCCAGTTTTCCATTTGAAAATCAATGCATCCACAATTTCATGCAATTTTCCATTTGAAAACCAATGAGTTTTCCGAGTTTTTCATCAAGAACTTTCTATTTTTCCATTCGAAAACCCATTTGAACCAAAAAATTCCAAGCAAAAAATATCTAATTTCCGACCTTTGTTTGGTTTTTCCAGTTTTCCCACTCTTCCATGAGGTTTTTCCATTTTTTTTTCACAGAAATCATCACTGAATGTAACAGTATGAACCATGAAAATTTCACAAATATCTGTTGGGCCATTTCGGAGTCTATAAGAGACATACAAACAAACAAACAAACAAACACACTTCCATTTTTATATATATAGAGATGATATTGTTTAAACACAATAATCTGCACAAATAGTGCAATCAATCACATTCACTGCAATGATTCAAATTCACAAATCAATTGAACTCTCAAAATTCTAATTTGAGCAGTTATTAGGCCAGTTCCACCTAACAACATCTCACTGAGATCTCAATGTCACCTTGACTGAGGCAAAATCATTTGATGGAACATAATTCTCAGTTATCATTGAGATATAATGGTTACCTTACTAATTGTTGTTGCACATATGTCAGCCACGTCAAAATAGCTGAGTGAGAAATCGAATCCAAAATAATTTCATCTCAGAGATCTGAGAAAAAAATCTCAGTTCGCAGCTGAGAATTTTTGTTTCACTTAAAAAATCTATGAGATTTCCGAGATCTCTGAGATCTCAGTGAGATGTTGTTAGATGGAACTGGCATTTTTTATATCATTTGCTTGGCCAGCCTGCCTTAAGTTTGATACAGCCAACACAACAGTGGCATATTATCCTAAAGGCAAACTAGGCACGTGCCTAGGGGCGCGACAACAAAGGGGCGCTCGGGCGCAGTAATTCTTACAAGTGGCAAATAATGTGAGTTCATACGTGGTTGTTAAAGTAACAAACTTGTGAACTCGAATTGCACTTGCATTTTCTGTTAAAATACAAATCGGTCCTGAGCAATTACTCTTACAGTAGGTAGGTACAGAGTCAACTCGGTTTGCCAACTCGGAAATCGACTAGCTTTGTTCTATTTTTGTATGCGTTTTTGAATAGGTATTGATTTTACTTATTGTAGGGGCAAATAACCAAATGGTCGAAGTTCATCAGTGGATGGCAAAGATTTCGACGGATGTAAAACCTAATTTTTCTGCTTTTTAAGTTCTTTCTAGATTGATTTTGAGGGCAATCCGATTTGGTTTACAAAATTTACGTTGCGGCAGATCATTAACTAACCAAATTCGTAAGACCTTTCGGACAATACTAATAGATCTCATGTTAACTAAGTCTCTTTTTCCATGGCCCCTATTTCAACGCCTTTTCTTTAGGCGCGATGCAGCGATTTCGGTCAAACTATAGTACGAGATATTTCCATATAGGGGCGCCAGTGAGATGCTTGCCTATGGCGCCCTCAACCTTTAATCCGCCACTGCAACACAATATTTTTCGTTCTCATCTTTCTAACTTCTATGTTGTTATTGAACTGAAAACGGACGACAGCGCGCGGGGCGGCGCTATGACAGCCATTGCTACTGAATGGGAAAAATAGTAACACTATATCCACTTATACACGCTCGTATTTTTTTTTTTTTGAAATTCTGGTACTTTAATTCTAAAATCAGTTGGAGCTGAGCAGTGCACACGCACACTGCACAGTCATTTTTTCAACACATTCCAAGAAAAATGAATATTTTTTTTGCCGTTTTTTCCACTTTTTCCACTGATTCTTCGCTTATACCGCCTAATGTTAAATAGCCTAAGGCCTTCCATAATAAATAAACTATTCAACGCAAAATAATTGTTCACTCTTCACTTTGATTTAGCAGTTCCTGAGATCAGCGGGTTCAAGCAAACAACAGAAACATCCAAAAAAGAATATTTTTTGCCATTTTTGCAATTTTTTTAACTGACGCCTCGCTCCTATTGGTATCAGCGTAGTATGATTAAGCTTCTAGCCTTCCTCGATAAATCCACCATTAGACACAAAAATAATTGTTCAATTTGACTAAGCAGTTCCTGAGATAAGCGCGAGTTATCATCATCGTCATCATCATCATCATCATCATCATCATCATCATCATCATCATCATCATCATCATCATCATCATCATCATCATCATCATCATCATCATCATCATCATCATCATCATCATCATCATCATCATCATCATCATCATCATCATCATCATCATCATCATCATCATCATCATCATCATCATCATCATCATCATCATCATCATCATCATCATCATCATCATCATCATCATCATCATCATCATCATCATCATCATCATCATCATCATCATCATCATCATCATCATCATCATCATCATCATCATCATCATCATCATCATCATCATCATCATCATCATCATCATCATCATCATCATCATCATCATCATCATCATCATCATCATCATCATCATCATCATCATCATCATCATCATCATCATCATCATCATCATCATCATCATCATCATCATCATCATCATCATCATCATCATCATCATCATCATCATCATCATCATCATCATCATCATCATCATCATCATCATCATCATCATCATCATCATCATCATCATCATCATCATCATCATCATCATCATCATCATCATCATCATCATCATCATCATCATCATCATCATCATCATCATCATCATCATCATCATCATCATCATCATCATCATCATCATCATCATCATCATCATCATCATCATCATCATCATCATCATCATCATCATCATCATCATCATCATCATCATCATCATCATCATCATCATCATCATCATCATCATCATCATCATCATCATCATCATCATCATCATCATCATCATCATCATCATCATCATCATATCATCATCATCATCATCATCATCATCATCATCATCATCATCATCATCCATCATCATCATCATCATCATCATCAGCATCATCATCATCAATCATCATCATCATCATCATCATCATCATCATCATCATCATCATCATCATCATCATCATCATCATCATCATCACATCATCATCATCATCATCATCATCATCATCATCATCATCATCATCATCATCATCATCATCATCATCATCATCATCATCATCATCATCATCTCATCATCATCATCATCATCAGCATCATCATCATCATCATCATCATCATCATCATCATCATCATCATCATCATCATCATCATCATCATCATCATCATCATCATCATCACATCATCATCATCGCATCAATCATCATCATCATCATCATCATCATCATCATCATCATCATCATCATCATCATCATCATCATCATCATCATCATCATCATCATCATCATCATCATCATCATCATCATCATCATCATCATCATCATCATCATCATCATCATCATCATCATCATCATCATCATCATCATCATCATCATCATCATCATCATCATCATCATCATCATCATCATCATCATCATCATCACATCATCATCATCATCATCATCATCATCATCATCATCATCATCATCATCATCATCATATCATCACATCATCATCATCATCATCATCATCATCATCATCATCATCATCATCATCATCATCATCATCATCATCATCATCATCATCATCATCATCATCATCATCAGCATCATCATCATCATCATCATCATCATCATCATCATCATCATCATCATCATCATCATCATCATCATCATCATCATCATCATCCCATCATCATCATCATCATCATCATCATCATCATCATCATCATCATCATCATCATCATCATCATCATCATCATCATCATCATCATCATCATCATCATCATCATCATCATCATCATCATCATCATCATCATCATCATCATCATCATCATCATCATCATCATCATCATCATCATCATCATCATCATCATCATCATCATCATCATCATCATCATCATCATCATCATCATCATCATCATCATCATCATCATCATCATCATCATCATCATCATCATCATCATCATCAGCATCATCATCATCATCATCATCATCATCATCATCATCATCATCATCATCATCATCATCATCATCATCATCATCATCATCATCATCATCATCATCATCATCATCATCATCATCATCATCATCATCATCATCATCATCATCATCATCATCATCATCATCATCATCATCATCATCATCACATCATCATCATCATCATCATCATCATCATCATCATCATCATCATCATCATCATCATCATCATCATCATCATCATCATCATCATCATCATCATCATCATCATCATCATCATCATCATCATCCATCATCATCATCATCATCATCATCATCATCATCATCATCATCATCATCATCATCATCATCATCATCATCATCATCATCATCATCACATCATCATCATCATCATCATCATCATCATCATCATCATCATCATCATCATCATCATCATCATCATCATCATCATCATCATCATCATCATCATCATCATCATCATCATCATCATCATCATCATCATCATCATCATCATCATCATCATCATCATCATCATCATCATCATCATCATCATCATCATCATCATCCATCATCATCATCATCATCATCATCATCATCATCATCATCATCATCATCATCATCATCATCATCATCATCATCATCATCATCATCATCATCATCATCATCATCATCATCATCATCATCATCATCATCATCATCATCATCATCATCATCATCATCATCATCATCATCATCATCATCATCATCATCATCATCATCATCATCATCATCATCATCATCATCATCATCATCATCATCATCATCATCATCATCATCATCATCATCATCATCATCATCATCATCATCATCATCATCATCATCATCATCATCATCATCATCATCATCATCATCATCATCATCATCATCATCATCATCATCATCATCATCATCATCATCATCATCATCATCATCATCATCATCATCATCATCATCATCATCATCATCATCATCATCATCATCATCATCATCATCATCATCATCATCATCATCATCATCATCATCATCATCATCATCATCATCATCATCATCATCATCATCATCATCATCATCATCATCATCATCATCATCATCATCATCATCATCATCATCATCATCATCATCATCATCATCATCATCATCATCATCATCATCATCATCATCATCATCATCATCATCATCATCATCATCATCATCATCATCATCATCATCATCATCATCATCATCATCATCATCATCATCATCATCATCATCATCATCATCATCATCATCATCATCATCATCATCATCATCATCATCATCATCATCATCATCATCATCATCATCATCATCATCATCATCATCATCATCATCATCATCATCATCATCATCATCATCATCATCATCATCATCATCATCATCATCATCATCATCATCATCATCATCATCATCATCATCATCATCATCATCATCATCATCATCATCATCATCATCATCATCATCATCATCATCATCATCATCATCATCATCATCATCATCATCATCATCATCATCATCATCATCATCATCATCATCATCATCATCATCATCATCATCATCATCATCATCATCATCATCATCATCATCATCATCATCATCATCATCATCATCATCATCATCATCATCATCATCATCATCATCATCATCATCATCATCATCATCATCATCATCATCATCATCATCATCATCATCATCATCATCATCATCATCATCATCATCATCATCATCATCATCATCATCATCATCATCATCATCATCATCATCATCATCATCATCATCATCATCATCATCATCATCATCATCATCATCATCATCATCATCATCATCATCATCATCATCATCATCATCATCATCATCATCATCATCATCATCATCATCATCATCATCATCATCATCATCATCATCATCATCATCATCATCATCATCATCATCATCATCATCATCATCATCATCATCATCATCATCATCATCATCATCATCATCATCATCATCATCATCATCATCATCATCATCATCATCATCATCATCATCATCATCATCATCATCATCATCATCATCATCATCATCATCATCATCATCATCATCATCATCATCATCATCATCATCATCATCATCATCATCATCATCATCATCATCATCATCATCATCATCATCATCATCATCATCATCATCATCATCATCATCATCATCATCATCATCATCATCATCATCATCATCATCATCATCATCATCATCATCATCATCATCATCATCATCATCATCATCATCATCATCATCATCATCATCATCATCATCATCATCATCATCATCATCATCATCATCATCATCATCATCATCATCATCATCATCATCATCATCATCATCATCATCATCATCATCATCATCATCATCATCATCATCATCATCATCATCATCATCATCATCATCATCATCATCATCATCATCATCATCATCATCATCATCATCATCATCATCATCATCATCATCATCATCATCATCATCATCATCATCATCATCATCATCATCATCATCATCATCATCATCATCATCATCATCATCATCATCATCATCATCATCATCATCATCATCATCATCATCATCATCATCATCATCATCATCTATCATCATCATCATCATCATCATCATCATCATCATCATCATCATCATCATCATCATCATCATCATCATCATCATCATCATCATCATCATCATCATCATCATCATCATCATCATCATCATCATCATCATCATCATCATCATCATCATCATCATCATCATCATCATCATCATCATCATCATCATCATCATCATCATCATCATCATCATCATCATCATCATCATCATCATCATCATCATCATCATCATCATCATCATCATCATCATCATCATCATCATCATCATCATCATCATCATCATCATCATCATCATCATCATCATCATCATCATCATCATCATCATCATCATCATCATCATCATCATCATCATCATCATCATCATCATCATCATCATCATCATCATCATCATCATCATCATCATCATCATCATCATCATCATCATCATCATCATCATCATCATCATCATCATCATCATCATCATCATCATCATCATCATCATCATCATCATCATCATCATCATCATCATCATCATCATCATCATCATCATCATCATCATCATCATCATCATCATCATCATCATCATCATCATCATCATCATCATCATCATCATCATCATCATCATCATCATCATCATCATCATCATCATCATCATCATCATCATCATCATCATCATCATCATCATCATCATCATCATCATCATCATCATCATCATCATCATCATCATCATCATCATCATCATCATCATCATCATCATCATCATCATCATCATCATCATCATCATCATCATCATCATCATCATCATCATCATCATCATCATCATCATCATCATCATCATCATCATCATCATCATCATCATCATCATCATCATCATCATCATCATCATCATCATCATCATCATCATCATCATCATCATCATCATCATCATCATCATCATCATCATCATCATCATCATCATCATCATCATCATCATCATCATCATCATCATCATCATCATCATCATCATCATCATCATCATCATCATCATCATCATCATCATCATCATCATCATCATCATCATCATCATCATCATCATCATCATCATCATCATCATCATCATCATCATCATCATCATCATCATCATCATCATCATCATCATCATCATCATCATCATCATCATCATCATCATCATCATCATCATCATCATCATCATCATCATCATCATCATCATCATCATCATCATCATCATCATCATCATCATCATCATCATCATCATCATCATCATCATCATCATCATCATCATCATCATCATCATCATCATCATCATCATCATCATCATCATCATCATCATCATCATCATCATCATCATCATCATCATCATCATCATCATCATCATCATCATCATCATCATCATCATCATCATCATCATCATCATCATCATCATCATCATCATCATCATCATCATCATCATCATCATCATCATCATCATCATCATCATCATCATCATCATCATCATCATCATCATCATCATCATCATCATCATCATCATCATCATCATCATCATCATCATCATCATCATCATCATCATCATCATCATCATCATCATCATCATCATCATCATCATCATCATCATCATCATCATCATCATCATCATCATCATCATCATCATCATCATCATCATCATCATCATCATCATCATCATCATCATCATCATCATCATCATCATCATCATCATCATCATCATCATCATCATCATCATCATCATCATCATCATCATCATCATCATCATCATCATCATCATCATCATCATCATCATCATCATCATCATCATCATCATCATCATCATCATCATCATCATCATCATCATCATCATCATCATCATCATCATCATCATCATCATCATCATCATCATCATCATCATCATCATCATCATCATCATCATCATCATCATCATCATCATCATCATCATCATCATCATCATCATCATCATCATCATCATCATCATCATCATCATCATCATCATCATCATCATCATCATCATCATCATCATCATCATCATCATCATCATCATCATCATCATCATCATCATCATCATCATCATCATCATCATCATCATCATCATCATCATCATCATCATCATCATCATCATCATCATCATCATCATCATCATCATCATCATCATCATCATCATCATCATCATCATCATCATCATCATCATCATCATCATCATCATCATCATCATCATCATCATCATCATCATCATCATCATCATCATCATCATCATCATCATCATCATCATCATCATCATCATCATCATCATCATCATCATCATCATCATCATCATCATCATCATCATCATCATCATCATCATCATCATCATCATCATCATCATCATCATCATCATCATCATCATCATCATCATCATCATCATCATCATCATCATCATCATCATCATCATCATCATCATCATCATCATCATCATCATCATCATCATCATCATCATCATCATCATCATCATCATCATCATCATCATCATCATCATCATCATCATCATCATCATCATCATCATCATCATCATCATCATCATCATCATCATCATCATCATCATCATCATCATCATCATCATCATCATCATCATCATCATCATCATCATCATCATCATCATCATCATCATCATCATCATCATCATCATCATCATCATCATCATCATCATCATCATCATCATCATCATCATCATCATCATCATCATCATCATCATCATCATCATCATCATCATCATCATCATCATCATCATCATCATCATCATCATCATCATCATCATCATCATCATCATCATCATCATCATCATCATCATCATCATCATCATCATCATCATCATCATCATCATCATCATCATCATCATCATCATCATCATCATCATCATCATCATCATCATCATCATCATCATCATCATCATCATCATCATCATCATCATCATCATCATCATCATCATCATCATCATCATCATCATCATCATCATCATCATCATCATCATCATCATCATCATCATCATCATCATCATCATCATCATCATCATCATCATCATCATCATCATCATCATCATCATCATCATCATCATCATCATCATCATCATCATCATCATCATCATCATCATCATCATCATCATCATCATCATCATCATCATCATCATCATCATCATCATCATCATCATCATCATCATCATCATCATCATCATCATCATCATCATCATCATCATCATCATCATCATCATCATCATCATCATCATCATCATCATCATCATCATCATCATCATCATCATCATCATCATCATCATCATCATCATCATCATCATCATCATCATCATCATCATCATCATCATCATCATCATCATCATCATCATCATCATCATCATCATCATCATCATCATCATCATCATCATCATCATCATCATCATCATCATCATCATCATCATCATCATCATCATCATCATCATCATCATCATCATCATCATCATCATCATCATCATCATCATCATCATCATCATCATCATCATCATCATCATCATCATCATCATCATCATCATCATCATCATCATCATCATCATCATCATCATCATCATCATCATCATCATCATCATCATCATCATCATCATCATCATCATCATCATCATCATCATCATCATCATCATCATCATCATCATCATCATCATCATCATCATCATCATCATCATCATCATCATCATCATCATCATCATCATCATCATCATCATCATCATCATCATCATCATCATCATCATCATCATCATCATCATCATCATCATCATCATCATCATCATCATCATCATCATCATCATCATCATCATCATCATCATCATCATCATCATCATCATCATCATCATCATCATCATCATCATCATCATCATCATCATCATCATCATCATCATCATCATCATCATCATCATCATCATCATCATCATCATCATCATCATCATCATCATCATCATCATCATCATCATCATCATCATCATCATCATCATCATCATCATCATCATCATCATCATCATCATCATCATCATCATCATCATCATCATCATCATCATCATCATCATCATCATCATCATCATCATCATCATCATCATCATCATCATCATCATCATCATCATCATCATCATCATCATCATCATCATCATCATCATCATCATCATCATCATCATCATCATCATCATCATCATCATCATCATCATCATCATCATCATCATCATCATCATCATCATCATCATCATCATCATCATCATCATCATCATCATCATCATCATCATCATCATCATCATCATCATCATCATCATCATCATCATCATCATCATCATCATCATCATCATCATCATCATCATCATCATCATCATCATCATCATCATCATCATCATCATCATCATCATCATCATCATCATCATCATCATCATCATCATCATCATCATCATCATCATCATCATCATCATCATCATCATCATCATCATCATCATCATCATCATCATCATCATCATCATCATCATCATCATCATCATCATCATCATCATCATCATCATCATCATCATCATCATCATCATCATCATCATCATCATCATCATCATCATCATCATCATCATCATCATCATCATCATCATCATCATCATCATCATCATCATCATCATCATCATCATCATCATCATCATCATCATCATCATCATCATCATCATCATCATCATCATCATCATCATCATCATCATCATCATCATCATCATCATCATCATCATCATCATCATCATCATCATCATCATCATCATCATCATCATCATCATCATCATCATCATCATCATCATCATCATCATCATCATCATCATCATCATCATCATCATCATCATCATCATCATCATCATCATCATCATCATCATCATCATCATCATCATCATCATCATCATCATCATCATCATCATCATCATCATCATCATCATCATCATCATCATCATCATCATCATCATCATCATCATCATCATCATCATCATCATCATCATCATCATCATCATCATCATCATCATCATCATCATCATCATCATCATCATCATCATCATCATCATCATCATCATCATCATCATCATCATCATCATCATCATCATCATCATCATCATCATCATCATCATCATCATCATCATCATCATCATCATCATCATCATCATCATCATCATCATCATCATCATCATCATCATCATCATCATCATCATCATCCATCATCATCATCATCATCATCATCATCATCATCATCATCATCATCATCATCATCATCATCATCATCATCATCATCATCATCATCATCATCATCATCATCATCATCATCATCATCATCATCATCATCATCATCATCATCATCATCATCATCATCATCATCATCATCATCATCATCATCATCATCATCATCATCATCATCATCATCATCATCATCATCATCATCATCATCATCATCATCATCATCATCATCATCATCATCATCATCATCATCATCATCATCATCATCATCATCATCATCATCATCATCATCATCATCATCATCATCATCATCATCATCATCATCATCATCATCATCATCATCATCATCATCATCATCATCATCATCATCATCATCATCATCATCATCATCATCATCATCATCATCATCATCATCATCATCATCATCATCATCATCATCATCATCATCATCATCATCATCATCATCATCATCATCATCATCATCATCATCATCATCATCATCATCATCATCATCATCATCATCATCATCATCATCATCATCATCATCATCATCATCATCATCATCATCATCATCATCATCATCATCATCATCATCATCATCATCATCATCATCATCATCATCATCATCATCATCATCATCATCATCATCATCATCATCATCATCATCATCATCATCATCATCATCATCATCATCATCATCATCATCATCATCATCATCATCATCATCATCATCATCATCATCATCATCATCATCATCATCATCTCATCATCATCATCATCATCATCATCATCATCATCATCATCATCATCATCATCATCATCATCATCATCATCATCATCATCATCATCATCATCATCATCATCATCATCATCATCATCATCATCATCATCATCATCATCATCATCATCATCATCATCATCATCATCATCATCATCATCATCATCATCATCATCATCATCATCATCATCATCATCATCATCATCATCATCATCATCATCATCATCATCATCATCATCATCATCATCATCATCATCATCATCATCATCATCATCATCATCATCATCATCATCATCATCATCATCATCATCATCATCATCATCATCATCATCATCATCATCATCATCATCATCATCATCATCATCATCATCATCATCATCATCATCATCATCATCATCATCATCATCATCATCATCATCATCATCATCATCATCATCATCATCATCATCATCATCATCATCATCATCATCATCATCATCATCATCATCATCATCATCATCATCATCATCATCATCATCATCATCATCATCATCATCATCATCATCATCATCATCATCATCATCATCATCATCATCATCATCATCATCATCATCATCATCATCATCATCATCATCATCATCATCATCATCATCATCATCATCATCATCATCATCATCATCATCATCATCATCATCATCATCATCATCATCATCATCATCATCATCATCATCATCATCATCATCATCATCATCATCATCATCATCATCATCATCATCATCATCATCATCATCATCATCATCATCATCATCATCATCATCATCATCATCATCATCATCATCATCATCATCATCATCATCATCATCATCATCATCATCATCATCATCATCATCATCATCATCATCATCATCATCATCATCATCATCATCATCATCATCATCATCATCATCATCATCATCATCATCATCATCATCATCATCATCATCATCATCATCATCATCATCATCATCATCATCATCATCATCATCATCATCATCATCATCATCATCATCATCATCATCATCATCATCATCATCATCATCATCATCATCATCATCATCATCATCATCATCATCATCATCATCATCATCATCATCATCATCATCATCATCATCATCATCATCATCATCATCATCATCATCATCATCATCATCATCATCATCATCATCATCATCATCATCATCATCATCATCATCATCATCATCATCATCATCATCATCATCATCATCATCATCATCATCATCATCATCATCATCATCATCATCATCATCATCATCATCATCATCATCATCATCATCATCATCATCATCATCATCATCATCATCATCATCATCATCATCATCATCATCATCATCATCATCATCATCATCATCATCATCATCATCATCATCATCATCATCATCATCATCATCATCATCATCATCATCATCATCATCATCATCATCATCATCATCATCATCATCATCATCATCATCATCATCATCATCATCATCATCATCATCATCATCATCATCATCATCATCATCATCATCATCATCATCATCATCATCATCATCATCATCATCATCATCATCATCATCATCATCATCATCATCATCATCATCATCATCATCATCATCATCATCATCATCATCATCATCATCATCATCATCATCATCATCATCATCATCATCATCATCATCATCATCATCATCATCATCATCATCATCATCATCATCATCATCATCATCATCATCATCATCATCATCATCATCATCATCATCATCATCATCATCATCATCATCATCATCATCATCATCATCATCATCATCATCATCATCATCATCATCATCATCATCATCATCATCATCATCATCATCATCATCATCATCATCATCATCATCATCATCATCATCATCATCATCATCATCATCATCATCATCATCATCATCATCATCATCATCATCATCATCATCATCATCATCATCATCATCATCATCATCATCATCATCATCATCATCATCATCATCATCATCATCATCATCATCATCATCATCATCATCATCATCATCATCATCATCATCATCATCATCATCATCATCATCATCATCATCATCATCATCATCATCATCATCATCATCATCATCATCATCATCATCATCATCATCATCATCATCATCATCATCATCATCATCATCATCATCATCATCATCATCATCATCATCATCATCATCATCATCATCATCATCATCATCATCATCATCATCATCATCATCATCATCATCATCATCATCATCATCATCATCATCATCATCATCATCATCATCATCATCATCATCATCATCATCATCATCATCATCATCATCATCATCATCATCATCATCATCATCATCATCATCATCATCATCATCATCATCATCATCATCATCATCATCATCATCATCATCATCATCATCATCATCATCATCATCATCATCATCATCATCATCATCATCATCATCATCATCATCATCATCATCATCATCATCATCATCATCATCATCATCATCATCATCATCATCATCATCATCATCATCATCATCATCATCATCATCATCATCATCATCATCATCATCATCATCATCATCATCATCATCATCATCATCATCATCATCATCATCATCATCATCATCATCATCATCATCATCATCATCATCATCATCATCATCATCATCATCATCATCATCATCATCATCATCATCATCATCATCATCATCATCATCATCATCATCATCATCATCATCATCATCATCATCATCATCATCATCATCATCATCATCATCATCATCATCATCATCATCATCATCATCATCATCATCATCATCATCATCATCATCATCATCATCATCATCATCATCATCATCATCATCATCATCATCATCATCATCATCATCATCATCATCATCATCATCATCATCATCATCATCATCATCATCATCATCATCATCATCATCATCATCATCATCATCATCATCATCATCATCATCATCATCATCATCATCATCATCATCATCATCATCATCATCATCATCATCATCATCATCATCATCATCATCATCATCATCATCATCATCATCATCATCATCATCATCATCATCATCATCATCATCATCATCATCATCATCATCATCATCATCATCATCATCATCATCATCATCATCATCATCATCATCATCATCATCATCATCATCATCATCATCATCATCATCATCATCATCATCATCATCATCATCATCATCATCATCATCATCATCATCATCTCATCATCATCATCATCATCATCATCATCATCATCATCATCATCATCATCATCATCATCATCATCATCATCATCATCATCATCATCATCATCATCATCATCATCATCATCATCATCATCATCATCATCATCATCATCATCATCATCATCATCATCATCATCATCATCATCATCATCATCATCATCATCATCATCAACGATTCGTCATCCGTTTCGCCTAAACACATGTTTTCACAACAATTGCAGCCAAAACAACATGCACACAATTTTATTGACCGAACTAATGAAAATAACTCTGCGATATCTCCAATTTTATCTGGACTTAAGGCTGTAGAAGGACAAAAAACACTGTTCTTGTCTAAACTTGCACCATCTACGAATGCACTTGACATCAAAAAACACTTGACCGGAAAACTTGGCTCCTCATTCACTTTAAATGTTGAGAAAATGATACATCGGAACTACGCTAAGTATTCTTCTTTTAAAATAAGAGCCCCGGACTCGGTTTTCCATGTTTTGAACACGCCATCGTTCTGGCCTCATGGTGTAATAGTTCATGAGTTTATGAACAAACAAATTAACCCTTTTCGTCAAAAAAAGACAATGCTGAACCACACCGTCAAAGCAGCTTAGACAGGTATTAATATACTACCAAAATGTAAATGGACTAAGGACAAAGACCAACAAGGTATACAAAAATATCAACAACATTCCCCACGATGTCATCATTCTGACTGAAACATGGCTTAACATCCATATTGCTGACTCGGAACTTTTCGACAATTCTTTTCTAATATTTAGACGTGATCGTCACAATGCAGACAACTCTAACGCAGTAGGTGGAGGAATTCTTTTCGCAATCAAAAACACTCTCACTTGCTACCTGGTGGACGACTTTCGGTCGGCAGAAATTGAAGTTCTGTGTGTGAAAATTAAGATGACAACTGGACAACTATTTATTATATCAGCTTACATACCTCCATGCTCAAGTAAAGAGGTTTATGATAAACTGAATGACTGCATTTTAAGCATTTTTACACTTTTGGAACCTGAGGATGAAATACTGGTTGTAGGTGATTTCAATTTACCCAATCTTAATTGGATACAAATAGAGGACGATAACTTCTACATTCCAATAAACGCGTCTTGCTCAAATGAGCTATCACTAATAGATGGTATGTCTTCGTGTGGTTTGAGTCAACTCAACGGTGTAAGGAATCAATTTGGAAAAACCCTTGATTTGATATTTTTCTCCGAAACCAATTACTCTGAAACAGCAGTGATAGCTTCTGCTGTCAAACTTGTTGAAGAAGATAGACATCATCCCGCACTGGATATCGCACTCAACCTCAACATGTCTTCACCACATATCCTCTTCAACAACAAGCTTGAATTTAACTTTAGTAAGTGTAATTTTATTCATGTTTTGACTTGTTATGTACGATAAACTGGGATCAATTATTTTGTAATTTAAATATTGACGAAATGTGTAACAAATTTTATTCCACCCTTTTTGAATGCTTTTATAAAACTATTCCATTTAAGAAAAACCGAGTTAATTCAAATGTTCCACCATAGTTTGATTCTCACCTTAAAAACTTAAAGAATAAAAGAAACAAAGCTTGGGTAAAATTTAACAGAACAAGAACTGATGATGACTATAGAATTTTCGTTGTTCTTAAACAACTTTTTATTGACTACTCTGACACTCTTTATAATGACTATATACGTAAGATTGAACTTAACCTTAAGACTAATCCTGATAATTTCTGGAATTTTGTAAATTGCAAGAGGAAAACATGTAGTTACCCTAACTCCCTATCTGATTCGTTATCAACTAGTCATGAGCCGAAGATCATCGCAAACATGTTTGCAAACTTCTTCAAAGATGCTTTCGTAGAACCAAGCAATATAAGATCTCCCTACCCTTCTGCTTCTGTTCAAAGTTTCCCTCACTTGAATACTATTAACTTTATAATAAACGAAGAAACTGTTGCACAAGGTATCCATAACCTAGAAGAATGTTTTAGTGCTGGCCCCGATGGTGTACCATCTTTCATTTTAAAGAAATGTGTTGATTATTTAGCGTACCCATTGTGTACTCTTTTTAATAAATCTTTGAATAGCTCTCTTTTTCCTTTAGTCTTTAAGAGCTCTTTTGTAATACCTGTTCACAAAAAAGGTCCTAAAAACGAAATATCTAACTACCGACCTATTGCTAAATTATCTGTGATACCTGATTGTTTGAGTCAATCGTATGTAGTGTCCTTTCTTTTCACTGTAGTTCAATTATATGTGATAACCAGCACGGCTTTGTCAAGAAACACTCGACTGTAACTAATTTGTTAAACTTTACGTCCTTTTGTCTAGATGTTTTTGAAAAACATGAACAAGTAGATTGTGTTTTTACTGACTTTAGTAAGGCTTTTGATAAGTTGTGTCAAAAAACACAAATTTTAAAACTATCACAACAAGGTTTTAACGAAAATTTTTTGAATTGGATTTCATCGTATTTAGAAAATAGATTTTGTAGTGTTATATTTCGTAATGAATGTTCTAGTCAATTTATTGTGAATTCTGGTGTCCCTCAAGGCAGCCATCTTGGTCCAATTCTATTTGTTCTATTTGTAAACGACACGTGGCTTCAATTTTAAAAAATTCGTCTGTACTTATTTATGCTGATGACATTAAACTTTTTAAACGAATTAACTCTATATCTGACTGTCTACTTTTGCAAGAAGACTTAATATTATTTCGGGAATGGTGCAATAATAACCGTCTTGTTTTAAATGTTGACAAATGTAAAACCATGAGTTTTACACGCAAGAAAGTTCCAATTGTCTTTGATTACATGTTTGATTCTTTTCCTTTATGTAGAGTATCCGTATTTTCTGATTTGGGTGTAGTTTTAGATTCTAAACTAACTTTTAACGAACATATAAGTTTTATAGTTAAGAAAGCAAACAGAGTTCTTGGTTTCATTAGAAGATTCGGTCGTGATTTCCGCGATCCATATACACTAAAATTACTTTATGTATCATTCGTGAGACCTATTCTAGAATACGCCTGTGTAGTGTGGTCACCTTACTACTACCATATTATAAGACTTGAAGCCATTCAGAAAAGATTTTTGCGTTTCTGTCTCCGATCTCTTCCATGGTTTCGTGGTATTATATTACCCCCCCTATTCCCAAAGACTTTCTTTTATCAACCTCCCTTCTTTGACAAACCACAGAAAATACCTACAATTTTCTTTCATTGTTGCATTAATAAATGGATCTATATCATCACCATTAGTTCTTGGTCGTTTAAATTTTAGTTTTAGTCGTTCAAGTATAAGACTCCAGAATCCATTAAATCAAATATTTAGCAGGTCAAACTATGGTGCTCATAGCCCTCTTAACCAATTAATTGAAATTTTTAATAAATGTAGCTTTTGTTTAAGTTCACCTAACGATAATATAAAAAGTATTAAATTCAAATTAATGTTTTTCAACAGCCTAGATTTAGTTTAGATTATAAGTATTATGTTTGTAAATATTGTTCACGTTAGCATTTAACGAATTGAAATAAATAAACAAAATTAAAAGAAAGCGTAACATGAATTGACTACATGAATTACAAAAAAAAAAAAATTTTAACTAAATCAAAGTAGAGTCGTTCGGGGTAAGTGTGCGCAGCGGGGTGAGTGTGCGCATAGCAATTTTTTTTAAAAAAGGAGATGAAATTCGAATTTCTATTAATGCACAATTTAGCAGATATCCGATCTTTATTGAGGTCAGTTATGTCTGTGCTGTTGAAGTGTTTGATGCGTCGTCGTAGAAAGACAAAAGAAAAAAAAAGGTAAGTTTCACTAAAAATTTTCTTAATTTTCAAAACGTGTCAGTGATCTCTGTTTGTATTTTAATGCAGTGAGTAGTGATTTTTTATAGATTATACTATTTGAACTTTACGTTTGAGTGGAGATTTTACTGATTTTGACAATAATTTGTTTATATTTTTGCAAAAACAATAAAATGGTGCATTCGGGGTGAGTGTGCGCAATCATTTGGGGGCAAGTGTGCGCACTTTGGCTTGTTTTGGTTTTCATATAAACAAATTATTTAGTTTATAAATAATTGATGATTTATACTTCAATGTAAGTAGTAAAAACATGTACGTATGATATTTTACTAACTTTTTTATATATACTCTATATTTTGAATTGCATCCTTCTTGAAAGTCGAAAGTGCGCACACTTACCCCAAACGACCGTATGTTGATAGGTTGGTGGGAAGCTACATGTTAGTTAGAGACCAAAATTTGATTTTTGTATTGGAGAAGAACTTTATTTTTTCGTATATGTTTTTACATGTTATACTTTTATGCACTCAACTTTTCTATAAAAGATATTAAAAGGAAGTGTTAACATTGTGTGAAATTCGTTATATAAAAAAAATTAGTAAAAGAACCTGCGCACACTTACCCTACATCCTGCGCACACTTACCCCTTCATAGGGGCAAGTGTGCGCACTTTGACTTATTTTGGTTTTCATATAAACAAATTATTTAATTTATAAATAATTGATGTTTTATACTTCAATTTAAGTAGTAAAAACATGTACGTTCGATATTTAATTGATTTCTTTTGTGTATAATCTATATTTTGAATGGCATCCTTCTTCAAAGTCAAAAGTGCGCACACTTACCCCGAACGACTCTAAGCCTACCTAACTATTTCCAAACCAGAACAACCCTAATCGAACAAAAAAAAAACAGCAAATTTCTTGTAATTATCATACAATTATTCTATGGCTCTATGCTACGAGTATAAAAAAAAAATTATAAAAAAAAAACAATTGGTTTATTAAATTAAAATATATGGCGCAAAATTATAGTCGCTAATGAACAACTTTAGTGTGATACTAAGCTTAAAATGACGTTTGAGTCATATCTGAAACGTCATTTTAAGCTAGTATCACACTAAAGTTGTTCATTAGCGGACTATAACTTTGCGCCTATGTTATTACCTGTATGTAAGTATAATATATGAGTTTATACCCATGTTCATGTTAAGTCAAAAAAATAAATAAATCTATACTAATATATAAAGCTGAAGAGTTTGTTCGTTTGAACGCAGTAATCTCAAGAGTCAGGAACTACCGGTTCGAATGGTATAATTCTTTTTGTGTTGGATGGTCCATTAATCGACTTAGGTTTTAGGCTACTTAACATTAAGCTGTGACCAATAGCAGCGAAGAGTCTGTGGAAAATGTGGAAAAAACGGCAAAAAATATTAATTTTTCTGCGTTTTAACGCGCTTATCTCAGGAACTGCTTAATGAAATTGAACAATTTTTTTAATGTTGAATGGTCCATTTATCAAGGAAGGCTTGAAGCTATATAACATTAAGCTACGACAAATAGGAGCGAAGAATTTGTGGAAAATGTGGAAAAATCGGCAAACAATACAATACAATATATACTAATATATAAAGCTGAAGAGATTGTTCGTTTGAACGTCGTAATCTCAGGAACTACTGGTTCAAATTGTAAAATTCTTCTTGTGTTGAAGAGTCCATTAACCGACGAAGGCTTTGTTTTACTTAAAATTAAGCTGCGACCAATAGCAGCGAAGAATCTATGGAAAATGTGAAAAAAACGGAAAATATATTTATTTTTCTGCGTTTTAAACGGGCTTATCTCAGGAACTGCTCAGTCAAATTGAACAACTCTTTTTGTGTCCAATGGTGGATTTATCGAGGAAAGCTAGAAGCTATATCATACTACGCTGATACCAATAGGAGCGAAGCGTCAGTTACAAATATTGCAAAAACGGCAAAAAAAATCTTTTTTGAATGTTTCTGTTGTTTGCTTGAACCCGCTGATCTCAGGAACTGCTAAATCAAGGTGAACAATAAATTAATTTGCGTTGAATAGTTCATTTATTATGGAAGGCCTTAGGCTATATATCATTAGGCGATATAAGCGAAGATTCAGTGGAAAAATTGGAAAAAACGGCAAAAAAATATTAATTTTTCTTGGTATGTGTTGAAAAAATTACTGTGCAGTGTGCACTGCTCAGCACCAACTGATTTTAGAATTAAAGTACCAGAATTTCAAAAAAAAAAAAATTACGAGCTTGTATAAGTGGATATAGTGTTACTATTTTTCCCATTCAGTAGCAATGGCTGTCATAGCGCCACCCCGCGTGCTGTCGTCCGTTTTCAGTTCAATAACAACATAGAAGTTAGAAAGATGAGAACGAAAAATATTGTGTTAGCTGTATCAAACTTAAGGCAGGCTGGCCAAGCAAATGATATAAAAAATGCCAGTTCCACCAAACAACACCTCACTGAGATCTCAGAGATCTCAGAAATCTCATAGATTTTTTAAGTGGAACAAAAATTCTCAGCTGCGAACTGAGATTTTTTTCTCAGATCTCTGAGATGAAATTATTTTGGATTCCATTTCTCACTCAGCTATTTTAACGTGGCTGACATATGTGCAACAACAATTAGTAAGGTAACCATTATATCTCAATGATAACTGAGAATTATGTTCCATCAAAAAATGATTTTGCCTAAGTCAAGGTGACATTGAGATCTCAGTGAGATGTTGTTAGGTGGAACTGGCCTAATAACTGCTCAAATTAGAATTTTGAGAGTTCAATTGATTTGTGAATGTAAATCATTGCAATGAATGTGATTGATTGCACTATTTGTGCAGATTATTGTGTTTAAACAATATCATTTTATATATTTCTTAACTAAAAAATATGCTCAGTTTAAAGAAACAGGAAAAAAAATTGACTTCAGGAAAAAAACGATGCAGGAGTAAGAGAGATATTAGAATTAGGGAGATTTCGACCAAGGGAATGCTTTAAGTATGAAAAACTGAAGGGAATCATAAAAAATGCTCAAATTTTTTAAGTTTAAGAGAATTACGACCTAGCGAGAGTTGACTGCAATGCAATTTAATAGTAACTTCGCAAAAAAATTCCCACGCGCGTATGATGCACAAGTCGTGACGATACTCTGGCCGGTGGACGAGGAGAGGCGGAAGAAGTCTCGGGCAACTGCTAGTATATACCGTGAGTCACAAAAGTAAGTGAGCATTCATAGTTTTTCTATGTTCATTCAAAAATAAACGAAAACCGTTATGAATGTGGAAACAAGTGCCATTTAAAATTGTGATTGGAAAGTAAAGATCACGTGAAGAAGCAAAAAAAAACCGTTAATCATTTGCTTAAATTACAGATTTGCTCACATTTTTAAATTAGTTGCATTTTTGATGTCACATAAGTAAGTAAGCGTCACCAATAAATATTTGTGTTGTGATAAGCTTTGGATTATGTCCGTGTTTTAGAAAAACATTTTGTAAAAAAGATGGCTCCAAGGGGCAAACAGCTTAGTTTGGATTTGAAAAAAGTTATCATAAGGCACTATTTGGACAATAAATCAGAGCGCGAAATTACTAAAATCGTTGACAAAATTCCATCTACTATACACAAAATAATAACAAAACACAATGACTATGGAAACTTGGAAAATCGACCCCGATCTGGACGCCCACGCAAGTTCACTGAGCGGGAATCTCGGATTATTGTTGGGAAAGTGAAGAAAAATCCCAAAATTAGTGCACCGAAGATAACGACTGAAGTCACCATTGAAACGGGTAAGTCATGCAACCCACAAACAATCAGAAGAGTTCTTCAAAAGTTCGGTTATAATGGACGGAATGTGAGAAAGAAGCCATATGTGAGTAAAGCTAACCGACAAAAGAGGATTCTTTTTGCGAAAAGCCATGAAAGTATGACAGACGATTTTGGGAATACCGTTATTTTCTCTGACGAGAGTAAATTTAACATCCACGGTTCAGATGGTCGCGAAAAAGTGTGGAGAAAAAAAAACAGAGTTTGATCCATAGAACATGTCGGCAACGGTTAAACATGGTGGTGGTAGCGTAATGGTGTGGGGGTGTATGGCAGCCTCTGGTGTGGGCAATTTAGTATTTATAGATTCTTTGATGAATAGGTTTGATTACCTAAAAATTTTAAAGAATATTCTTCACGAAAGTGCCAGCAAGTTGGGTATGGGTAGGTCATTTGTCTTCCAGCAAGACAATGACCCTAAACATACCTCACATGTTGTCAAAGAAAGGTTGCTGTATAACGTCCGCACACAGCTTAAATCTCCACCACAGTCATCGGATTTAAACGCAATCGAACACTTATGGGAACATCTCGATCGACAAGTAAGAAAACATCATATAAGGACTAAAGACGATTTAAAAAAAAGTTCTTACAGAAGAATGGTATAAAATTCTCCAAACTATTACACAAAACTTGGTTAAGTCAATGCCTTCACGAATGAAGGCAGTTATTAAGGCCAAAGGGTACCCTACAAAGTACTAATTATGATTTAAACAGATATTTAATTGAAGTGCTTACTTATTTATGTGATATAAATTTCCTATAATTTCATTCATTTAAGATGAATTTTAATTAAGTTTTCATTATGATTATATTAAAAACTAGCAGCTGCCCGCGACTTCGTCCGCCTCTCCCTCGTCCACCGGCCAGAGTATCGTCACGACTTGTGCATCTTACGCGCGAGAAAAATTCCCGAATCGCGGAATATTTTTTTAAAATAAAACAAGAGATATTTTTCTATTGTATATTCCGTGTTTATTATTCTGAATTTTTGTTATCTTGGAAGATACGGCCGCTGTCTCAATGCGGGGCTGCACCGTATTGCTTCTTTGAGTTCTTCTTAAAAACTAACTACAAAATAGCTGTCGGAGGGGACGAAAACTATATCAGAAGAATATCGATATCGAATATTCATATGAATCGATATTCTTTTGTTTACTTTATCTTTTTTTTCTTATTCTTAACCGAACCAATGCATTCACCTCCTAGTGGGAACATATAGCATACCCAAGCAATAATGATTGTGAGAAACTATGACCCACAATCAATATTGCTTGTGTTTAATTTTTCAAGTGTGCCTTCAATTTCTCAACAGGTTAACCGAATGCATTGGTTTGATTTTAGTTTGCCGCAATCGTAAATTTTTCACTAAGTCATTTATTGTGAAACAATAAAATGCATAATTAACAATGTCATTTATTGCGGAGAATTTACGATAGCAGCAATTTGATAATAATAATAAGTATGGTTTAGGACCAATACTTAACTCCTCCTTCCTTAGATTCAATTTTCTCCTGGAAATTACTCTGATCATTAAGTTTTTCACTTTTTTTATCTGTTGTATTTTGAATTTTTATTTTTATTTTGCCTGTTCCTCCGACTTTCTTACAAACTATATATGCTATAGAAATTATTACAATTATTACAATAAACATGGATGTACCAGATATAACATATGTTTTTATCTTGTTGTACTTTAATAGTTCTATTGTATGTCTGTTTTCAATTTCTTGCCATTTTTCAATTTTTTTAAATATAGTATTCATTGTTACATTTTCTTTAATTATTTCTTCATAATACAGTTGAAAGGTATAATTTGTTTCTTTATTTTTGAGAATAGCATCATTTATTTTAATATTACAATTACGGATATTAACAATATAATTTCCTGTTAAAGTTAATTCTCTGGCATCGCAATTATTTTGTACAGTTGTATTGTCAGCATTTTTAACAATAAACGTTCTCTGATTTAGGTTAATTATTTCAAAATTTTTGTTTATTTTCATTAGACAATTCTTTTTAATAATACAATCGTTTCTTTCTCTTAAATCATTGACATTATTTTATTCATTATTAAATATGTATTCTTTACTTTTGTATGCAATTACAAAAAATGGTTCTAAATCGATTTCTTCTTTTTCTTGGTTTGTTACAGGTAACATTATTTTAATAGGAAGTGTTATTATTTCTTCAGGTATTTTCAAGGCTCCTGTTTTAATATTTTTCAGTTTGCTAAAGTTCATGTCTGTCATAACCAATTCATCTTTAGACAGTAAACTAGGGTGTGTTATCCCCATTTTGGAAGCAGCTATAGTATCTAGTAGGTTGTCAATTAACTTTTCAAACATCAGTAATCTAGTTAATACTTCGGTTCGTTGTAAACGATTTAGTATTGATTTTTGTAACTTTTGACTTTCGTTTTGATACATTTCTATTTCTCGTCTGTCTTTCAAAACTAAGTCTCTAATGTTTTTCATATTTTTCTCTAGTTGTGTATTAATTTTAATCTGTTTATTAAGTTCCTGAATAGCATTTTTGTCGTTAGTCTCTATTACTCTTAAATGTTCGTCTATTTCTTCCCTATCTGCGTCGTCCATGGTACCAAATAACCATTTCTGACCCATTCCTACTAAATTTATGAGTCCTCGTCTTGTACGTGCCTTGGGGGGCATAATACTTAATATTTTTGTGAATATTGTAGAACATTCTCTTTTTAATTCTTGATCTTGATTTACAATTTCATATTTTTTTATTTCCTGAAGGGTATCTATTAAATTATTTGTGTTGACGATGTGGATAACAGTCTGGGTTTGGTTGATTATTTCTCCTTCTCCCACGTTAATTATTGTGAACCCATTCTTACTTTCGATTGGCGTTATTACCAATGTGGCTTGTACCAGGTTGGTCATCAGCATCATAGGTAGGAGTAAGAGCATCAACGGGAGTACCTGCGAATTTTCTTGGTCGTTTAATGTTCTTAGTATGTACTCTATCAAGATTCTTATATCTAAAGTTAGGCTCGTTCTTGTGTCTAACATGTTTATAATTTTTTATATAGCCTTCCTGTCTTGTTTCTATATAATCTTCTCTTGTCTAGTTTTTCTTATTAATAATTTTTTCTTTTTTTTTCTTGAGTTCTCGTACTAGTTTTTCTATGTCTGTATTTTGTGCTTGTTCTGGAGACATGTTAATTGTTGAATGATGTCTTTTATTATAAATTTGGAAAGCCTTAAACATTTTCACGTTAACTGACTCTTCCTGTTTCATTGAAAGTAGAATTTCTGCTATTGTACTCTGTAATCTTTCTATATCTACATTCCCTGTATGTGAATTAGGTTTAGTAAAGTGTACTTGTACCTGACGTTCCCTAAGAAAATCTTTAATATATATTGTATTAAACTCGTTGTCTGTTACGATTTTTGTAGGTGTCCCTTCTCTAGTAAAGTGTTCTGTGATAGCATCTGTTTTATGTATATGATTTTTACTTTCTAATCTATAGACATATCCTTTTTTGGTGAGTTTATCAATGACGGTTAGAAATATGTGTTTGTGAAAGTGATAAATGTCTATGTGGATTATATCATTAGGATTATTAGGTGTTTCTGTTATTTTAAATTTGTTGTTAATAGGTTTCCGTTCATACTTAGCCGTTTGGCATGTGTCACAGTTATTTATAATTTGTGTAATTATTCGTGTTAATTTTGGAAAATAAATTTGTTGTTTTAGAGTGTTGTAGGTTTCAATTATGCCTGAGTGTTGACTTTCTTTTATATGATATATGGATATTTGTTTTCTAGCTTCCTCCTCCGTCCTTAAGTCTCTTACTCTTCGTGTTAGTTTAATGAATTTAATTTTAGTATTTCCTGAGTATAAATGTATGATTACCTGTTGAATTTTATTATAGTCTGACTCTCTAACTTCAGAATATATGCCAATTATTCCCGGAACAATTTCTTTTAACTGGTCTGTTATCGAATCCAGAGGGTCGGATGCTCTAATATACATAATTCTTTTTCCATGAAGTGTTTCTATTTTCGATTCTTTGTCATAACATAAAATAATTTGTTGCTTGTATATATTAACAATGCCTTCCTTGATGGGTATGTGATCTAACTGTTCTTCAATTCCAGAATGAATTGTTGCGTTGTCTGAAATTTGGTTCACTTCAGTATTTTGACCTTCGATTCTACTAAGAAAATCAGCAACTTTATTTTCTGGGCCTTTCAGATATTCAATATCATAGTCGAACTCTTGTAATTTGAGTAACCACCGTTGATTACGCTGAGAGAACTCTGCACCATTATATTTTTTGTTCAGATATTTGATAGGGAGGTGATCGGTGGTTATTTTGAATTTGTTTCCCCACAAATAGGGTCTTAACTTCGATACACTCCACACAATTGATAGGAATTCCTTATCTGTAACGGAATAATTTCTCTCATGCTCGTTAAGAGTCCTTGAAATATAACAAACTGGTTGTTTGTTCTGTGTTAAAACAGCTCCTATTGCGAAATTACTAGCGTCTGTGTATAAATGGAAAGGTATTCCGTATTGTGGAAATTTTAAAATTGGGTAAGTTATTAAGTTTAATTTAAGAGTCTCGAAAGCACTCACGTATTCGGGATCATTAGTATTTATTTTCGTTCCTTTTTTAAGATATCTAGTCATTGGTTGTGCTATTTTTGCATAATCTTGAAGGAACTTCCGATAATATCCGGAAGCCCCTAGAAAACTTCTAAGTTGTTTTTCCGTATGAGGTAGTGGAAGATTTTTAATCGCACTTATTTTATTAGGATTAGGTTTTAATCCTTCTTCCGTCAGGATATGACCTAGGAATGCAGTTTCGTTCTTAAGGAATGAACATTTACCTATTTGTAATTTTAAATTATTGTTCCTTAAGATTTTGAAAATGTCTTTTAGATTTTTCATATGTTCTTTCAGCGATGCAGAAAATATCAAAATGTCGTCTAAATATACGACGCAAGTTTTATTTATATAATCTCTTAGTATGTGATTCATTAACCGTTGGAACGTTGCTGGTGCATTTTTAAGTCCAAAAGGCATACGCACATATTCGTAAAGTCCTTGTGGAGTTATGAATGCAGTTTTCGCAATGTAATTCGGATGCATCATAATTTGATGGTAACCCTTAGCTAGATCAAGAGTCGAAAAATATACTGCTTTCCCTAATTTATCAAACAAGGTTTCGATATTTGGTAAAGGGAATCTATCATCCTCAGTTATTTCATTTAAAGCCCTATAGTCAACACTGTGATGGTATTTTAGGTTTATAGCTGAGGTATGCTCAGGGAAGTCCAGGGTATGTTAAATAAAATACCGAAATTTAACTTGTGGTCTATTTCTTTATTCGATTAAAACTGTACAATTGATATAGAATTCATTAATCGTTCAATCGGCGAGATACCGTTATTCGTTCCTCTCTCCCTTACGCTGGATTGTCACTCCTGTGTTTCCTCCTTCGGCTGGTGGTTGCTTATGCTTTCGATGACGGGTTTCGCTTACTGATTTTATCACCACTTACCGTGGGTAATCGCGGTCGTAACCGGTACAATCGCCGCCGAAACGGGTAATCGCTGTAAACCAGGTAAATCACCACTAACGTGGGTAATCGCGGTCGTAACCGGTACAATCGCCGCCGAAACGGGTAATCGCTGTTTACACAGGTAAATCGCCAATAACGTGGGTAATCGCGGTCGTAACCGGTACAATCGCCGCCGAAACGGGTAATCGCTGTAAACCAGGTAAATCGCCACTAACGTGGGTAATCGCGGTCGTAACCGGTACAATCGCCGCCGAAACGGTTAATCGCTGTTTACACAGGTAAATCGCCACTAACGTGGGTAATCGCGGTCGTAACCGGTACAATCGCCACCGAAACGGGTAATCGCTGTAAACCAGGTAAATCGCCACTAACGTGGGTAATCGCGGTCGTAACCGGTACAATCGCCGCCGAAACGGGTAATCGCTGTTTACACAGGTAAATCGCCACTAATCGTGGGTAATCGCGGTCGTAACCGGTACAATCGCCGCCGAAACGGGTAATCGCTGTAAACCAGGTAAATCGCCACTAATCGTGGGTAATCGCGGTCGTAACCGGTACAATCGCCGCCGAAACGGGTAATCGCTGTAAACCAGGTAAATCGCCACTAACGTGGGTAATCGCGGTCGTAACCGGTACAATCGCCGCCGAAACGGGTAATCGCTGTAAACCAGGTAAATCGCCACTAATCGTGGGTAATCGCGGTCGTAACCGGTACAATCGCCGGCGAAATGGGTAATCGCTGTAAACCAGGTAAATCGCCACTAACGTGGGTAATCGCGGTCGTAACCGGTACAATCGCCGCCGAAACGGGTAATCGCTGTCAACCAGGTAAATCGCCACTAACGTGGGTAATCGCGGTCGTAACCGGTACAATCGCCGCCGAAACGGGTAATCGCTGTAATAACGGGTTAATCGCCACTAACGTGGGTAATCGCGGTCGTAACCGGTACAATCGCCGCCGAAACGGGTAATCGTTGTAAACCAGGTAAATCGCCACTAACGTGGGTAATCGCGGTCGTAACCGGTACAATCGCCGCCGAAACGGGTAATCGCTGTTTACACAGGTAAATCGCCACTAACGTGGGTAATCGCGGTCGTAACCGGTACAATCACCGCCGAAACGGGTAATCGCTGTAAACCAGGTAAATCGCCACTAATCGTGGGTAATCGCGGTCGTAACCGGTACAATCGCCGCCGAAACGGGTAATCGCTGTCAACCAGGTAAATCGCCACTAACAATCGCGGTCGTAACCGGTACAATCGCCGCCGAAACGGGTAATCGCTGTAAACCAGGTAAATCGCCACTAACGTGGGTAATCGCGGTCGTAACCGGTACAATCGCCGCCGAAACGGGTAATCGCTGTTTACACAGGTAAATCGCCACTAACGTGGGTAATCGCGGTCGTAACCGGTACAATCGCCGCCGAAACGGGTAATCGCTGTTTACACAGGTAAATCGCCACTAACGTGGGTAATCGCGGTCGTAACCGGTACAATCGCCGCACAGTGGCCCGTTTCGGCTTTTTTGGTTCCAAAAATCATAGCTCCTAAACGAGTTGAGATATTTCCACAATTTTTTTTTATTTTGAAGGTTACACCCAACGCTATGAAATTGGTGAATTTCAAAATAAAAACATTACAGGGTGTTTCGGAAATAGCTGTCAAAAAGCTTAGTTATATTAAGTGAGATAAAAATGATTAAATGTGAATTAAACAAACAAGAAAATTCATTTTCTGGCGTAAAACAAAAGGAATTGACGTTTAACAGTAGCGCAAAAAGTAAAACACCGATTTTAGAGGAACAGTGACGAAAAAAGTTTTTTAATTTTTTTTTTTTTTTTGTAAATTGACATTAGAATAATAATAAATAACAAATTGAACAGCAAATTATACAATAAAAACAGTTGAAATGTACGTATAAACATTAGATTTCTTGAAAACTATCATCTTGGTCCGTGGTAATATTCAATAAACTCAACATTTCCTTAGAATAAAGTGCTTTCATATCGTTTTGGGTCCTTACGTGCCTCAGAGAAGAAATAAGCGGATCAGATGAGGCTGCAAGCATGTTGTATAAGTCTTCATTCTGCCTTATTCTCGAAATTTTGCAGGTATTTTGATATCTATACCTTTTGTAGTCCTTATTTTTGGACTCCTGGGCTTCTTCAGATAATTCTCCTAGGGGAAGTGATTGATACTCTATAATATCTTGACTGTGAGCCAAAATTTTGTGAAGAGTAGGTGTCAGTTGTTTTTCAGGATACTTTTGAGTCAACAGAGCTGCTTTTGTTTTTGTATACTCCCCAAATTTAACTGCGTTCACAACTTCCCTGCAGTTCAAAACATCAAGTATTATTTTCAGCCTGGAAATAACCTCTATGTTTACTCCAGTTATTTGAGCTGTTATCTCCGATTGCTCGAAAAATCTTCTCGAAGTGTTCCCATCATTAGTATTTCCGAATCCCTGCTTTGGTTTGTCTACATCGAGTCCAAGCTGATCACGGAAACACGTTTGTATCCTTTCCTTTCTTCTTTTTTGTGCTTCTTTGATCCCAATCGATTCACCGAAATCCTCTCCATCCTGTCGAAGTGTATATGCAAGTCTTAATATAAATTCCATGCATCTGATTCTACCATGCAGTGGAGATATTCCATATTGGTAGTTATGTTCGTCAATGTTTGCATTGGATTCATCTTGGCTATTGAAACTCTTTTGTGTCCTTTTGCATATTGGGCATGACCGCGTTGATTTTGTTTCTGTAAGTTCATTTAAAACTTTTCCGTCAATCATAGTTAAAAAAAACTCGTGATTCGCAATCAAAGTTATTTCTTCATTAACTTTGTAAATGGTTGGTTGAATTTCAGAAATTTGTTTTTTGATGTCGCTGACAGTAGAAGAAATAAGGTCCCCAGTTTCCTTAGCATATTGGAACATTATCGGTCGGCAAAAATGAACAGATGATGGGCGAGGATTCCTCCAATGTTCTTCACTTGAACTTCTTAACCTGAGTGGAACAACAGATGCCATGAACATATTTGCATCTGTTTCACCATATACAGAGTTTATTTTTTGATTGTATGCGCTTTGTACAGATGATCCGTCACAGCCCCATTTGCTCTGTAACGTCAGATATATTGGTAGTGCTGCCATTTGTTCCCGCGTTTTAGCTTCAAGTAACCTTCTTGCAGTGTGGTCCATTACATCCTGAAGTTTCACTCTAGCTGATACTTCCGTTATTTCGCAGTTTTGTGGAACGGCACAGATTGGCACTAAAAATGTCGAACAAACTGCTATATGGTATATCCATTTTCTAAAACGTTTCCTTATTACTGTTTCTATGCTCAGTCAAACTAGAAATGATAACTTCATTGTGCTAAGTTATCCTTTTATACCTTATATTATTACCTCTACCATTAATTATAAATTCTACCTGTCTACCTAGTCTTTGAAATTGGAATTGTTTAATCCTTAAAAAAAAAACCTTTTTTACCTAAAATTTTATGACATCGAGCAATAAAAAATAAACATTTAATCCGATTAAAAATTAATACCTACATAAATAATCACTGAACATTTAATCTCCTTAAGAGCCGATTTTTCAATCATCGAACAAAAATAAAAATAACAAACTGGCAAATAAACTTATCTGAGTATTCATCGGTCGAATAAATAAGAGCGTTTTTCTTCAGATAAAGTCTATCTGACGATTGAAAAATCCAATATTTTGTTATTGGTCGAATAAACACTATTTGCTTGTTTATCTGACGATTGAAAAATCGGCTCTAAGTCAAAAGTAACTGCTAATATTTTATTATGGATATAATATAAACCCTTCAATTTAATTTTTTATTGCCTCCGATTTATGTAATATTTATGACATATCGTATTTTAAAAGATTTCCGTCATCAAAAACAAAATTGTGGTGAATTCATTCCCCATTTCAGATAATTTTTTGAATTTGAAAAAAAAAAAATTTTTGTTCGAAAATTCTGGAACACCCTGCAAATGTAATAAATTTAAAACTCATCATATTGTTAGCCGTGAACATTTTCTTCGAAATAAAAAAAAAATTGTGGTGATATCTCAACTAGTTCAAAAGTTACAGTATTAAACATTTTATTAATTTGCCATTGAAAAACCAGAAAATTGAAAAAAAGTGCCTGCCATCGATTAATAAAATCGCTCTAGCTCAGTTGGGCGCAAGTTGGCGCAAATTATTTCTTCAGGATTATATTAAGAAATACTTTAGCTTTCATTATGCGTTGAGCTTTGCTTAATGCTTTTTGAAGCTTTTTTTTCCATGCAATGTAAAGTCAGAAAAAGGTACAAAAAGTGGTGTCCAAAAAAAAAAAAATATATATAGACATTTTTTTTTTTTGTAATATTTTTTCCAAACATATATTTTACCGTATTTGTTAATTTCAGAAAGAAAAAACAAAAATTCTTTCCCCACGTTCGTAATATAGCTTCTCAAAGTCAAGAAAAAGAAAAAAAAATTGTTTGTTATTAAAACTGAAAAAAAAGTTCAACTTTGACCCCCTCTCAAAACCAAACCGTTGGGAAAATTCAAAAAAAAACTTCGGTTTCAAGAACTTCAAATATTTGTTAATTCAGCGAAACAACAAATTTTGAATTCTGGAACAACGAAAAAAATGAATTTTGGAATGACTTTAGCCTAAACGGGCCGCCGAAACGGGTAATCGCTGTAAACCAGGTAAATCGCCACAAACGTGGGTAATCGCGGTCGTAACCGGTACAATCGCCGCCCAAACGGGTAATCGCTGTAAACCAGGTAAATCGCCACTAATCGTGGGTAATCGCGGTCGTAACCGGTACAATCGCCGCCGAAACGGGTAATCGCTGTAAACCAGGTAAATCGCCACTAACGTGGGTAATCGCGGTCGTAACCGGTACAATCGCAGTCGAGACTGGTATTACACTTACCTTCGATGAACTGATACTACTTCACAATAAGCCCCTTACCACTGGTGGGGGGAAGCCTTTCTTATATATTCAGCAACTTACCTATGGTCCTTACTCCACGGCGGTCGGCGTCAGACTGATTGCTTCTTCGCTTATCGTCTGATTTTATTACTCACCTTGTTGCTATCGGCTCTCTAACTATACTCGTTGATGTCGTATGTATAACTTAACTTGTTGTTGGCGGTTGTCTTCCTTTTTACTTCTTCTTTAGCCTCTACTAGTGTGAACTATACGTAGGGCGAAGTTTAAAATAACGTGGCGATTGTGTTTTCTTTTCTTTCCATATGATTTACGTTTGTTTCGGGCTTGTTTTGTTGAGTGTGAATTCTATCCCAATGAATTACGATGTTACATGTGTTTTTGTGTTTGCTATTTGAATTATGTGGTGACTGAATTGTAATGCATCATTACAATCCCCTCTTTCTTTGGAGACGAGAACATTCTCGTCTTATATGTTTCTTAGCGGGTTCATCCTACACAAAAGAAATAGTAAAAAAAATTTTGTGTATAATTTTTTTTTTGTTTTTTTTTTCCTTTTTATTATTAAAAAAAACGGAAACATTTTAGTTGAAAATAATTTAACTTAAGATAAGCCTTCTTTGGCGAAAATAAACCATTATTCTTTAATAAAAACGTAAAACTTATCATGACTTCTCAATAATCTCAATTATTCGGCTCCTTCCCCCAGATGTTTCTCTTCCTTTAGAACGGTCTTCTCCTGATCCTGGAATCGGAGAGTGGCCACTCCATTCTTTTTGATCAAGGCTGTCACCTTACCGAAACTTCGGTAGAAAACCAGGCGTTGCCTTCTATATTGGGCGTTGAATCGCCTGTGGCTGCGTATGTTTATGTCGCGGAATGGGTCATCCGTGGTTGGTACGCTGGTCGTCACTGCGTGTACCCTTGGTCCTTGTTTGCCTTGGGGCGATTGTTGGGGTTGCGCTTCGCTTCGCACCAAGAACATTGGCTGCTGCAGCGGCATCATCGGCACCATTGGTTGGCACCATCCTTGAGTAACTGTGCCGGCCGGGGCGATAGGCTGGCACCATTCTGTGGCTCTTGGTAGCGGTGGTGCCTCCATTCGACTTGGTGCCAGGCCTTTTGACGTGGTGGCTTGACTTACGTCTTGGTGCCTCAACCGCACGATGTTCTTTCCGGGTGTTAACGGCAGATCCTCGCCGTTCACTACCGCTTCCGTGGTCGGGGACAACGTCAGATCGATGTGGGCGCTTACATCGGACACCAAGGTTGAACATCTGCGCGGCGCCGTTGTCGTCGTGGTCCTTTTCCGTGCCGGTGGTGTTGTCGATGTCACCGGCTCAGTTTCCAGTTTGCTTCTTGTTTGACTTCGGCTGGGTCTGTTGTATTGAGCTCTATGGGGTGTTCGGCGTGGCTGCTGTTGTGGTCGGACACGATTTGTGCCTTTTATAGCTTGGACCAACGTCGGCGTTTGTAATTCATCAGCTGCTACCAGACTGCAAAATATCCTAGGCGGACGGTTTTTTATTTCTTTCTTTGCGAAAGTGTTTCGAAACGAACGAAACATTTTCTCTCTTCCTGCTACTGTTTTTATGCGATGGACAGCCGCATTAGTGGTGCTATTCAGTCTTTCGAATTATTCTTGGTCGAGCAAATTCTTAAGTCGTTCTTCTTGTTCCTTTGACCAGGGCGTGCCTCCGATTAGGCCTAAGTGATCACGCTGTGGCAGTGGCTCATTAGTGTTGGCGAACAGCTTCACTTCGCCCAAGGACATCGACAAGTTTAGTTCCTTTAAGGTATCCATGCCTAGGATCACCTTTTCGGCCAGGTTTTTCAAGTACGTTACCTCCCCACGTATCCTCTGCTCCCCTACTCTCAGGTCCACTTGGAAATGTTCTCTGGTAGGCATGACGGTACCGTCGGCCAGGTGCACTCGATGCCGTTCGTACTTTACTGGTGCCTTCAATCTTTTCAGTAAGGCGAGTATTTCTTCATTGACGAACGATTTAGTGGCCCCGGTATCAAGTAAAGCCGTTGTTGGGTATCCGCAGATCGTTATTCTGACAAACATGCGCGGGTCCGTTCTGTTTGGCGTATCCGATCCGTTCGGAACGGACGCTGAACAAGCTTGGACGTCCTCAGTTCCCGCATGTTCTTCTCTTGCCGGATGGGTGCTTTCCCTTTGCTGTTCTGAGCCTTCATGTACCGGGTCTGTATCGACTTGTTTGTCGGGTTCAATGTTGGTCTGCTTTGTCGCACATACCTTTGCTTTATTGTTGTCCGCACAGTCACTTATGGCCGCGGCCTTATGCGAGCGACAAGAACAGTCGCGAGTCATCCGCCCGTCTGCTCCGCAGAAGGAACAAAACATGCGGAAAGGCCTTCTGCAGTTAGCTTTGGTGTGGCCCCGTTGCTTACAGTTCCAACAATGGGTGTTGCGATCGTAAGTCTCGTTGGTTGCGCTCGCTAATGGGCGTTCGGGTGGCCCTCGCATAGGTACAGGCGTCCCTCTAAGAACAGGTCTACTTGTTGTCGGTGTGGTATTACGGTGTTCGCTGTTAATATACTCGTACTCTTCTACGAGTTCCATGAGTTCCTCTAGAGTACGGAAATCTTTGCGCCTAACGTAAAGATGATATTCAGGTCTGAGACGGTCATAAATTTTGTCTGTGCTTTCTTCAACCTTCATAGCGGGGTGTTGATGGATAAGATATTGCATAGATCGAATAAAATCCTTAGCCTTTTCGCGCGGGCCCTGTCGCTTGCGGGCAATCTCGTCCTCCAACTTGTTGACGAAGCGAATAGGTAGGAAATGTTCCAGGAATGCCTTATGGAAGTCGTCCCATGTCACGAATTGTCCCCGATTTATTCGATGCCACTCCAACGCTGTACCTCGTAAAATTTCGGGTAGAGTACGGACCATCTCGTCCTGTGGGACCCTATAGCATTCAATAAGCTCTTCCAACCTCTTTATTAATTCCAAGGCGTTGCCGGTGCCATCGAATCTGACTCCCCATTTCCGAACGATATTCATCACTTCGGCTTCGCGACTGAGGGTCATGCGGCTTTCTGTAGCGTTGTCGTATTGTCTGGGCTCAGCTGGTAGTTGTGCTGGTTGGGTTGCCAGGCTCTGTCCGGTGGGTGTGACTACTGGTGGCGAGTTCGCCAAATTTGCTTTTTCGGTTTCAGCTGATTCGAGGATCGTACGATTACCGTTCTTATCTTGGGACGGTACGTGGAAGAAGAGGTCCTTGACTCCTCCATTTTGGTTCTTGCTCTGGCCGGTTTGGTCACCTTCGACTGCACCGCCAGGCGATTCACTCTCTTGGCTAGAAACGTCACTTTTAAATTCTCTTTCTTGGGCAAGTTTTTCTACTTCCGCCAGGAGGTTTTGTGCAGACTTTCGTAGTCTGGATTCTTTAATGTAAGTGCTGAAACAAGCCCGGAGGGTTGGCATTGTTCCCTCTGTATCCAAGTTCACTTGGGCCATTCGCTCCACTATCTCCTTTTTGTTCAATAGGTATATTGCCCCTATACTGGCAAATACATCAAATTCGGGTTCGGATTCCGACATCGCTTCTGCTTCGTCTCCTCAGGTGGTGAATTGTTATCAAACCAAATACAGGAATTTCGGGTGCCGTTCAGAGTATTTCTCTAACGGGGTGCGGTAAAAACGGGTGCGGTACCGGAGAACGTGTGGTTCGGCTCGTGTTAACGGGTAACGGGAATGTGCGGACGGTCTTAACACGATACGTTCTGGGTACAGCCAGGTACGGTAATAACGGGTGCGGTAATAACGGGTGTGGTAATAACGGTTGCGGCAGGAGAACGTATGATTCGGTTCGTATTAACGGGTAACGGAAAACGGCAGGCAGGCTTAATACGATACGTTCTGTGGATGGTCGGTTGTTTGATAACTCTTCACTGGTCACCTTTTTATTTCTGGGGTGCGATGTGGTTTGACGGTAATGGACTTAACGGTCCCTGCTCGGGCGCCAAATTGTGATGGTATTTTAGGTTTATAGCTGAGGTATGCTCAGGGAAGTCCAGGGTATGTTAAATAAAATACCGAAATTTAACTTGTGGTCTATTTCTTTATTCGATTAAAACTGTACAATTGATATAGAATTCATTAATCGTTCAATCGGCGAGATACCGTTATTCGTTCCTCTCTCCCTTACGCTGGATTGTCACTCCTGTGTTTCCTCCTTCGGCTGGTGGTTGCTTATGCTTTCGATGACGGGTTTCGCTTACTGATTTTATCACCACTTACCGTGGGTAATCGCGGTCGTAACCGGTACAATCGCCGCCGAAACGGGTAATCGCTGTAAACCAGGTAAATCGCCACTAACGTGGGTAATCGCGGTCGTAACCGGTACAATCGCCGCCGAAACGGGTAATCGCTGTTTACACAGGTAAATCGCCACTAACGTGGGTAATCGCGGTCGTAACCGGTACAATCGCCGCCGAAACAGGTAATCGCTGTAAACCAGGTAAATCGCCACTAATCGTGGGTAATCGCGGTCGTAACCGGTACAATCGCCGCCGAAACGGGTAATCGCTGTAAACCAGGTAAATCGCCACTAACGTGGGTAATCGCGGTCGTAACCGGTACAATCGCCGCCGAAACGGGTAATCGCTGTTTACACAGGTAAATCGCCACAAACGTGGGTAATCGCGGTCGTAACCGGTACAATCGCCGCCGAAACGGGTAATCGCTGTAAACCAGGTAAATCGCCACTAACGTGGGTAATCGCGGTCGTAACCGGTACAATCGCCGCCGAAACGGGTAATCGCTGTAAACCAGGTAAATCGCCACTAATCGTGGGTAATCGCGGTCGTAACCGGTACAATCACCGGCGAAACGGGTAATCGCTGTAAACCAGGTAAATCGCCACTAACGTGGGTAATCGCGGTCGTAACCGGTACAATCGCAGTCGAGACTGGTATTACACTTACCTTCGATGAACTGAATACTTCACAATAAGCCCCTTACCACTGGTGGGGGGAAGCCTTTGTTATATATTCAGCAACTTACCTATGGTCCTTACTCCACGGCGGTCGGCGTCAGACTGATTGCTTCTTCGCTTATCGTCTGATTTTATTACTCACCTTGTTGCTATCGGCTCTCTAACTATACTCGTTGATGTCGTATGTATAACTTAACTTGTTGTTGGCGGTTGTCTTCCTTTTTACTTCTTCTTTAGCCTCTACTAGTGTGAACTATACGTAGGGCGAAGTTTAAAATAACGTGGCGATTGTGTTTTCTTTTCTTTCCATATGATTTACGTTTGTTTCGGGCTTGTTTTGTTGAGTGTGAATTCTATCCCAATGAATTACGATGTTGCATGTGTTTTTGTGTTTACTATTTGAATTATGTGGTGACTGAATTGTAATGCATCATTACAACACATATGCGGTATTGTACTTGTCCATCCTTATCGGGTTTTTTGGACACTACTACTATGGGTGAAGCATATCTACTCATACTTCTCCGAATAATACCTTGTCTTTCCATCTCTTTAACCTGTCGGGCTACCTCTTCTTCATGTTTCTTTGGTAATCTATATAATTTAGCATGCAATGGTTTATCTTCTCGAAGACGAATTTCATGTTTTATTCCTGAAGTATGAGTTAATGTGTCCCCTTCTTTGTACTGAATGCTTTCGAATTCTACTAGTAGGGAGGTCAGTGCTGTCTGTTCTTCGCGATTAAGTCTGCCGAAGTCAGGACTGTCCTCTTCTAAGTAATTACAAGAGTGTTCCAAAGATTTTTCGATTTTTACGATTGTTTGATTCTTCAGGGTTATAATTTTTTGTTCTATATCAATGGTCTTTATAATTTTTTCTAAAACATCCATGCCGAATAACATGGTATAATTTTTGTGTTCTAATTTATGACCATATGCTTTGATGTAGGTATTATTTGCATACCCAAATTCTTTTGGAAAGGGAATCTGGTATATATTTGTGTCTTGCGTTGAGCTACTGTTGATAGTTTGTATTTTCGTTAGTTTTGTATCTAATATTTTGTATTTTGTCATGTCTAGTTTGTTCGTATTTACGATTGTCATTGCGCTACCAGTATCAATTAAAATATAGTGTCTTTGATTTTCTATTTCTACTGGTACCATCTTTATTGATCCGAGGCTCAATTCAGAAAAACCGGCGGTTCTACTGCATTAAGTTCCTGTCGGATAGGTTCTTGATCTGTGAAGACATTATTAGTATCCATTGGTTGTGGCCTTGAATTATTTTGTCTACTAATACCTGAGGGTCTTGTCTCGTTCCGATTGTCATTTTGCCTAACCTGTCGTGAACCTCTTTGCTCACTAGCATTATGACTAAAGTCTTGTCTTCTATAAGTGTCCCTATTTTGGTTGTTAAAGTGGTTATATCTATAGTTTCTTACTTGATTATTATTGTTATTGATATTTAGATTACCATTATCGTAGCCTATATACGAGAAGAGAATTCTTTTAATTTCTAGCATATCAAATTCATCTCTAAGTTCCCTGGCTAAGTTACCTATAGTTATATCCCTAAGTTTATTTATAATTATGTTATATAAAAGTGTTTTTTCTTGTTCTTTGTTTGTTGCAAAAATAACAAAAGTATTAATTTTACTCAAAAAATATCTTATTAACTAGGTCGTAAATTGAACTTACTTTCATATTCAAAGTCTCCCTCGTGAGATCGGTGCTGTTGACGATGGGTCGATAGTGTTGTTTAAGCAGTTCCTTTGCTTCGTTCCATGTTGTGACGTTGTTCACTATGAGAAGATCCATCGCCTTGCCTTTGATCTTTGACTGCTGGATTATCCTCCACGTTTGTTGACGATCTCCCGCTGAATTGGCAAGGTGGTTCTCCACCATGACTAGGAAGTTAGTCAGATTTTTACTCTCACCTTCAAATTCAGGTAAATAACGAATTTCTCTCATTACGTTACTTCCTATGCTCGCTGGTGGGATTCTCTCCACTATAGCCATTAGGCTATTCAACAACTCCCGGTTTGTCACATCTTGTTCCGCCATATTTATATAAGTGGATATTATATTTGTTTCTTAGTCTTATTTTCACTGTTTTATATATATATATATTTTTTTTTTTTAACTTAATTTCGATTTATTTTTTCACGTATTGTTCGTTTACAGGATCAGGATATTTATACCTAATCCTACCGACTGCGCCAGAAAAATTCCCGAATCGCGGAATATTTTTTTAAAATAAAACAAGAGATATTTTTCTATTGTATATTCCGTGTTTATTATTCTGAATTTTTGTTATCTTGGAAGATACGGCCGCTGTCTCAATGCGGGGCTGCACCGTATTGCTTCTTTGAGTTCTTCTTAAAAACTAACTACAAAATAGCTGTCGGAGGGGACGAAAACTATATCAGAAGAATATCGATATCGAATATTCATATGAATCGATATTCTTTTGTTCACTTTATCTTTTTTTTTTATTCTTAACCGAACCAATGCATTCACCTCCTAGTGGGAACATATAGCATACCCAAGCAATAATGATTGTGAGAAACTATGACCCACAATCAATATTGCTTGTGTTTAATTTTTCAAGTGTGCCTTCAATTTCTCAACAGGTTAACCGAATGCATTGGTTTGATTTAAGTTTGCCGCAATCGTAAATTCTTCACTAAGTCATTTATTGTGAAACAATAAAATGCATAATTAACGATGTCATTTATGTTGGAGAATGTACCTTACGTTCAATACATATTACACACTTTATTTAAATTTAATCTTTTCATTTTCTACTTCTAATTTTCTTTTTGACTTAAAATATGAAATATTGTTTTTCACTTCAAAATTAATTTTCATCAAATAAAGATTGTTGTTTTCTGTTGTTTTAAAACTTATTTATTTCTCAATTGGACTGCGGAACTAAAATGAACTTTCAGGAAACCTAACAGATTATGAGACTTAATTGTCCATTGAATTAAATAAGAAAGAAAATTAAGGAAAACATTTAAAGGGAAATATGGCCGAAGCAACAAAATTTGTTAAGCTAAACAACACAAATTATGCAACATGGAAATTCAGAATGGAACTATTGCTTCGTAAAGAAAAACTATGGAAGAAGACGATCATAGAAGAAAAACCGGAACCAATTTTTAATTCAAGGGTAGTTACGAACCAAAAAGCAATTGACGAGGGGGAAAGTCTTGATGATGAAGCCCGAGGAACAATAGGTTTATCTATTGATGACAATCAACTCGCTCATATACGGAACTGTGTTACAGCGAAAGCAACTTGGAAAGTTTTAAGAACATATCACGAAGAGAATTCATTTTCAAATAAGGTATTTTTAATGAGATCCATTTGTTCTCTTAGATTGGGAGAAGGTCGTGATGCAAGGGAACATATTAATAAGATGCAAGAATACTTTTCAAAATTACGTAATCTTGGCGAAGATGTCTTATCAGATACATGGAGTGCAGCGATGCTAATGAGTAGTCTACCACCGAGTTACAATGCTCTTATTACTTCCATTGAGTCCAGAAAACAAGAAGAAATTACATTCACCTTAGTGCAACAACGTATCATTTCGGAATATGAACGAAATGAACGAAATTCCAACGGACATTCAACAGATGCTATTTTGAAAACAGTTTCGAACGTTATTTGCTACTTCTGTAAGAAGCAGGGTCATTTAAAGCATTCATGCATGAAATATAAGGAATGGTTACTGAAACAAGAAAACAAGAGGTCAAGATTAACTGATACAGTCAATACAGTTGAAGAATCGCAAGAAGTTGAGATCAAGTCGAATGTCAACAGCAACGATTTCCTTTTTGGTTTCAACCAAGGACAAGGAGTAAGGTCAGGATGGATCATCGATTCTGGGGCAACGCGACATGTGGCTAATCATGAAAGTTTTTTCTCCAACATTGACAAGAGCTACAAGACTTCAGTCACTCTAGCGAATGGGGATTCAACAGAAGTTCAAGGCATTGGAACAGGTATGTTAGTTTTTATTAATGAAAAAGGAAATATTTATCAAGAAAGAGCCAACGAAGTTTTGTTTGCACCTGATCTGACGACCAATTTACTTTCGGTCAGTCATTTGACAAAAGGAGGTATGCGTGTTGAGTTTGATAACAACATTTGTGAAATCAAACTCGCTGATAAGATCATTGGTGTGGCAGATTTGATAGGTTCCTTATATTTCTTGAGAAAGCAAAGAATGTGCACCGTCCTTGATCATAATGAGAATTGCATTCATCAATTACACAGAAGAATGGGACATAGAGATCCAAATGCGATTCGTCAGATGTCTAGTAAGAAATTGATCAAGGGTTTGCAGATTGTTGACTGTGGTATTAAGGAAGTGTGTGAGGTTTGCATGAAAGGGAAAATTACCAGACTTCCATTTCCAAAGGAATCATTTTCTAAATCGACATCACGATTAGACTTGATATACACAGATGTATGCGGCCCCATGCAAACTCCCACTCACGCTGGAAAGCGATATATCGTGACGTTTATAGATGATTATTCAGCCTTCACTATAATTTGCTTGATAAAGAATAAAGATGAAGTTGAAGATACAATAAGGCAATTTGTAGAGTTTTGCAAAACTAGATTTTCTTAAAAACCAAAAATGTTCAGATCTGATCGTGGTGGTGAATACACCAGTGCAAGTTTTTCAAGATTTTTAAAGAATGAGGGAATACAACAACAGCTTACAGCAGCCTATAGTCCTCAACAAAATGGTAAGGCTGAAAGAAAGAACAGAACATTAGTTGAAATGGGACGTTGTATGTTGATAGATGCAGAATTACCTAACAATTTTTGGGGTGAAGCAATAGCAACTGCGAATTTCATTCAAAACAGAGTAATTACAAGAACATCGGATGTGACACGTTTGAACTATGGAACGGATCTAAACCAGAAATTGAACAGTTTCAAGTATTTGGCTCAAAATGTTTTGTCCATGTTCCTGATTCAAAAAGAAGAAAGCTCGACAACAAAGGAGTTGAAGCAATTTTTTTGGGATATGATGAAAGTTCTAAAGCATACAGATGCTTCGATAAAAATGCTCAAAAGGTGATCATAAGCCGAGATGTACACTTCTGCTTAAAGCCCAATATTAAAAATGATGTTGTAGTTGAATTTTCAAAATCAAGACAAGAAAATAATCAAGATTTAGAAAATGAATATTCACTTCAGGAGGAGATAGTGGACGAATGTCACAACAGAAGAAGTGAATCTAAAGAAGATAAGACATCTGATGTACGTATTTCAAGTCGAACAACAAAAGGCGTCCCCCCTAAACGTCTAGGTGAAGAAATAAACGCTACAAAAGAAATTGTCGAACCAACTAACTATATTGAAGCACTTGAAACTGATGAAAAGCAAGAGTGGATGTCTGCAATGCAAGAAGAAATTAACGCACATGAAGAAAACGGAACTTGGGATTTTGTTGATTTGCCTCGCGGGGAAAAGGCAATTGGTGGAAAGTGGATTTTCAAACTTAAACTTTGACTTGACGGTAAAGTACAAAGATATAAAGCAAGATACGTTGCCCAAGGCTTTTCACAGAAATACGGAACAGACTATGATGAAGTTTTTGCACCAGTTGTAATGCAAACAACATTCAGAAATTTATTATCAGTTGCAGCCAAAAGAAAAATGATTGTACACCATCTTGATGCAAAGACTGCATTTCTTAATGGAAAGCTTGAAAAAACCATTTATATGACACCACCTCCTGGCTATGAAAACGGTTCTAAGGTATGTTTACTAAGGAAAAGCATTTATGGCTTGAAACAAGCGGCTAGATCCTGAAATCATACTTTACATAAGGCACTTGAAGATTACAAGTTTCAACAAAGTTATAACGATCCATGCCTCTATATTAAGAAAATCGACAGAAATCTTTGTTACCTGATTGTTTATGTTGACGATATAATTGTAGCATGTAATTCGAACAGCCAAATGGAGAAGATTGAAGAAATGTTACAACTTAATTTCAAGATACAAAAGTTAGGACCAATTAAGCAATATCTAGGAATAGAAGTAACAAAGGACATGAATGGTAACTTCTCACTTTGTCAGTCAACTAATATAGAAAGAATAGCATCAGACTTTGGATTGACAAATGCAAAACCAGTAAATACACCAATGGATACAAATTATTTCAAGATCGAAGCCTCCGCTAGATTTGAGGACAATACCCAGTATAGACATTTGATTGGACGATTATTATATATATCGATTAATACCAGACCAGACATATCCGCAAGTATTTGCATTTTGGCACAGAAAGTTTGATGCCCTACAGCTCACGATTGGAATCAACTGAAGCGCGTTGTCAGATACTTATATACCACAAGAAGAATGAAGTTAATGGTTAGTAGACTAGAAGCAGAAAATCAAACGCTTTATGGCTATGCTGATGCGACTTGGGCAGAAGACAAAACTGATCGAAAATCAAATAACGGACGAATATTTTTCTTGAACGGAGGGACTATTAGTTGGTCATGCAACAAGCAAACTTTAGTTGCATCTTCGACGTGTGAAGCGGAGTTTATTTCAATATCCGAAGCTGCAAAAGAAGTAAAGTGGATTCGTCAATTACTTGAAGAAATGGAAGAACATATTCAATCTCCGAGTCTTATCTACGAAGACAATCAAAGCTGTATCGAACTAGTACGCGACCATAAATTTTCTTATCGTTCGAAACACATTGATACTAAATTCAAAACTATACGTAATCTGATTAGAAGAGAGATTATTGAATGTCAATATTGTTCAACAGAAGAAATGATCGCAGATCTCTTGACAAAACCATTACCGGAAATAAAACATAACTATCTAAGAAACAAATGTAATACTTATTAATTGAACGAGGAGGAGTGTTGGAGAATGTACCTTACGTTCAATACATATTACACACTTTACTTAAATTTAATCTTTTCATTTTCTACTTCTTATTTTCCTTTTGACTTAAAATATGAAATATTGTTTTTCACTTCAAAATTAATTTTCATCAAATAAAGATTGTTGTTTTCTGTTGTTTTAAAACTTATTTATTTCTCAATTGGACTGCGGATGTTCAACCAACAAATTTAAGATGGAATAAATACAAAATGCATAATTGTACATAACATAAAATATATATAATTGTATATAATGAAGTATTTAAATAAACAAAAAAAATGAAGTATAAAATTATACATAACATTTTTATATTGTCTTAACAATATGTTACTTAAATAATAGAGCTTAACATTAAAAACGCCAATCGATCTGCAAGAAAAGAAAACAGAATCAATTAAAAACAACAAAAATGTATGTACGTTTACGTACTTACCGAATGTTACCGAAACACCCTCTGCGCAGGTACTTAAGTCGCATTGTCGGATCATTCAAACGATAAAAAACATGAAAGAAAAATATTAAAGTATTAATTAAACAAAAACAACACAAAAGCAAAAGTTAATTTGTGTTCAAATAAAATGAAACACCCTATACTTACATGAAAACCATAACAAACAAAACAGGGAAAGTATAGGTGTCCATGGGAGTCTCAGTCGGTGTCCACAAGAGTCTCACCGGAATTGATCACTTGATATTGTTGATTGAACACTCTGAAAATAGAAAAAAAAGATAATTGAACATTAAATTTGCGTTAATTAATAACAATTTACAACAATTTAGTCAAATAACACACATTACACGAACAAAACATTGACACAATTTGCAAACACATAATTACAGTACAAAACACTAGTTTTTTAGTTTTTTGTCACGATTTCTATTTAAAACAACAAACAAGACAAGGTTTAGGTTTTTTAACAAACAAACAACTAAATTTTGAAACACTTTGTACCATATACAAACAGAAATACATTAATTAAACACAATTGAGGCAAACAAATATAACCTCAAATTACATGGAAATTTTCCATTGATAATAACACTCTAAATTCCATAAATTACACTGAATAAACACTTAAATTAAACAAATCACGACGCGAATAGACGTTTAAACATAAAAAATTACACAAATCACAATAAGTTATTATTTTTTTTTGATAAACAAATTTTGCACAACATGCGCACAAGAATCTTTCTATTTTGACAAGTGAACTTTATTATCAGTGTTCACAGGGTGCACTATATATAAGGAATTTTACTTGAAGAACACGAAAATTTAGTCAAATTAGTAAAAAGTTAATTATTTATTAAGTTATAAACAAATTATTAACTTTATCATAAAAACAATAAGTTAGAAAGAGAAAACAAGATAAAACAGATATATATTAAAATGAAAATAAATCTGCACGAAAATTGCAAATGGCGACGAAATGGCATTGCCTGAAATTTATTTTTTTGTATGCTTATTCACCACGGTAGGCACATAAAAATGTTTTAAACAATAAAAAAACATATAAAAAACATTAGTAAACATTAAGAAAATGCAATAATAAGACGAATAAACCATAATTCTTCTCGATTTCAGCAAAAATAAGCTTATTTCTCAATATTAATGAAAAATTTTCTATTATTTCATGTGGTGAATTCGACAAAATATTTATTCTACCCAATTGGCAATGCCATGACAATGCAAAAACTGCCCGAAAAGGGGTATAAAAAGGCCGACAAATTCTACAACTTTACTCTTTGAGTTCAGCACGCCTCCAGCATACAGCCGCAGTAAAATAGCAATCAACGTATTTTTTGTCTACGAGAAAACTTAATTAATAAAAGGTAAAACAGTGGAACTTGTTTGACGATTTATACGTCAAACATATATCACTGGATATTTAATTAGTCTTTAAAAAACTAACAATTTGTTGTAAATAAAGTCAAATTGAACTTGTGGGACGATTTATACGTCCCGCACATATGGTTTGACAGTTGCCAATTATTAAACATATGTATTAATTTAGTATAAGTTTGTCAATTGTGTAGATTCATATAGATTATAAGAAATATCAGAAAGTGAATAAAAAAATTTGAATTATTAATGAAAGTACGCCTCGTGTCTTGCGTTTTTATTTAAAAATATTCTTCAGAGAGGAATAAGACAATTTTTAAGTCATTTCAATTTTGAAAAATATACATGGTGGTTCCATCCAGGAGTGCGATACACATTAATAATTTAACTGTCATATTCATTTAAATATTGTTTCTGATATTTCTTTGTTTAATACTTATAAATAATATCGAAAGGCATAAACAATAAAAGGTAACAATAATCAACATTTACCATGGGTAACTTAGACGAACTACTAGTAAAACAAGTTGTTTTAAAAACAAAACTTGAAAAAACCATAGAAAATGGTAAGAAAACGCGTTTAGAGAAAAGAACAGCTGGCTTTTTTAAACAAAAACTAATCGATTTGCGTGAATTGTGGCAAGAATTTGTCAAGCAAGACAGACACATCCACGAAATCATTGTAAGTTCTGAAACGGAATGTGACAATAAATATATCAAGAAACAGCAGTTTGATGATGTTGAAACTAAATACTCAGAATACATGGGAGAACTTGAAGATGGTTTAAACAAAACGTTAACAGAATTCAATAACAATGCGACAACCCTAGCTGAGTCACAGTTTACATATACACAACTGCCTAAAATCTCACTACCCAAGTTCAATGGAGATTACAATTCTTGGAGATCATTTCATGATCTATTCACGTCACTTGTTCATCAAAACAAGCAATTGCAACCCGTACAAAAACTACATTACCTAAAAGGCTGTCTGGAGGGCGAAGCGGAAAAAATACTGAAGCACACACCAATTACCAATGAGGACTATGCTCCAGCGTGGACAAAACTCAAAGAGCGATATGAAAACACTAGGACGCTAGTTAATTTTCATTTGAAGGCTCTAGTAAGCCAAACCAAGCTCACTTCCGAATCTGGAAGGAACTTAAAAACATTAGTTGATACAACTGAAGAATGCCTACAGCAATTGAAGGCTCTGAAGGTAGACACGACAACCTGGGACGCACTAATAATTTATTTATTAGTGCAGAAATTACCATTTTCAACATTGCGTCTCTGGGAAGAAGAATTGGGAGACAGCCAAAATCTTCCAAAGTTTACAACGTTTTCAACTTTTCTTCACAAACGAATACGAGTCCTGGAATCCATCAGTAGTACTATCGGCGCAAGGCCAACTACAACCGCGATTAAAAAGGAAGGTATTCAGACATACCACAATAGCATAAAGCTTAATTGCCCAGCCTGCAATGGGAGGCATTATGTGGGAACTTGTGAAACATATCTAAACATGGATATACCGACACGTAAAAAGACTATTCAAGCCGCAAACAGGTGTTTAAATTGTTTTTCAAATAAACATGAACACGCTAAGTGTAAAAACAAAAAACGTTGTCAAAAGTGTAAGAAAGCACATCACACAACACTTCACCTCCACAATGCTTCGTCGAAAGAAACTCACGGAGAAGGAGGTAACATAGAACAAATACAAAATTATTTTGCAACAAAAGCACACAATGCTTTATTACCAACAGCGTTGGTAACAGCAGTCGACCGCAATGGTCATTCAACAAGACTACGATGCCTTCTCGATTCTGGATCACAAACATCCTTTATTATTACAATTGCATAGCAAGCGTACATCAATTCAAGTTGTTGGTTTGAATAAGAATCAATCTGTTAGTTCAAGACAGCAAGTTCAGATACAACTTCAATCTACCAAGCCAAATAAAGCAACAGTTGAAATAGATATGTTTGTTTTAAAAACAATCACTGACTTATTACCAACCAAGCAAATAGTCAGCAATAATTGGAGTCATCTCAATGGACTCGAATTGGCAGATCCCACATTTTGGAAGCCAAGTCCCATCGATGCTCTACTGGGAGCAGATGTTTACGGACATATTATTCGAGAAGGCATACGTTACGGCCCAGAAGGGACTCCGGTAGCTATGAACACAATCTTCGGATGGATAATCATGGGACAAACATCAAAGTTATATGAAACACCAGTCAAGGTATTTACCACTATGATCAATCCAATCAACGATATTAGCCATCTAATGCAGAAATTCTGGGAAACAGAAGAAGTTCAAGTTTGCAACAAGCAAACTCCAGAAGAAAAAAAATGTCAAGAATTATACAAAGCCGATTATACCAGACTGCCAACCAATCAATATATGGTTAAATTACCATTTATAGAGTCCAATGGACCGATTCTGGGTATATCAAGAGATCGTGCGTTACAAAGATATGACTATTTGCAACGGAAGCTTAGCAAAAATATCGAACTCAAACATGAATACGAGGCATGTTTGGAGGAATACTTAACAATGGGTCACATGGAAGTATGTGAACCACCAAAAGAAAATGAACCAAATTACTTTATACCGCACCATGCAGTATTTAAGCAAAGTACTACCACAAAGCTACGCGTAGTATTTGATGCATCTGCGCGGACAACCAATGGAAAGTCATTAAATGAACAAATGCTCATTGGACCCACGCTGCAACCTAAATTGTTTTCCATCGTTTTAAATTGGAGAAAACACAAGGTAGCAATAACGGCAGACATTGAAAAAATGTACCGCATGATTCGAATGCATCCAGATCATCGGACGTATCAACGTATTTTGTGGCGAGATCCACAGACAAAGGCTCAGCAAGATTACCATTTGAACACAGTTACTTTTGGAACATCATCGGCACCATTCTTATCAATCAGAACGCTACAACAACTAGCACAAGATGAGGAAAAACAATATCCACAAGCTTCAAAGGTTGTGTTCACCGATTTTTACGTAGACGATTTACTAAGTGGAGCAGAGACAATTCAAGAATGTCTCGAACTGCAAAAACAATTAATTGAAATGCTTAGCAAAGGTGGTTTTAAGCTCCGAAAATGGACTAGCAACAAACCAGAATTAATTAACCATTTGTCAGTAGAAGATAGAGAAGTTAAAGAACTTCTAGAACTTAACGAAAGTGAATCAGTAAAAACCTTAGGAATTCGATGGTATCGTGTTGAAGATTATTTCACGTTTAACACTCAAGGCTTATCAAACACAAGAGCCAACACCAAACGTACTATACTGTCAGAAATAGCGTCGTTATACGATCCAGTAGGCTGGCTCTCGCCGATTGTGATAGTAGCAAAAAATTTAATCCAAACACTGTGGATCACCGGCCTTTCTTGGGACAGTAAAGTATCCCAAGATATTGCTGCAAGGTGGCAGAATTTTAAGGAAGATTTACAAGAAGTCAATAAAATAAAAATTCCCCGTTGGATTGGAATTTCAAAAAACAACCAAACAATCCAAATCCATGGGTTTTGTGATGCATCCATTAAAGCATATGCAGCTGTATTGTATATCCGAACCCAAGACGATAGAAGTAAAGTAACAACGAAATTGTTAACAGCTAAATCAAAGGTAGCGCCAGTAAAACCAATTACACTTCCTCGCTTGGAGCTAAATGGAGCTTTACTATTAGCAAAACTCCTGAAAGTCACCGTCCAAGACATGCAACTACAAAATATTCCAATATTTTTATGGACAGATGCAACAATTGTTTTGCAATGGATACGTGAGCATCCATCTAAATGGAAAACCTATGTGGCCAACAGAGTGGCAGAAATTCAAGAAGTCTTACCAACTGAGCATTGGCATCATGTGCCAACGAAGGATAACCCTGCAGATTTGGCTTCTAGAGGAACGACAACACAACAATTAGTAAAGTGTAATTTGTGGTGGCATGGACCGGATTGGCTCAGCGAGCCCCAAATTAAATGGCCATCAAATCCAATTGAAACCAATAATACTAACTTGGAAGCCAGACAACCTAAGACAACGAATATGTTTGCACAACCATACAGTGCAATTTTACCAACATACTCATCATACACAAAGCTCATAAGAGTCATGGCCACAGTAAGACGATACATACAAAATTGTCAAAACCCTGCTCAAAGGCAAACAGGTGCCTTAACTGCAAGGGAATTATCTCACGCTAGTATAAAGGTCTTAAAATTGATACAAACATCAGCATTTCCAGTGGAATTAGACAGTCTTAAGAAAAACAAACCACTGCCTAAAAACAGCAAACTCATAACACTTAATCCATTTATAGATCAAGATGGCTTAATTCGAGTAGGAGGTCGATTGGAAAATGCGAATATCACATACAATCGAAAACATCCTATCGTTTTACCACGAGATCACCATGTCTGCAACTTAATCATTGAGAAAATACACAAGGAAACACTGCATGGAGGCACCTCATTAGTGCTTAACACTCTTCGCAATAATTTTTGGATTCTCGATGGAAAACGAGTTACAACACGACAAATTCATAAATGCGTTATATGTGCAAAACATCGAGCAGCGACAATGCAACAGTTGATGGGAACGTTACCAGCGCCTAGAGTTAATCTCACAAGAGCCTTCTTACATGTGGGCGTTGATTATGCCGGACCAATACAACTTAAAATGTCAACGATCCGAAAAGCAAAACAGTACAAGGGATATTTCTGCATATTTGTATGTATGGCAACCAAGGCTATACATATAGAGGTGGTGTCAGATTTGACAGCACTGGCTTTCATAGCAGCTTTAAAAAGGTTTGTGTCTCGACGAGGATTATGTTCAGACATCTATTCAGATTGTGGAACAAATTTTAAGGGAGGAAAAACGATACTAGATCGTGACCTAGATCAAGCCATTAAGGAAGCCACACCAAGTATCGTCGATTATCTATCCAACTTGAACATTAATTGGCACTTCAACCCACCAGCAGCGCCTCATCACGGGGGATTATGGGAAGCAGGTGTAAAATCCATAAAATATCATCTGCGTCGTGTGCTAGGCACAACAATATGCACATTCGAAGAACTCACGACACTACTTGCTCAAATTGAAGCATGCTTGAATTCACGACCCCTTTGTACACTGCGAAATGACATTGATGACCTTGCGGTTCTCACTCCAGGTCATTTCCTCATCGGTCAAGCTTTAAATGCAATCCCTGAGCCTAGTCTCATAGCATCAACTTCGACACCTAACCAGAGATGGAAACATGTGCAACAAATGCACCAACATTTTTGGAAGAAGTGGTCAACTGAATATTTAAATCGTCTTCAACAACGACCTAAATGGCTTACTAATGAACACGGTATTAAGGTTGGAGATATTGTTCTCATCAAAGATGAAAATACCCCACCGACTGCGTGGCCTTTAGGAATCGTTGAAATTATCCATCCTGGAAAAGATGGATTAACACGAGTAGTAACCGTCCGAACAAGATTTACTACCTGTCAACGACCAATAGTTAAAATATGCCCATTACCAATCGAAAACAATGAAACTACCATAACAACGTGTAATTGACCTGTTCAGTAGAACTTTGTTCATGTGTTGTCAGTAGTAGAATTGTATATGTTTAGTATATGTCAGCATAATTCATAAGTAATAACGTTTTTCAGAAATAATGGACGCTGAATGGCCAATCGGACCATGGGAGGACTACCTCAATATTTTGGAAGAGATTAGATTTTCCCCACCACAACTTGAGACGCCTCTACAAGATTTAATTGAAAAGAATTTGGAAAGAGAGAAGGAAGATCCAAGCGGCATCGTCGGTAATTTAATACCAGTAACCATCAACGCAACGGTTCACAAGTTGCGCAATTGAGCATGTTAAGGCCGTCAACAACAGTTGAGGAGATAAAAATGCGGATCGAAAACGAAGTTCAAAGGTTCGTTACGAGAGAAGGGGAAGATCTATTTATATTTAAAAACACCCTAAAAAGAATAGACTTTGAACGAATTCAATTCAGCAAAAAGAAGCAATTCACCGTCAATTTGCCGGACAGATACCAGGCTCGGGTTAACGTTAACCGAGCGGGAAAGGTTCTGTTCCACAGCTACCACCGAAAAGGCCTAGACAAAATCAATAAGCGAATTGTTGAACGCAGTCGTCCAAGGTGGGGAGGCTGTTCAACCAACAAATTTAAGATGGAATAAATACAAAATGCATAATTGTACATAACATAAAATATATATAATTGTATATAATGAAGTATTTAAATAAACAAAAAAAATGAAGTATAAAATTATACATAACATTTTTATATTGTCTTGACAATATGTTACTTAAATAATAGAGCTTAACATTAAAAACGCCAATCGATCTGCAAGAAAAGAAAACAGAATCAATTAAAAACAACAAAAATGTATGTACGTGTACGTACTTACCGAATGTTACCGAAACACCCTCTGCGCAGGTACTTAAGTCGCATTGTCGGATCATTCAAACGATAAAAAACATGAAAGAAAAATATTAAAGTATTAATTAAACAAAAACAACACAAAAGCAAAAGTTAATTTGTGTTCAAATAAAATGAAACACCCTATACTTACATGAAAACCATAACAAACAAAACAGGGAAAGTATAGGTGTCCATGGGAGTCTCAGTCGGTGTCCACAAGAGTCTCACCGGAATTGATCACTTGATATTGTTGATTGAACACTCTGAAAATAGAAAAAAAAGATAATTGAACATTAAATTTGCGTTAATTAATAACAATTTACAACAATTTAGTCAAATAACACACATTACACGAACAAAACATTGACACAATTTGCAAACACATAATTACAGTACAAAACACTAGTTTTTTAGTTTTTTGTCACGATTTCTATTTAAAACAACAAACAAGACAAGGTTTAGGTTTTTTAACAAACAAACAACTAAATTTTGAAACACTTTGTACCATATACAAACAGAAATACATTAATTAAACACAATTGAGGCAAACAAATATAACCTCAAATTACATGGAAATTTTCCATTGATAATAACACTCTAAATTCCATAAATTACACTGAATAAACACTTAAATTAAACAAATCACGACGCGAATAGACGTTTAAACATAAAAAATTACACAAATCACAATAAGTTATTATTTTTTTTTGATAAACAAATTTTGCACAACATGCGCACAAGAATCTTTCTATTTTGACAAGTGAACTTTATTATCAGTGTTCACAGGGTGCACTATATATAAGGAATTTTACTTGAAGAACACGAAAATTTAGTCAAATTAGTAAAAAGTTAATTATTTATTAAGTTATAAACAAATTATTAACTTTATCATAAAAACAATAAGTTAGAAAGAGAAAACAAGATAAAACAGATATATATTAAAATGAAAATAAATCTGCACGAAAATTGCAAATGGCGACGAAATGGCATTGCCTGAAATTTATTTTTTTGTATGCTTATTCACCACGGTAGGCACATAAAAATGTTTTAAACAATAAAAAAACATATAAAAAACATTAGTAAACATTAAGAAAATGCAATAATAAGACGAATAAACCATAATTCTTCTCGATTTCAGCAAAAATAAGCTTATTTCTCAATATTAATGAAAAATTTTCTATTATTTCATGTGGTGAATTCGACAAAATATTTATTCTACCCAATTGGCAATGCCATGACAATGCAAAAACTGCCCGAAAAGGGGTATAAAAAGGCCGACAAATTCTACAACTTTACTCTTTGAGTTCAGCACGCCTCCAGCATACAGCCGCAGTAAAATAGCAATCAACGTATTTTTTGTCTACGAGAAAACCCAATTAATAAAAGGTAAAACAGTGGAACTTGTTTGACGATTTATACGTCAAACATATATCACTGGATATTTAATTAGTCTTTAAAAAACTAACAATTTGTTGTAAATAAAGTCAAATTGAACTTGTGGGACGATTTATACGTCCCGCACATATGGTTTGACAGTTGCCGAAAATTTATTAACAATTGTATTTTAATTAAAGTCAAATTGAACTTGTGGGACGATTTATACGTCTCACACATATGGTTTGACAGTTGCCGAAAATTTATTAACAATTTTTATTTTTAAATAAAGTCAAATTGAACTTGTGGGACGATTTATACGTCCCGCACATATGGTTTGACAGTTGCCAATTATTAAACATATGTATTAATTTAGTATAAGTTTGTCAATTGTGTAGATTCATATGGATTATAAGAAATATCAGAAAGTGAATAAAAAAATTTGAATTATTAATGAAAGTACGCCTCGTGTCTTGCGTTTTTATTTAAAAATATTCTTCAGAGAGGAATAAGACAATTTTTAAGTCATTTCAATTTTGAAAAATATACAGCGGAACTAAAATGAACTTTCAGGAAATCTAACAATTTATTGCGGAGAATTTACGATGGCAGCAATTTGATAATAATAATAAGTATGGTTTAGGACCAATACTTAACTCGCGTGGGAATTTTTTTGCGAAGTTATTGTTAAATTGTATTGCAGTCAACTCTCGCTAGGTCGTAATTCTCTTAAACTTAAAAAATGTGAGCATTTTTTATGATTCCCTTCAGTTTTTCATACTTAAAGCATTCCCCTGGTCGAACTCTCCCTAATTCTAATATCTCTCTTACTTCTGCATCGTTTTTTTTCCTGAAGTCATTTTTTTCCTGTTTCTTTAAACTGAGCATATTTTTTAGTTAAGAAATACATATATTAACTGATATTGTTTAAACACAATAATCTGCACAAATAGTGCAATCAATCACATTCATTGCAATGATTTACATTCACAAATCAATTGAACTCTCAAAATTCTAATTTGAGCAGTTATTAGGCCAGTTTCACCTAACAACATCTCACTGAGATGTCATTGTCACCTTGACTGAGGCAAAATCATTTGATGGAACATAATTTTCAGTTATCATTGAGATATAAGGGTTTCCTTACTAATTGTTGTTGCACATATGTCAGCCACGTCAAAATAGCTGAGTGAGAAATCGAATCCAAAATAATTTCATCTCAGAGACCTGAGAAAAAAATCTCAGTTCGCAGCTGAGAATTTTTGTTCCACTTAAAAATCTATGAGATTTCTGAGATCTCTGAGATCTCAGTGAGGTGTTGTTAGATGGAACTGGCATTTTTTATATCATTTGCTTGGCCAGCTTGCCTTAAGTTTGATACAGCCAACACAATATTTTTCGTTCTCATCTTTCTAACTTCTATGTTGTTATTGAACTGAAAACGGCCGGCGCTATGACAGCCATTGCTACTGAATGCGAAAAATAGTAACACTATATCCACTTATACACGCTCGTTTTTTTTTTTTTGAAATTCTGGTACTTTAATTCTAAAATCAGTTGGTGCTGAGCAGTGCACACTGCACAGTAATTTTTTCAACACATACCAAGAAAAATTAATATTTTTTTTGCCGTTTTTTCCACTTTTTCCACTGAATCTTCGCTTATATCGCCTAATGTTATATAGCCTAAGGCCTTCCATATAATAAATGAACTATTCAACGCAAAATAATTGTTCACTTTGATTTAGCAGTTCCTGAGATCAGCGGGTTCAAGCAAACAACAGGAACATTCAAAAAAGAATATTTTTTGCCGTTTTTGCAATATTTTTAACTTACGCTTCGCTCCCATTGGTATCAGCGTAGTATGATGTAGCTTCTAGCTTTTCTCGATAAATCCACCATTAGACACAAAAAGAATTGTTCAATTTGACTGAGCAGTTCCTGAGATAAGCGCGTTAAAACGCAGAAAAATAAATATTTTTTCCGTTTTTTCCACATTTTCCACAGATTCTTCGCTGCTATTGGTCGCAGCTTAATTTTAAGTAAAACAAAGCCTTCCTCGATTAATGGACTTTTCAACACAAAAAGAATTTTACAATTCGAATCAGTAGTTCCTGAGATTACGACGTTCAAACGAACAATCTCTTCAGCTTTATATATTAGTATAGATTAGAGATGCCGCGAATAGTCATTCGGCCGAATACCGAATACCGAATGTTCGGCCAGACTAATCAGCCGAATACCGATTATTCGGCCGACGAACATTCGGCCAACGAACAATGTGTTTCTCTATCTCTATCTCCTACGTGACTTTTGACATTTAACTATCTGTCTTATTGGATTGCATTGCATTTGTCAACGATTTGTGTGTAGTTGTAGAAATGAAGAAAGGAAGTTGCTAAATACAACATGAAAATGGACAAAGATTTTGAAAAAAAAAACTTCTGATGAAAGCAAAAGCGAACTTTATTTAAGATCTATTTACCAAGATTGGATGGTAGAACAATTTGTGGTCAGCAAACACAATCAGTATTGCCATTTGACATCAGTTGCCAAAATCTACCTTTCGGTACTAGTGTACACTGTAAATAGTGAAAGATTTTTTTCAGAAGCTGGAATTGCTTACACCACAATTTACCATTAGTAGAATTTCAATACTACATTTATTTTCAATAAAAAGTAGACATTTTTGTAAATAAATCAACCTTTTTTTCTACATTTTTGATATTCAACCGAATATTCGGCCGGCCGAATATTTGGTGTACTATTCGGCTGAATACCGAATATCAAAAAAATTGGCCGAATAGGCCGAATACCGAATAGTTGCCGAATATTCGCGGCATCTCTAGTATAGATTGTATTGTATGTAAACCTTCTACCCATATTCCTTTTTAGTTTAGAAAAAAAATTAAGAAAATCGGTCAAGCAGTGTGGCCGGTTAGCGAACGAACACAAAAATTAGGCTGTTCTTTTATATATATAATATGTATTGTAGTGTTTGCCGTTTGTTCCACATTTTCCACAAATTCTTCGTTCCTATTGGTCGCAGCTTAGTGTCATATAGCTTCAAGCCCTCCTTGATAAATGGACCATTCAACATTAAAAGAAATTGTTCAATTTCATTAAGCAGTTCCTGAGATAAGCGCGTTAAAACGCAGAAAAATTAATATTTTTTGCCGTTTTTTCCACATTTTCCACAGACTCTTCGCTGCTATTGGTCACAGCTTAATGTTAAGTAGCCTAAAGTAAAGCCTTAGTCGATTAATGGACCATCCAACACAAAAAGAATTATACCGTTCGAACCAGTAGTTCCTGAGATTACTGCGTTCAAACGAACAAACTCTTCAGCTTTATATATTAGTATAGATGTTATTTTTGATTCAAAATTATATTCTTAAACAAAATACATGCACAATTCTTTTATTTTTTGATCCTACAAACATTTTTCCGGAAACAAGGTTTGAATAAAGAGGTGCTTACTTACTTATGTGATTCACTGTATGTTCAATCCTTGTTTCCACAACTTAAAATTCATTACTTTTTAATAACTTTTAATCCATAACTTGAATACAAAATTACTCAGTTCTTTCTTAGCAACTACATTTTTTTACTACATTTGTTTGTTTCAAATATAGTCCACTTTATTTTCTTAGTTATCAATCAGTATGTTTCGAGATTTAAAACTATTAACATGTATCTGAACAATTTTTGAAGTCTGAAATTAAATAAAGATTATTGAAATTAATTTATTCGAAAAATTCTTTTCTTTATTTCAATTCTCGACCTAACATTTGGTCCTTCAAGCCGGATAACGTGTTAATAAAGGTGTAACTCAGCTTCGTCGGAATTAATTGAAAACAATCAAAAAACGCGATATTCGACGTGAAAAAAGATTTAAAAGTGTATAGGTGTACAATAGTCTCGATGTGAAAGTATACACGAAAGTTCACACACACAATTAAATTCCAAATCAAATTCGTTTGTATTGATTACACCCACAATCCACAAATCGTTTTATGTGCTTACATAATATGTAGTTTTTTCTCGTCGGTTCTGTTTCAGAATATTATAATAAATAAATAAAAAAATAGAAGACTATCGTGTTCTCTATCGGTCAAATAAAAACTTTGCTTTCTAAAAAACATTTTCGTCATTTTTCTATTTGTCAAATATTTAATTCGATATTTATCTGACAAAATCCACATCGGTTTCCAAAAAATTATCGTGGACTCTGTTCAACGAACATCCTTCGGTTTGCTTATCTTCGGTTATATAGTTTGCCAAATCATTGATATTGTCTCCCTTGGTCGACAAAATAAAATAGAATTATTGCTGTATTGACTTTCATTGTGTTAATAATATTGTCGTTTGAATATTTGTGAAATTAAAACAAAAATATAGAAACATTTAATAAATGTCGGATGCAGCTTTGAATGAACTTAAACAGTCGCGTGCTGTGAAAAAAGCCAGCATGACTAGAATTAACACCAAAATAAATGAAAGGACACTAACAGCAAACGAACTTGCCTGTCGGTTGAAAATTCTGGAAAAATATTTTGCCGATTACTTAGACATCCAGGACTCTATTGACGATTTAAAACCTTCAAAAAGAGAACAAGAAGATTATCGGGAATCCATGGAAGATTTTTATTGTACCATAAAAACCAAAATAGCTACACTTACCGATGAACTTAGTGTGTCCGATCAGTCTCAATCTCTTTCTCTTTCAGCTCATTCATCTGTACACTGTCGTGATGACCTCCCTAGAATTAAGCCTCCAACATTATCAGGCGAGTACACAGAGTACAATACATTCATTCAACAGTTTCGAGCTACGGTAGATGAAAAACCTATTCCAACAATAAGAAAGTTTCAGTTGTTGGTAGATGAGTGCTTAAAGGGCAATGCGAAACTTTCTCTCCAGTCGTTAGATGTAACTGAAGAAAACTACTTGAAAGCCTTGGATATTCTAAAGCAACGATATGACAATAAGTGCATTGTATTTCAATCGCATATAAGAGGACTATACAATATTACAGCCGTGCCAAAAAATTCAGGCTCTCATCTTCGTCGCTTCGTTGATGATGTCGATGGGCATCTTGGAGCGTTAAGATCGTTAGGTTCCTATATAGACATTGTGAACGCATTGTTAATTCACATAGGCTCTATAAAATTGGATCCTGAAACCTATGCCAAGTTGGACGAAACATTCGAGCTTCAAACGTTACCTACTTGGAAAGAATGTTCAATACTCCTCAACAAACGAAGTCAACATCTCGATATAAGAGAACACCAAAGTAGAATAGAATAGAAAGTATCGTCATCGAAAGGTAATGATATGAAATATAAACTCCGTTCTGCCACGACTTTAGCGATTGCAGAGTTGCGATGTGCCTTTTGTAATGCTACTGAACACAATATAGGAAATTGCAACAAGTTCACCGAACTTCCAGTATATCATCGTTTTCGCAATGTTAAGCGCATTGGATTGTGCATAAACTGTCTTAATTTTTTAATCGTCAAATTGCAAGGTATGTAAGCAACCACACCATTCATTACTTCATCGCTTTCAATCTACAACTCTTAAATCAAACCAAACTCCAATAATAACTCGACAACAAGACGATAGTACTAATCAATACTCACAAATAACATCTACTGCCTTGCACTCTTGCAGTGCTCAAGGTTCCTCAAATAGCTACATATTTTTGGCAACTGCTATAGTAAATGTAAAAGGAGTCGATGGCGTGTTTGTTCCAACTCGAATGCTCTAAGATTCTGGCTCACAACTAAACCTGATATCGGAGCGACTAGCTCAAAAGCTTGGTTTAAAGCGTACGAATTTCAACAGGGAATTAAGTGCCGTTGGTAACGTCAGCGTACCAGCTCGCCAAAAGACGTCAACATCGTTAAGATCAAGGCTGAATAATATCGAAATCAACTTGAACTTTTGGATTTTGCCATCTTAACATCTAACCAACCTGAAGTGAGTGTTGACATCAAGGACTGGAACATACCTTCCGATATCCCATTGGCAGATCCTTGTTTTAATACGCCCAAGCGTATTGATATGCTCATCGGAGCAGATGTCTTTCTGAATTATTGACTGATGGGCAATTTAAGTTAAAGGAGGAATTGCCTCTTTTCAAAAATACTGTATTCGGTTGGATTGTTGTTGGCAAATACAACGCCGAATGTTTGCCATACCAAGAACAAGAAGTAACCTCTTATGTCCATTCGAGTACAACTACAGCCACAGATATTTCGCTTTCAGAGATGCTGGAAAAGTTTTTAGCCATAGAAGATGTAACATCGAACACTCCAAACTGGACTGAGGAACAGCTTGCATGTGAAAATGCATTTGTAGAAGATATTATTTGATTGTGTTCAGATTTTATAGCCTTCACTGTATTTATGCATTTATTTAAGTTGGACTAGTTTTAAGTCTTGTACTGTGGATTTGCTTGACAACACAATTTATGTATCACATAATAACGCTTAGTACTGTATATTTCTTATGATACAATGATCAATACATGTTCTAGCGGTTTGCTTGATCGAATGATTAATCCGTTTTACCTATGTACATACAAAAACTCGGTTAATCCCTAGTCTAAGACAATGCTGTTAGCTCTAAGTTAGGCACTCAATAAAGATTTGGCAAAGCATACGGTTGTTTCTATAAGAAGTTTTTGAAAGTTCCTACAATTTTTCAGAAGTGGGATTTAATCACGTGTCTAAGTTTTTCTGATTTTTCAAAATTTATTAAATTGATCTTTAAAAGTTAATATGTCTGAAGAGTGGAATGCCTTTTTGGATTCTGCTACAGTGGTTGTTCTTAAAGCGGTGCTTAATTCTTTGGCGCTGCAAACTAGGGGCACTAAGGCTGAACTCAAACGCCGTGTGATTGAAGGTGTCGAAGGCTTCAGTGAACATGACCTTCAAAAAATTATGCATGATATCACCACTAATGAATCACAATCAGATTCTGCAGAAGACGATGAGGATCCAGAGGGCAATTCTGAGGGACAACAACAAGATGACGAAGAGGGAATTTTGGACGAAGAGTTAAAGAAACTTCGAAGGATTTGTAAGAAGAAGGAAGAAATCATGGAACTAAAGAGACAACTTCGCGAACTTCAGTTGGAAGATAGTTCAACAAGCGCCAAGTCTACAACAGCTAGCTTCAGGGACATTGAAGACTCAATGCCAAGTTTCAGTGGAGATGACAATTTACCTGTGCAGCGTTGGATTGAGCAATTCGAAGAATGTTCTGAGATATTAGGTTTGGACGAGAGGACCAAATTTCTATTTGGGAAAAGGCTGTTGTCAGGAACTGCAAAACTATTCATCCGAACAACCGTACCTAAGAGCTGGAAAGATTTGAGAAGCTACTTACTGAACGAGTTCAAGAAAAATGTGACCAAAGCAAAAGTCTATTGTGATCTACAAAATAGACGAAAACGTCGGGATGAAACATTCCAACAGTATGTACTATCGATGCAAGAGATCGCTTGCCAAGGTTCCGTTGAAGAAGAGGACTTAGTTCAATTTGTAATCCATGGTATAACTGACTCTGAGGTGAATAAAACAATTCTCTACAATGCCAACAATATAACCGAACTTAAATCAGCTTTGCGAAAGTATGAAACGCTCAAGACTAACTGCCGAGACATTCATTTTGACAACAGACCATCTAAAAGTGCTTCGCATAACTTGCATACACGGAACATTCAATCCAAACGATGTGAAGCTAATCCTTTCAACTCTAACCGCAAAAATACTAGACTTGTTTCTGAAAGAAGAGAAGTATCGTGTTTTAAATGTGGAAAGCCTGGCCACATATCTCCCAACTGTACTGAGAAAAATGCAGTGATGAATGTCAGTGAGACTGAAAAAACACAAACTTCTATGAACTTGTTAAACACTGATAACAGCAAGCAAGCACTTAGTAACAGAATGGACAGAGATGGAGGATCACCTAGCAACAAATTTGAAGAACAGCTCAAGTACAGATTTTATAGTGGCCACATGGAAACATCGACCACTCTACTGACTCTTTTGGACTCGGGGAGTCCTATTAGTTTTGTCCAGAGCCAATTTTTGCCAGCGGCTTTGATTTCTAAGATGGACGTCAGAAGACATAATTATGTTGGAGTTAATAATAGCCCCTTAGAAATATTGGGAAGTATAAATAGTTTAATTTCTTATCAAACTTCATTAATAAATTTGCAAATGTTAGTTGTACAAAATTATTCAATGAGTTATCCTATAATTCTAGGTAGAGACTTTATGGAAAAGACTGGTTTAGTGCTGCAACAACAGAACGCCAATTTATCAACAGAATTTCATGAGAATCTCCACGAAACGTCTGATGTTCATGATGCTCCGGATAAAATTCAAGAAAAAGTGCAGATTGTCGAAGGTGATGATGACGGCTTTATAAATCAGATAATGAACATCGATGCTTGTTTGTATGTAAGTGAGACTGATTTACAAATCAATGAGAATTTAAGTGAAGTAGTTAAGCAAAATGTTGCTCAAATAATAAAGCCAACTTTCTCGATTTCAAATGATCATAGAACTTCTTGTCAGGATTTTAAAATGCAAATATGTTTATCTAAAGAAATTCCTTTTCACTCACCACCTAGACGATTGCCTTATGTGCATAAACTTCAACTTCAAAAGATTTTAGATGATTTAATGACTAAAGGCATAATTCGGGAATCAAATTCCTCATTCGCGTCGCCCATTGTTCTTGTGCAGAAGAAGAATGGGGAGCAAAGGCTCTGTGTCGATTATCGCGAACTTAATAAGTTGACTCTCAAAGACAATTATCCTTTGCCTCTTATTGAGGATCACATCGATTGCCTGAAAGATAAAAAGTTTTTTACAACTTTGGACCTAAAGGATGGTTTCCATCATGTTCAAATGGCCGAAGAGTCCATTAAATATACGTCGTTTACAACGCCCCTCGGACAATTCGAGTACGTTAAAATGCCATTCGGCCTTAAAAATGGTCCATCTGTATTTGAAAGATACATTAAATTTGTTTTTAAAGACTTAATTTCAAAAAATAAGATTTTGACTTTCATGGACGATATTTTGATTGCTACGGAGTCGATCGAAGAGAATTTAAACATCTTAAAAGATGTTGTTGACATTTTAATAAAAAATGGTTTGCATCTTAGATACGACAAATGTGTTTTTTTGAAAACAGAAATCCAATATTTAGGATACAAAATAAGCGGAAAAGGCATTAAGCCGAACGATTCGAGTTTGGAAGCTATAAGAACCTTTCCAATTCCCAAGTCTACCAGGGAAGTTCAAAGTTTTATAGGACTTTGTTCCTATTTTCGCAAGTTTATAAACAACTTTTCAAACCACGCCAAGGCGTTGTACGATCTTTTAAAGAAGAATATACCGTTTGTTTTTGGTGAACGAGAGAAAGAAGCTTTTAATTTGCTGAAACAAAAGCTTACAGAATCTCCAGTTCTCTCTATTTATAGTCCACATAACAGCACGGAGCTCCATTGTGATGCTAGTGGCACGGGATTTGGAGCTGTGCTACTTCAAAAACAAAAAGATAACAAATTCCATCCAGTTATGTACTTCTCAAAACGTGCAACTGAATCTGAAAGCAAATATCACAGTTATGAGCTTGAAACTCTTTCCATTATATATGCTTTGAGACGGTTTAAGATTTACCTATTAGGTATTACTTTTACAATCGTCACTGATTGCCAGGCACTAACTCTTACTTTAAAAAAGAAAATCCTTAATCCTCGTATTTCACGCTGGGCCCTAGAGCTTCAAAGCTTTGACTATAGGATCCAACATCGAAAAGGCAGTACGATGGGCCATGTCGATGCCTTAAGTAGATCGTTTAACATCCTTCATGTTGATGATGAAACCTTCGAGTTTGTCTTAGCGGCTGCGCAGAGACAAGACCCCAAAATTACTTCGATTGTTACGGATCTCGAAAAAGCTGAAAGCCCATTTTACCAAATGATAGATGGTTTGATTTACCGCAAAGTAAAGGAAAAGGTTTTATTTTACGTTCCTTCATGTATGGAAGAACAAGTCATTCGAACACATCACGAGGCAATGTGTCACTTAGGTGTTGAGAAGTGCTTCGAACATCTATCCGGAAGTTATTGGTTCCCTAAAATGAAGGAAAAAGTACAAAACTACATTAAAGCTTGTTTAAAATGCATTTTTCCTTGGGGTGAGCTGCCGGCAGGCACGCTAGCATGGCTAATAGGGCCTGCTCATCAGAGGGATGGAATACACCGTACCGTACCTTGAGCCGAAAATCGCCATACCACAAAGTAATCTTCTAAATATCGTTCCATAACTTCTAGTTTACCTCATGTTAACGGCAACATTAGCTTTTTCATCAGGGCTCATAGGTGTTCTTAGCATCTTAGCCCTGGAGTGTTCCCTTAAGTCGCTACATATATAGTGACTCCGTGGTCACTGCGCCTCTCCTCCTTGTTTTAGCATTACCTAGTTAAATGTATTTCTAAAGATATTATCATATTTGATTCTTCATCATTCCGCAAATTTACAAAAAACATGTCAAATGCCAAGGACAGAGGAAAATTACGACAAAATTTGCTGGATGACAGCAAAAACAATAATAAAAAATAGTTGACAGTAATAATTGTAAACTACCTAATTTGCAATCTCTTCTCTAATGATAATACCTTGTTCATTGTATCATGTGATATGCACATCCATTGTATTTCTTATCGCTATAAAAGTCCAAGGGTTGATTTTGACTGGTAGATGGCGGTAAAAACGGAAAGATGCATTACTTATGTAGATAATACAAACACAATAAGAAATTAACAGCTCCAACTGGTGAGAAGCCCTACATCAAAAAATCTCATAGCGATAAAAAATACAATGCCATAACGAAACTCAACTTTTTTTTACCAAACGCCACCTCAATTCTCTCTTGTGTTTTCTATGTGTAGTGTATGGTGAAAATAAAAACAAAATGACATTTGGAAACAGAAGAGAATAGTCTGCTATAACAAAACAAGATGAAACATATGAAACTTTTCGATATGATTTTTTTTGAGCTAGAGTTTGACAACTTCAAACTTGTTGATTTGTTTTCTTGCCTATGTTGAAGTTATGCTAGCTGACGTGGCGCCCCTGGATCACGGCGCCCCAGGCGACCGCCTGGGTCGCCATACCCTAAAGCCGGCACTGCCTAAAGCCTTAGTCGATTAATGGACCATCCAACACAAAAAGAATTATACCGTTCGAACCAGTAGTTCCTGAGATTACTGCGTTCAAACGAACAAACTCTTCAGCTTTATATATTAGTATAGATGTTATTTTTGATTCAAAATTATATTCTTAAACAAAATACATGCACAATTCTTTTATTTTTTGATCCTACAAACATTTTTCCGGAAACAAGGTTTGAATAAAGAGGTGCTTACTTACTTATGTGATTCACTGTATGTTCAATCCTTGTTTCCACAACTTAAAATTCATTACTTTTTAATAACTTTTAATCCATAACTTGAATACAAAATTACTCAGTTCTTTCTTAGCAACTACATTTTTTTACTACATTTGTTTGTTTCAAATATAGTCCACTTTATTTTCTTAGTTATCAATCAGTATGTTTCGAGATTTAAAACTATTAACATGTATCTGAACAATTTTTGAAGTCTGAAATTAAATAAAGATTATTGAAATTAATTTATTCGAAAAATTCTTTTCTTTATTTCAATTCTCGACCTAACATTTGGTCCTTCAAGCCGGATAACGTGTTAATAAAGGTGTAACTCAGCTTCGTCGGAATTAATTGAAAACAATCAAAAAACGCGATATTCGACGTGAAAAAAGATTTAAAAGTGTATAGGTGTACAATAGTCTCGATGTGAAAGTATACACGAAAGTTCACACACACAATTAAATTCCAAATCAAATTCGTTTGTATTGATTACACCCACAATCCACAAATCGTTTTATGTGCTTACATAATATGTAGTTTTTTCTCGTCGGTTCTGTTTCAGAATATTATAATAAATAAATAAAAAAATAGAAGACTATCGTGTTCTCTATCGGTCAAATAAAAACTTTGCTTTCTAAAAAACATTTTCGTCATTTTTCTATTTGTCAAATATTTAATTCGATATTTATCTGACAAAATCCACATCGGTTTCCAAAAAATTATCGTGGACTCTGTTCAACGAACATCCTTCGGTTTGCTTATCTTCGGTTATATAGTTTGCCAAATCATTGATATTGTCTCCCTTGGTCGACAAAATAAAATAGAATTATTGCTGTATTGACTTTCATTGTGTTAATAATATTGTCGTTTGAATATTTGTGAAATTAAAACAAAAATATAGAAACATTTAATAAATGTCGGATGCAGCTTTGAATGAACTTAAACAGTCGCGTGCTGTGAAAAAAGCCAGCATGACTAGAATTAACACCAAAATAAATGAAAGGACACTAACAGCAAACGAACTTGCCTGTCGGTTGAAAATTCTGGAAAAATATTTTGCCGATTACTTAGACATCCAGGACTCTATTGACGATTTAAAACCTTCAAAAAGAGAACAAGAAGATTATCGGGAATCCATGGAAGATTTTTATTGTACCATAAAAACCAAAATAGCTACACTTACCGATGAACTTAGTGTGTCCGATCAGTCTCAATCTCTTTCTCTTTCAGCTCATTCATCTGTACACTGTCGTGATGACCTCCCTAGAATTAAGCCTCCAACATTATCAGGCGAGTACACAGAGTACAATACATTCATTCAACAGTTTCGAGCTACGGTAGATGAAAAACCTATTCCAACAATAAGAAAGTTTCAGTTGTTGGTAGATGAGTGCTTAAAGGGCAATGCGAAACTTTCTCTCCAGTCGTTAGATGTAACTGAAGAAAACTACTTGAAAGCCTTGGATATTCTAAAGCAACGATATGACAATAAGTGCATTGTATTTCAATCGCATATAAGAGGACTATACAATATTACAGCCGTGCCAAAAAATTCAGGCTCTCATCTTCGTCGCTTCGTTGATGATGTCGATGGGCATCTTGGAGCGTTAAGATCGTTAGGTTCCGATATAGACATTGTGAACGCATTGTTAATTCACATAGGCTCTATAAAATTGGATCCTGAAACCTATGCCAAGTTGGACGAAACATTCGAGCTTCAAACGTTACCTACTTGGAAAGAATGTTCAATACTCCTCAACAAACGAAGTCAACATCTCGATATAAGAGAACACCAAAGTAGAATAGAATAGAAAGTATCGTCATCGAAAGGTAATGATATGAAATATAAACTCCGTTCTGCCACGACTTTAGCGATTGCAGAGTTGCGATGTGCCTTTTGTAATGCTACTGAACACAATATAGGAAATTGCAACAAGTTCACCGAACTTCCAGTATATCATCGTTTTCGCAATGTTAAGCGCATTGGATTGTGCATAAACTGTCTTAATTTTTTAATCGTCAAATTGCAAGGTATGTAAGCAACCACACCATTCATTACTTCATCGCTTTCAATCTACAACTCTTAAATCAAACCAAACTCCAATAATAACTCGACAACAAGACGATAGTACTAATCAATACTCACCAATAACATCTACTGCCTTGCACTCTTGCAGTGCTCAAGGTTCCTCAAATAGCTACATATTTTTGGCAACTGCTATAGTAAATGTAAAAGGAGTCGATGGCGTGTTTGTTCCAACTCGAATGCTCTAAGATTCTGGCTCACAACTAAACCTGATATCGGAGCGACTAGCTCAAAAGCTTGGTTTAAAGCGTACGAATTTCAACAGGGAATTAAGTGCCGTTGGTAACGTCAGCGTACCAGCTCGCCAAAAGACGTCAACATCGTTAAGATCAAGGCTGAATAATATCGAAATCAACTTGAACTTTTGGATTTTGCCATCTTAACATCGAACCAACCTGAAGTGAGTGTTGACATCAAGGACTGGAACATACCTTCCGATATCCCATTGGCAGATCCTTGTTTTAATACGCCCAAGCGTATTGATATGCTCATCGGAGCAGATGTCTTTCTGAATTATTGACTGATGGGCAATTTAAGTTAAAGGAGGAATTGCCTCTTTTCAAAAATACTGTATTCGGTTGGATTGTTGTTGGCAAATACAACGCCGAATGTTTGCCATACCAAGAACAAGAAGTAACCTCTTATGTCCATTCGAGTACAACTACAGCCACAGATATTTCGCTTTCAGAGATGCTGGAAAAGTTTTTAGCCATAGAAGATGTAACATCGAACACTCCAAACTGGACTGAGGAACAGCTTGCATGTGAAAATGCATTTGTAGAAGATATTATTTGATTGTGTTCAGATTTTATAGCCTTCACTGTATTTATGCATTTATTTAAGTTGGACTAGTTTTAAGTCTTGTACTGTGGATTTGCTTGACAACACAATTTATGTATCACATAATAACGCTTAGTACTGTATATTTCTTATGATACAATGATCAATACATGTTCTAGCGGTTTGCTTGATCGAATGATTAATCCGTTTTACCTATGTACATACAAAAACTCGGTTAATCCCTAGTCTAAGACAATGCTGTTAGCTCTAAGTTAGGCACTCAATAAAGATTTGGCAAAGCATACGGTTGTTTCTATAAGAAGTTTTTGAAAGTTCCTACAATTTTTCAGAAGTGGGATTTAATCACGTGTCTAAGTTTTTCTGATTTTTCAAAATTTATTAAATTGATCTTTAAAAGTTAATATGTCTGAAGAGTGGAATGCCTTTTTGGATTCTGCTACAGTGGTTGTTCTTAAAGCGGTGCTTAATTCTTTGGCGCTGCAAACTAGGGGCACTAAGGCTGAACTCAAACGCCGTGTGATTGAAGGTGTCGAAGGCTTCAGTGAACATGACCTTCAAAAAATTATGCATGATATCACCACTAATGAATCACAATCAGATTCTGCAGAAGACGATGAGGATCCAGAGGGCAATTCTGAGGGACAACAACAAGATGACGAAGAGGGAATTTTGGACGAAGAGTTAAAGAAACTTCGAAGGACTTGTAAGAAGAAGGAAGAAATCATGGAACTAAAGAGACAACTTCGCGAACTTCAGTTGGAAGATAGTTCAACAAGCGCCAAGTCTACAACAGCTAGCTTCAGGGACATTGAAGACTCAATGCCAAGTTTCAGTGGAGATGACAATTTACCTGTGCAGCGTTGGATTGAGCAATTCGAAGAATGTTCTGAGATATTAGGTTTGGACGAGAGGACCAAATTTCTATTTGGGAAAAGGCTGTTGTCAGGAACTGCAAAACTATTCATCCGAACAACCGTACCTAAGAGCTGGAAAGATTTGAGAAGCTACTTACTGAACGAGTTCAAGAAAAATGTGACCAAAGCAAAAGTCTATTGTGATCTACAAAATAGACGAAAACGTCGGGATGAAACATTCCAACAGTATGTACTATCGATGCAAGAGATCGCTTGCCAAGGTTCCGTTGAAGAAGAGGACTTAGTTCAATTTGTAATCCATGGTATAACTGACTCTGAGGTGAATAAAACAATTCTCTACAATGCCAACAATATAACCGAACTTAAATCAGCTTTGCGAAAGTATGAAACGCTCAAGACTAACTGCCGAGACATTCATTTTGACAACAGACCATCTAAAAGTGCTTCGCATAACTTGCATACACGGAACATTCAATCCAAACGATGTGAAGCTAATCCTTTCAACTCTAACCGCAAAAATACTAGACTTGTTTCTGAAAGAAGAGAAGTATCGTGTTTTAAATGTGGAAAGCCTGGCCACATATCTCCCAACTGTACTGAGAAAAATGCAGTGATGAATGTCAGTGAGACTGAAAAAACACAAACTTCTATGAACTTGTTAAACACTGATAACAGCAAGCAAGCACTTAGTAACAGAATGGACAGAGATGGAGGATCACCTAGCAACAAATTTGAAGAACAGCTCAAGTACAGATTTTATAGTGGCCACATGGAAACATCGACCACTCTACTGACTCTTTTGGACTCGGGGAGTCCTATTAGTTTTGTCCAGAGCCAATTTTTGCCAGCGGCTTTGATTTCTAAGATGGACGTCAGAAGACATAATTATGTTGGAGTTAATAATAGCCCCTTAGAAATATTGGGAAGTATAAATAGTTTAATTTCTTATCAAACTTCATTAATAAATTTGCAAATGTTAGTTGTACAAAATTATTCAATGAGTTATCCTATAATTCTAGGTAGAGACTTTATGGAAAAGACTGGTTTAGTGCTGCAACAACAGAACGCCAATTTATCAACAGAATTTCATGAGAATCTCCACGAAACGTCTGATGTTCATGATGCTCCGGATAAAATTCAAGAAAAAGTGCAGATTGTCGAAGGTGATGATGACGGCTTTATAAATCAGATAATGAACATCGATGCTTGTTTGTATGTAAGTGAGACTGATTTACAAATCAATGAGAATTTAAGTGAAGTAGTTAAGCTAAATGTTGCTCAAATAATAAAGCCAACTTTCTCGATTTCAAATGATCATAGAACTTCTTGTCAGGATTTTAAAATGCAAATATGTTTATCTAAAGAAATTCCTTTTCACTCACCACCTAGACGATTGCCTTATGTGCATAAACTTCAACTTCAAAAGATTTTAGATGATTTAATGACTAAAGGCATAATTCGGGAATCAAATTCCTCATTCGCGTCGCCCATTGTTCTTGTGCAGAAGAAGAATGGGGAGCAAAGGCTCTGTGTCGATTATCGCGAACTTAATAAGTTGACTCTCAAAGACAATTATCCTTTGCCTCTTATTGAGGATCACATCGATTGCCTGAAAGATAAAAAGTTTTTTACAACTTTGGACCTAAAGGATGGTTTCCATCATGTTCAAATGGCCGAAGAGTCCATTAAATATACGTCGTTTACAACGCCCCTCGGACAATTCGAGTACGTTAAAATGCCATTCGGCCTTAAAAATGGTCCATCTGTATTTGAAAGATACATTAAATTTGTTTTTAAAGACTTAATTTCAAAAAATAAGATTTTGACTTTCATGGACGATATTTTGATTGCTACGGAGTCGATCGAAGAGAATTTAAACATCTTAAAAGATGTTGTTGACATTTTAATTAAAAATGGTTTGCATCTTAGATACGACAAATGTGTTTTTTTGAAAACAGAAATCCAATATTTAGGATACAAAATAAGCGGAAAAGGCATTAAGCCGAACGATTCGAGTTTGGAAGCTATAAGAACCTTTCCAATTCCCAAGTCTACCAGGGAAGTTCAAAGTTTTATAGGACTTTGTTCCTATTTTCGCAAGTTTATAAACAACTTTTCAAACCACGCCAAGGCGTTGTACGATCTTTTAAAGAAGAATATACCGTTTGTTTTTGGTGAACGAGAGAAAGAAGCTTTTAATTTGCTGAAACAAAAGCTTACAGAATCTCCAGTTCTCTCTATTTATAGTCCACATAACAGCACGGAGCTCCATTGTGATGCTAGTGGCACGGGATTTGGAGCTGTGCTACTTCAAAAACAAAAAGATAACAAATTCCATCCAGTTATGTACTTCTCAAAACGTGCAACTGAATCTGAAAGCAAATATCACAGTTATGAGCTTGAAACTCTTTCCATTATATATGCTTTGAGACGGTTTAAGATTTACCTATTAGGTATTACTTTTACAATCGTCACTGATTGCCAGGCACTAACTCTTACTTTAAAAAAGAAAATCCTTAATCCTCGTATTTCACGCTGGGCCCTAGAGCTTCAAAGCTTTGACTATAGGATCCAACATCGAAAAGGCAGTACGATGGGCCATGTCGATGCCTTAAGTAGATCGTTTAACATCCTTCATGTTGATGATGAAACCTTCGAGTTTGTCTTAGCGGCTGCGCAGAGACAAGACCCCAAAATTACTTCGATTGTTACGGATCTCGAAAAAGCTGAAAGCCCATTTTACCAAATGATAGATGGTTTGATTTACCGCAAAGTAAAGGAAAAGGTTTTATTTTACGTTCCTTCATGTATGGAAGAACAAGTCATTCGAACACATCACGAGGCAATGTGTCACTTAGGTGTTGAGAAGTGCTTCGAACATCTATCCGGAAGTTATTGGTTCCCTAAAATGAAGGAAAAAGTACAAAACTACATTAAAGCTTGTTTAAAATGCATTTATTATTCTCCGGAATCAGGTAAAGTCCAGGGCAAATTGCATTCCATACCGAAGGGGAACATGCCTTTCGATACAATTCACATTGATCACCTAGGTCCTTTGTCAAACGGAAGCAAGAAACATCTCTTTTGTGTAATCGATGGTTTTACAAAGTTTATCAAACTTTATCCTGTAAAAACTACTCAAACTAAAGAAGTTATTTTTTGTTTGAATTCCTATTTTGAGAACTATTCTCGACCGAACCGTATTATTTCTGATCGTGGATCTTGTTTCACGTCGAAAGAATTTACTGACTTTTTGATTTCAAACAATGTTCAACACATTAAAGTGGCTACGCATTCCCCTCAGTCTAACGGCCAAATAGAGAGAATTAATAGGATACTAATTCCCATGCTGGCAAAAGTTTCAGATCCAGATACAACAAGTGGCTGGGATAAGCACATTGCAAAAGTTGAATTTGCATTGAATAACACGGTAAATCGCAGCACTGGTTTCACACCTAGTACACTCCTATTTGGAACGAATCAAAAAGGCGAGCTTTGTGATCGAGTTAGGGAGTTTTTGAACATAAAGTTAGGACCGAGTAGAGTTAGTTTGGAAGAAGTTAGATGCAAGGCTAGTGAAAACATAGAAAGGGCTCAAATTTCAAACAAAGTTTATTACGACAAACGTCACAAGAAGCCAGAGGTATATAAAAAGGGTGAGTACGTCATGATAAAAAATGTAGTGACTACTCCCGGAATTAATAAAAAATTATTTGCTAAATATCGAGGACCATATGAAGTCGAGAAAGTTATGCCGAATGATAGGTATCTCATTAAAGATATTAACGGTTTGCAATTGACGCGCCTGCCTTATAAAGGAGTTTCATCACCAGCGAACATGAGACTTTTTTTGACCAAAATGAAACAATCAAATCTAGATCCAGAGCATGATGAAATTGACAATGATAATATTAAAAACCAAAATTAAAACAAAAAAAAAAGATTCAAACCACTCTTTTCCATAAATTATCGTTTTTTATTGAAATGTGTAATGCATGTATTATTCTTTTAAATTAATATTTCATATATGTTCGTCTATATAATGTATTATTATGTAATATGTATATAAATTAAAATGTCAAAAAATGTATAAACTTTTATTGAAACAAAAAATTGTTTATAAGAAAATATCGATATTTATGTCAAATCAAAAAAATCATAAGAAAAACTGTAATCGGGTCGATTATATGTCAGGTTGGCCGATCTGTAGAAGATATTATTTGATTGTGTTCAGATTTTATAGCCTTCACTGTATTTATGCATTTATTTAAGTTGGACTAGTTTTAAGTCTTGTACTGTGGATTTGCTTGACAACACAATTTATGTATCACATAATAACGCTTAGTACTGTATATTTCTTATGATACAATGATCAATACATGTTCTAGCGGTTTGCTTGATCGAATGATTAATCCGTTTTACCTATGTACATACAAAAACTCGGTTAATCCCTAGTCTAAGACAATGCTGTTACCTGTTAGCTCTAAGTTAGGCACTCAATAAAGATTTGGCAAAGCATACGGTTGTTTCTATAAGAAGTTTTTGAAAGTTCCTACACATTTAAAAACAACATTCAGCAGAGAACCGATGGTAGATTTGTAGTGCAACTACCGTTCAAGGATAATCCCAATGCAAGAATTGCAACGAAACGGTTTCTAAGTCTTGAAAAACAACTTCAAAACTCACCAGAAATCAAGAAGCAGTACATAGCTTTTCTGCGCGAGTACGAATTATTGGGACATATGGAAGCTGTCCCGGCTAATGAAGTTTCAAACGTACGATATTTTATGCCCCATCATTTTGTGTTGCGCCCTGACAGCTCGTCAACAAAACTTAGGGTTGATCTCACTTCGTTTTCGATCACACAAAATAGCTCTGACTGCAGACATTCCAAAAATGTATAGGCAATTTTTCGTGCGGCCGTCAGATGCAAACTATCAAAGGATTTTATGGCGAGAAAACCCGAACCAAGAAATCCGTGTTTATCGTTTAACAACTGTTACTTACGGAACTTCATCCGCGCCATACCATGCTACTCGTTGCCTGCTTTATTTGGCTGAAAAACATCAGGAAGAGTTTCCACTTGGTGCAGCGGTTATAAAAAATGATTTTTATATTGACGACCTAATTTCTGGAGCCAACACTCTGGAAGAAGCTGAGCAAATTCGTCGCGAAGTCGAATCAATTCTAATTGGTGCTGGACTTCAGTTGAAGAAGTGGTTTTCCAACGACGCAAAGATGATGGATCGGATTCCAGTGGCAGATCATGAAACTCCATTGAGAATAAACGATAGGGATGTCATAAACGCTCTTGGAATAGTATGGCAGCCTTCGAAAGACGAGTTTCAATTCGTCAATCCACTGGAAAATGTACAAAATTCTAGCCTTATCACAAAAAGAAATATTTTAGCAGATGTGGCCCGATTATTCGATCCACTGGGGTTAATAAATCCAGTCATCGTTTTGGGTAAGGTATTCTTGCAGCGGCTTTGGATCGCAAAGGTTGAATGGGATGAAGAATTTAACGACGATCTAAAAGACGAGTGGGTTGAATATCTTTCACAACTTTGGGAGCTTTCACAGGTTCGAGTTCCTGGATATATTTTTGGTCAAGATATTGTTCGCTGCGAATTGCATGGATTCTCGGATGCATCCATGAAAGCATTTGGATGTTGCATCTACGCTCGTGTGGAGGACTCTTTGGGAAACATTTCACTTCATTTGGTAAGTGAAAAGTCTAAAGTAGCACCCGTTTCTACGCAGAGTCTGCCAAGGTTAGAACTTTGTGCTGCTTTGCTTCTTTCCAAATTACTTCGGCGTATCTTAGATGCATTTGATGTACAGTTTGACGAAATATTCTTATGGACAGATTCCGAAATTGTATTGGACTGGATTGCTGATCATCCGTCCTCTTGGAATACATTCATCGCCAATAGAGTAGCTATAATTCAGAATCTTACATTAAAAGCCAATTGGAGACATGTAAATACAAAATCAAATCCAGCTGATAACATTTCTCGTGGGTCATTAGTTGCAGATTTGATGAAGTCTATTTGGTTTACTGGTCCTGAGTTTCTGTATCATCCTCCAAGTGAATGGCCTGCAAGGACGAAACGTGCAACAAAAAATGTTTTGGAAAGACGAAAAATACAATCGGTTTTGGTCGGAGTAGTAAGTAAACAAACAGTTGGAAGCACAGTCGGTTTTGAAGATCTAGTTGGCAATCATAAATTTATAAATAACTACAAGAAACTCATCAGAATATTTGCCTTCTGCAATCGGTTCATAGAAAATATTTAAAGGGGACTAAAAGGCAAAGAACTTGTGTTGGACGAAATCAAGGCCAATGAGTTTGATGCTGCTTTGCTGAGAATGATCTACGTTGTTCAACAAATTGCATTCAAAGATGAAATTGAAAACCTGCAATCAAGATCTATGTGTGTAAGTTCAAAGAGTCGCTTAAGAAAGTTAAATAGATATATACAAATTGATTCCTTGGTACCTCTTATTCGTGTGGGTGGACGACTGGAGCTTTCCGAATTGCCATACGACACAAAACATCCCATATTGCTTCCAAAATCTCATCCCTTTGTTGAATGTTTCTTAGATCACCTTCACTTTAAACATCATCACGCAGGCGCTCAAGCATTGATTTCGATTTCGAGGCAGAGGGTTTGCATCATAGATGCACGAAATTTGGCAACCAAAATAGTTCACAGATGCATACGTTGTTTTCGAATACAGCCAAGATTGAGAAAACAAATTATGGGCGACCTTCCTTCTTCAAGAGTAAAAAGTTCCAGACCATTTCTTGTATCGACTTCTGTGGTCCTTTTTTGACAAAATTGAAAACTAAAGGATATCGAATTACAAAGTCGTATCTATCCGGATTCGTATGTTTCTCTACGAAGGCAGTCCATTTAGAGGTTGTTTCGTACCTTACAACAAATGGATTCATGGCTGCTCTGAGAAGATTCATCGCTCGACGTGGTATATGTCGCCATCTTTATTGTGACAATGGCACAAACTTCGTTGGAGCAAGAAATGAGCTTGCAGAGTTGAAAAAACAATTTCTGAATCAAGTCACTCAGTCGTCAATTATTGAATTTTGTGCCGAAGAAAACATCGAGTTCCACCATATTCCACCCCGATCGCCTCATTTTGGTGGTTTATGGGAATCGGCAGTAAAGTCCGCAAAAAGCCTTTTAATAAGATCCTGCAACACAACTTCGTTAACTTTTGAAGAGCTAACAACTGTCACAACAGAAATTGAAGCTATCCTAAATTCGCGGCCATTAACGCCATTGACTTCAGATCCAAATGATGAGCAAGCTTTGACACCTGGACATTTTCTTATTGGTAGCCCACTTACATCATTTCAAGAACCTGATATTACCAATGTATCTCGGCTAGATAGATGGCAACAATTAAACTCAATTCGTCAGCACTTCTGGAAGCGCTGGTCTCGCGAGTATGTTTCGCAACTTCAGTATCGATACAAATGGAATTCAACTTCTGCTGACTTAATACCTGGAACAATGGTTCTTGTCTCCGATGAAAATTTACCACCCCTCAAATGGTTATTGGGACGCATTGCTGACACAGTACGAGGAAAAGATGGCCGTGTCCGAGTGATAACAATTAAAACTAAAATGGGTGTTATAACAAGAGCTATTAACAAGGTTGCTCCACTTCCATTCGAAAGCATAACTTAAAGAATTTGCAATTTTTTCAAAGGGGGCGGCATGTTCAATCGCTGTTTCCACAACTTAAAATTCATTACTTTTTAATAACTTTTAATCCATAACTTGAATACAAAATTACTCAGTTCTTTCTTAGCAACTACATTTGTTTACTACATTTGTTTGTTTCAAATACAGTCCACTTTATTTTCTTATAGGCGGGGAGCCCTCAATCCTGAAAGTGCACTTACACGGATTTCAAAATTTTTTGTATTAAAAGATAGTTTATAGAAATACCAACAAATTAAGCCCGGTATGACGAGGCCTATCCTGGCACCAGTATTTTTTGCAATTTTTTGCATTATTAATAATTATTGATAATTTGCACTTATCGCGGATTTTAATTTTAACTAGCGCATATTATTGGAAATTTAATGTGCTTTCAGGAAAAAATGGTATGACAGCTGCCATCATGGCACCAATGTCTGTCATACCTATTTTAAAATTTTTTGAAAAACGTGCAAACAATACAATACAATATTACATATTATCTATACTTCTATACTAATCTATATCTATACCTACTAATATATAAAGCTGAAGAGTTTGTTCGTTTGAACGCAGTCATCTCAGGAACTACTGGTTCGAATGGTATAATTCTTTTTGTGTTGGATGGTCCATTAGTTGACTTAGGTTTTAGGCTACTTAACATTAAGCTGTGACCAATAGCAGCGAAGAGTCTGTGGAAAATGTGGAAAAAACGGCAAAAAATATTAATTTTTCTGCGTTTTAACGCGATTATCTCAGGAAAATGCTCAGCACCAACTGATTTTAGAATTAAAGTACCAGAATTTAAAAAAAAAGAGCGTATATAAGTGGATATAGTGTTACTATTTTTCCCATTCAGTAGCAATGGCTGTCATAGCGCCGCCCCGCGCGCTGTCGTCCGTTTTCAGTTCAATAACAACATAGAAGATAGAAAGATGAGAACGAAAAATATTGTGTTGGCTGTATCAAACTTAAGGCAGGCTGGCCAAGCAAATTATATGAAAAATGCCAGTTCCACCTAACAACACCTCACTGAGATCTCAGAGATCTCAGAAATCTCTTAGATTTTTTAAGTGGAACAAAAATTCTCAGCTGCGAACTGAGATTTTTTTCTCAGATCTCTGAGATGAAATTATTTTGGATTCGATTTCTCATTCAGCTATTTTGACATGGCTGGCATATGTGCAACAACAATTAGTAAGGTAGCCATTATATCTCAATGATAACTGAGAATTATGTTCCATCAAATGATTTTGCCTCAGTCAAGGTGACATTGAGATCTCAGTGAGATGTTGTTAGGTGGAACTGGCCTAATTAGAATTTTGAGAGTTCAATTGATTTGTGAATGTGAATCATTGCAGTGAATGTGATTGATTGCACTATTTGTGCAGCTTATTGTGTTTAACCAATATCATTTTATATATTTCTTAACTAAAAAATATGCTCAGTTTAAAGAAACAGGAAAAAAATTGACTTCAGGAAAAAAAACGATGCAGAAGTAAGAGAGATATTAGAATTAGGGAGAGTTCGACCAAGGGAATGCTTTTAGTATGAAAAACTGAAGGGAATCATAAAAAATGCTCAAATTTTTCAAGTTTAAGAGAATTACGACCTAGCGAGAGTTGACTGCAATGCAATTTAACAATAACTTCGCAAAAAAATTCCCACGCGCGTATGATGCACAAGTCGTGACGATACTCTGGCCGGTGGACGAAGGAGAGGTGGACGAAGTTGCGGGCAACTGCTAGTTGTTTTATAAAAAGTTAACTGGCTGAAGATATATTTTAAATTTCAAAACTATTTGAATAGTTGCAATAGTTTGTAACGGTATAAAAGGATTTTAACCCTTCCACCCAGTAGGTACAGATCCTACCTGCAAAGCTCGGGAGGAAGGGTGTCCAGTCAGGCTAGGACGGGTGGCATGCTGGCTTGCTTGCTTAGCTCGTCGGATATGGGGGTGGGTTCTTTGTCCAGCCTGACTAGACTACCGTGTATATTTCATGCCACACTTATATCAAAAAAAGTTAACACGCGAAAATAACAATAAAAATCAAATGAAAACAAACTAGGAGCTGAAAAAAAAAAGAAACGGACTAACACACGAAGAAGAAAAGAACAGAACAAATTAAAAAAAAACTACTTTAACCGCGGAATGATTTGAAATGAATTGAAATGATTTTGAAATTCCTTACTAAATCCCCTACTAAACTTACCAAATACACGGGCGCCTTAGGTGTTAACGGCACCCTTGAGCAACCCGCCCCATTGCCCGTCTCATTGCTGAGATGGCACCTTGGCTGCCGCGCGCTCAAAAATATGCGACAGCCCCTTAATTCAATAAACTCACCTGCGACCCACTCAAGGCATTCCTTATCTCCGTCTGTCACCAATCACTCCATTTGTCGAAAATTTAAAAAGTCATATCGCATCAATAAAAAAAATAACTAGTAAATTCATTTTTCTCTGGTTACGCTAATTTTATTTGGAACAATATGAGATATAAGAACTAAAGGTCATTGCCTTTTTAACCTACATTTGGATTATTTGAAATAATATGAAAAATGAAACATAAGAATAACAAAACAAAACAAAAACAACGTGAACTCACTCACTCAAACAAAAAAAAAACTATTGTCAAATTATCGTTTATTTTAAAAATGAATTACCTTTGTATGTATTTTTTTTCTCGAAGCAATCCAACGACGAGTGCGCACTTGTCTGCTTGAATCTTGAAAAGACCTTTTTTTTTCTTTTTACTATTCTGTGTTGGCTCTAAATTATTTTTGTCAATTTGTTTGAATGCATGAATGAACACTTAAGAATAAGGATACAAGGAATAAAAGAATATGGAATTTACAAAAGAAACTTAAAGAGAACAGAAAATGAGAAACAAGAGAAAAGAAACAAAACAATTAAGATTATCTATGTATAGGTATACGTTAAAAAAAAACTGAGAAGAACAAATGAACTATTACTATGAGGATTAAAAAAAAAATGAAATTATATGATGCAAAGAAAAACAACAGATTATGATTAATGATTTATGACTACACAAAAACACAAGGGAACAACACAAATGTGAACTTTCAATGTCCTTCCTTCTAGTCCAGCATCCAGATCGGGTCGATTGTAGGCACATTTATTGTTACTTGCACCTCCTTCTTCTTGGTTCATTAAAGAAGGTATATTGTATTGAAATTGATAGTTTATTTATAGGGTATCACTACACCACACCAGACACATATCAAATATATCAAAGTTTATTTTTTTCTCCTTTTTAAAATTAAGGCACATATACTGATTTTTGAGTTTGCATTAAACTGAAGCCCTCTAGTTATAATGCGTGGGCACAATTTATAATTTCAGTTTTTTTTTTCCTTTTTTTTGTTGTTTTCTTCTTTATTTTCCTTATGTTTTTAAAACTCTTTGGGTTTTTTATTTATTTTCTTGGTTAATTGATTTCTATGCACAATTTCTGTATTTTTATTTTGTCTTTCTTATAATTAGGTACTATTTCCCTTCGCTTTTTTCGCAACCTCACCCTATGCCTGGATAATTCTTACTCTATTTTTCATTTTTCCTCGGCAACCGTTTATCAGAGACGAGCGATGTTATTTAAAAAAAAAAAAAAGCATAGTGCCGACTTTCAAAGTGGCGATCCTACAAAACATTTCACTCCGATGAACGCCAGTGTTCGAGTAGTGAAATGGAAAAGGAGCCACCTGGTTTGGTTTACGTCCGTATATCCTTGGCATGAAAAATTCCTAAGGAAACCCCGGTCATGTCCTCGAGTTCGTAAAGCTTGTTTCCCTTCACGTCTTTTACCCTGGCTTTAACGAACTTCGGACAAAGTTTTGCATTTAGGCGCTTGAATGCATCACTCTATACAAAATTACGTTTATAAACCACATCGCCAACCTGAAAATGTCTGTCGTTGCTTCTAGTGTTGTATGTCTGTTCGTAGCGTTGGTGAACCTGTTCAAGTAAGTCTTTCAGTTTGGTTTGAATCACATTCATCCTTGACGATTTCGGTAACACTTGAAACTCCGGATTGTTAACGGATTTGAGATTCCTCAATAGTTTGTAGTCAGAACCGTATTCTATCTTGGACTGCCCAAATAGTGCCTCGTATGGAGACATATCAATGGCTGAGTGAACCGTTGTCCTCAATGCACTGGCAATTGAAGATAGATGTCTATCCCAATGCCTTTGATCCTGTTCCAAATAGGATCGGATCGCGCTTAGAATCGAGCGATTCACTCTTTCACTCGCGTTTGCCTGCGGTGAATAAACTGCCGTTCTGATATGATTGACTCCATACGAAAGCAGATACTTGGTAAAGTCCTTGCTGACAAACTGTTTTCCATTGTCAGATAACAGCGATTCTGGAACCCCAAACATCGAAAAAATCTGTTCCTCCAGAAATTTCACCGCAACTTCAGTTGTCGCCTGTCGAATAGGATGAATATGTACAAATTTCGTCAGTTGGTCCAGGCAAACAATGATGTGAGTGTTTCCCTTACTAGATCGTGGATACGGCCCCAAGAAGTCAATGTAGATGTGTTGATACGGCCTTTCTACTACAAACGCCTTTCCCATATTCGGTCTTAAAGTTGTGTTAGGAGCTTTTGAAACCTTACATATATCACAACTCGCAATGAAAGATTTGACATCAGCCGCCATATTAGGCCAGTAAAATCTATCACGCAGACGATATAAGGTTTTTGCTATACCACCATGCGAAGCTTTTGGAGGTTGATGTGCCAAAAGAATCAAGGATTCGGTCAACTTCGATGGAACCCAAAGCTTCCACACCATGTCATCTTCGACTGGGTTGCCCGTACAATGTTTGACTTTCTTATAGACAAACCCATCAGAAACTTGTAGATCCGGTAATTGATCTTGATTATCTCTGATTGTCTCGATTAACTTCCCATATTCCTCTGATTTGAAATTCAAATCATCAAGATCTATGTGAAGGACATCGTGGCACTTCTCTAACATAGACACATTGTAAAGGCCATCAACAGCGTATACTCGCGATAACACGTCCGGAACAACGTGTTGTGAACCTTTACGGTGCTCTATCTCAAAATCAAAGCCTTGAAGTTTCAAACTCCATCTCGCTAATCTACCGTGAAGGTCCTTTTGGTTCATCAACCACTTCAAACTAGCATGGTCGGTAATGATCTTAAAAGCATGCCCTTCAACATAAGGCCGAAACTTTTGCACTCCCAAAACCGCAGCCAAACACTCCTGCTCTGTGACAGAAAAATTTCTCTGCGATTTTGTAAGTTTATGGGAAAAGTAATAGATAGGTCGTTCCACACCGTCCTCATACTCCTGACACAGCACACAACCGACACCAGTACTGGACGCATCACACAGGATTATGAAAGGTCTCGTGTAGTCTGGATTTTCAAGGACTGGAGCGACAGTCAGTGCGTCCTTCAGTTTGTTAAATGCGTCAATGGCGTCTTGTCCAAAGTCAAATTTCACCCCTTTTTTCAATGTGTTTGTGATTGGTGCCGCAAGTCCGGAATAGTTATTCACAAACCTACGGTACCATCCTGAAAGTCCGAGAAATCGCCTTACCTGGCGTGCATTTTGAGGAATTGGAAAATCATTGATCGCAGAAACTTTTTCCGGGTTGGTCTTCAGACATCCTTCACCCACAACATAGCCAAGATAATTCAGCTCTTTAAAACAGAACTTGGACTTCTCTAAATTAATAGTAAGTCCAGCTTGTTTCAATCGAGCTGCAACTATCTTAAGCATGCGAATGTGTTCATCAAATGTAGAGGTCGCAATCAGCAAGTCATCGACATAAGGAAAAACATTTTCTCGATACTCATGCGGTATTACCTTGTCAATTAACTTACACATACGCTGTGAGGCGTTGCATAACCCAAATGGCATGACGGTAAATTGGAGTAACGGTAAACCTGGAATTGTAAATGCAGTCTTTTCCCTTGAACTTTTCTCCAGAGGTATTTGCCAAAAGGCATCTTTCAAATCCACGCTCGAAAAGAAACGAGAAGTTGTAAGACGACTTAGCAAACCTTCAATATTCGGAACCGGACCTGCAAATTTCTTCGTGACGGAATTGACCTTCCTGAAGTCTAGACAAAGTCGATGTTTGCCATTTGACTTTTTCACCAGAACAACAGGAGAAGACCAAGCACTACTGCTTTCTTCAATCACGCCAAGTTGAAACATGCGATCCATCTCTTCATAAAGAAGCTTTTGTACCGCTGGAGAAACAGGGTAATGACGTTGTTTAATTGGTGTCGCATCACCGGTATCAATAAAATCTTCCTCCAAATTTGTCCGTCCTAGGCCATGTACCGCATAAGAAGGAAACAATGTTTTTGCTTCTACCAAAGCTGCTGATTGCTCCACATTCAATTGATGAGCATTTATGTCTGATTGTGTAGTTTGGGTAGTCTGCGGACTTAACTCGGAAATGATTTGAGGAGCAATATTAAACAATTTCCAAAAATCCACTCCCAGATAAAGTTTTTGCTCTAAGGTTGGAACTATGTACAGATGCATCTCTCTTTTCATAACCTTATACTCCACATCTACGTTTACGGACCCAACAATGGCTTGACTTTGACCACTCGCCGTCTTGACACCGAGATTAAGCTTTGTAGATTGAATTCCGTTTTCACGAAGAAATTCCAAAGCACCAAAACCCAGACAACTTATCGAAGCTCCAGAGTCCAGAAGACCAAGGATATTCTGGTTGCAGATTTTGATGTTTGCATATGGTCTCGGATCATCGGTGTCTAGCAATGTGGTTGCAGATATGGTTCTGTGAAGCAGCCTCTTTTCAGCAAATCGTTTTCGTAGTTTAAGAACTTTGTCACTAACAGAAGATTGTGGCTTATGTTGGGTATTAAAGATACGAGCACGCACCTTTTCATAGTTCATCAGCCGTTCATGTAATGTTTTCTTTTGAATAAGTGTAGATGTAGGTGTATCTGTTTTGTGTTGTGACGGTGTAAGTATTATGGCATGTTCAATTGGGTCTTTTTTAAAAATCCGTACGGGTTCGTCTAGTTGTTGTTTGACAGTAAATTCCTTTGTTGGCTCGTCTCTGGTCTCCTGAATAGGCTGCCCGGTCTCTTTTGTTGAGAGCAATTCTCTCCGGGATTCGTATTGCTCCGTTGTAAGTTTCCCGAGCAGCAACAATTGGGAGAAGTCACGTCAGGTCGTCCGCATTTATAGCAGAACATAGAACGTTTGGAACTGGGACATTCTCTAAATGTATGTCCATGAGCCCTACAATTCCAACACTCTACTGTCCTTTTTTCTGCATTTGAACTTGAAAACTCTACTGAATCGTAAGTTTCGCGAACGTTTTCAAATTCAAATTCGCTGACTCTTCTGTGAATGTTATGTTGATTGTCTTGTCTTTGTCTTGAGTGTTGTTGGTTATATTTTTCAATACTACGGCATGTGTATACCATTTCTGGAAGGCTGTTTGTCTTAAATGTTAAAAGTTTGCTTCCTATGTCGGGCCGTACGTTCTGTCGTAGAAGAAAAATTAGCTTTTCTGAGCTTCTTGGTGTTCTAAGCTTCGAATTCAGTTTTAGTATGTCCGAGTAAATTTTATCAAAAGTTTCATTCCATGTCTGTTTTCTGTCGTCGAGTTTTCTACCTAGTTCATCGTCAGATTCTAGAGTTCCAAAATGTTCCATCAAAGCAATCTTAAATTCACTCCACAATTGTCTTGGATGAGTTTTGAGGTGAACCCAGTACCAAACTGCGACCTCGCCATCTATGAAATGGTGAAAATTTTTGTGGATTTCTTCCCATTCCACACCATACGATTCTTGAAGATGTCCAAGACGGAACAAAAAGTCCTCAATTGTCATGGTCACATTGTTGTATTTTAGGCCCCATTTGTGAAAGTCTATTGCGTGTCTTGTTGTGTTGTCTTGTCTTACCGTATACATTTGTTGATTATGAAAATGTGGTAGGTGTTGATCGGTGTCAAAGTTTTCATTGTTATGGTGATGGTAGAATGCATGATTTGAGTGTGTTTGTTCTTTGAATTGTGTGTTGTGTGCAGCGGAGGTGGTCATCGGAGTAAGATCTAGTGGAGGCCTGTTCAATGAAAGCCGAACAACTTCAGCCACCTCGTCTTTCAGGATTTGCCTTTCACTTTTCAATTGGTCTTCGAATATTTGAACTATTCTTTCATGTTCTCGTTCGAAAGTTGAACTCATAATATCATGAATGTGCTTATCAAATTCTTGCATATTATGTAACTTCTTTAAAGGTGTAGATGTGTGTTGAGGATCCCACAAATTATCGTTGTTATAACCATCCTCAGTTTTGTATGCATTAAAATCTGATAGAGGCAACCCATTTTGAAATTTGTGCTATGTAATCTGGGCTGTGAAGTCGATGGGTTAGGTTAGGTTAGGTTTGAGTGGCTGTCCAGATGTTGTTGACTCACTTAGACCTCAAGGGTCCGTTGTGATACCACAAAATACTCATGGGAGAGTAATGAGCTTAAACAAACCAATTCGTGCTTCTAATGAAGTTAGAGAGACATTTTGTGTCGATTGTTGCCAGTTCACTGGTATTATCGAAGAAGTGATTACCTAGAAAGCTGTTCCTTCTAATGGAGAGTGCTGGACATGTACATAGAAGGTGTTGGACTGTTTCCTCTTCCTCCTCGTCCATGCAGCTTCTACAGAAGTCATTTGTGTAGACCCCTAGCCTCAGAGCATGTCTGCCTATGAGGCAGTGTCCTGTTATTACTCCAATTGTAGAGCTTATATTTTGTCTGCTCAGGGATATCAAGCCTTTTGACCGTTTTAAGTCTATGCTTGGCCATATTTGCTTGGTTTCTAGGCAGGTGGTACCCTGTGACCATCTAGCATTGGTTGATTCTAGAGCATATTGTTTGAGAAGATATTTGCATGTAGCGAGTGGTATTCCTATGTTGTGTTTTTGTCTAACATTGGGCAGAAGTGTTCCGTTTTTGGCGAGCTCGTCGGCTTTGCAATTTCCCGGAATGTCTCTGTGGCCCGGCACCCAAATGAGGTGAATATTAAACTGTTCTGTCATCTCATTCAGAGATGATCGACAATCGTGGACTATTTGAGAGTTTATGGAGACAGACGCGAGAGATTTGAGAGCGGCTTGGCTGTCCGAGAAGATTCGTATATCCTTGCAAGATATAACGTTTTCTTTGAGCCAGGATAGTGCCTCTTTAATCGCCATTACTTCTGCCTGGAATACACTACATTGATCGGGAAGTCTGTATGATAGACTGAGATTCAGTTGTTCTGAATAGATACCACTTCCAACTCCGCAGTCGGTCTTTGAACCGTCTGTATAGAAGTGTACCGCGTTGTCTTCCAGGGGTCTTTCTTCTTCCCAGGAGGATCTTGAAGGGATAGAGCCATGGAAGCTTTTACCGAACACCATTTTTGGGGTGGTATAATCTAAGCGATCTGGGATAGATCTAAAATTGTCTAGAATAGTAGTATGACCAGTATTGTTACTGTTCCATTGAGAGGTGGCTCTAAGCCTCACACATGTGTTGGCTGCCACCATTTTGGAGAAGATGTCGAGAGGTGTAAGGTTTTAAAAGCACTTCCAGGGCTGCGGTTGGTGTTGTGCGAAGTGCTCCTGTGATGCACATACCTGCTGACCGTTGAACTTTGATGAGCTTATTTAGATTTACCATCTTGTCCAGTGCGGTCCACCATACGACAACTCCATAAATGAGTATCGGTCTGATTACTGAAGTGTATAGCCAGTGGGTTATCTTTGGGGAGAAGCCCCATTTTGATCCTATGGCCTTTTTACAAGTAAAAAGCGCTACGGTAGCCTTTTTTACTCTTTCATCAATATTTGCCTTCCAATTTAGTTTTTTGTCTAAAATGAGGCCTAAATATTTAGCTTGGTCGGAAAAGCTTAATGGCATTCCTTTAATCTTGGGTGGGCTAAACTGAGGAATTTTGTACCTTCTCGTAAAGAGTACTAGTTCTGTTTTATGTGGACTGACGTCCAAGCCACATTGATTAGCCCATTTTGTTAGCCTATTTAAGGCATTTTGTAGGAGTTCCGAGAGAACTTGGGGATGTTTTCCAGATACAGATATTGCAACATCGTCAGCATAAGCAATCACCCTGAAACCCTCAGCTTCCAATGATGTTAGTAGGTCGTTTACTACCATATTCCATAAAAGAGGTGAAAGGACCCCACCTTGGGGGGTACCTCGATTTTCCGATCTGGTGGTAGTAAAACTTCTCATGCTGGAAGTTATTGTCCTGCTTTTGAGCATGTGACTTATGAGATCACTGAGTGATTTCTTTAATTTCAGCTTGTCCATTGCTGTTGTGATCGCCTGGTAACTGACGTTATTGAAAGCTCCTTCAATATCTAGGAAAGCTACAAGATTATATTCTTTGTATTTGAGGGAATATTCAATACTACGTACCAGCGTATGAAGTGCTGTTTCTACTGATTTTCCCTTAGAGTACGCATGTTGAGCTGTGGAAATGAGACATGGTTTTAAGCTATGTCTAATGTAAATTTCAATCAGTCTTTCCAATGTTTTAAGAAGGAAGGATGATAGGCTAATTGGTCGAAGATCTTTAGGGTTAACGTGGGAGGGTTTCCCTGCTTTAGGAATGAAGACTACTTTTGCCATTCTCCAGGCCTTGGGAATATATTTCAACCTTACACAGCCTGTCAGAATGATTTCCAATGGTGGAATGATCATATCTGAGCATTTTTGTAATTCGGCCGGAATGATTCCGTCTGGTCCTGGAGATTTATATGGATCAAAGCTATCTACGGCCCATTGCAATTTTTCCCGCGTTATTAGATCCACTAAATCGCTTGTAGAAGCTTGAGACTCTGATGTTAAGTCGCTGAGTATATTAGAGCTACCTGGAAAGTGGGTGTCTAATAACAGATTAAGAGATTCTTCATCTGTGGTAGTCCACGTACCTGCATCTGTCTTTAAAGCACTGGGTATTGTTGGACTTTTTGAGAGAATTTTCCTGAGTCTTGAGGCTTCTGAAGTATTTTCTACTTTTCCACAGAAGTTTCTCCAAGAAGACCTCTTACTCTTTCTTAATTCTTTCTTATATTGCTTTAGAGCTTGTTTGTATGAGTCCCAGTCAGAAGGAGATCTAGTGTACTTAGATCTATTGAAGAGCTTTCGAAGTCGATGGGGGTTCGCCATAATTTATAGCATTCCTCATCATATTGGTGGAAGTTGATGGCACTTCAGTTTCGGTGAAAACTCTGTTTTTGGAAGGAGATTGTGTCCTTCTCTTGTCCATTTTCTTTAATTTTTAATGACTTAAATTATATTTACAAATACCAAAAAAAAAACAAAAATTGCAATGTTGTGTTTCAATAAGTTCATCTAAGATTTGGAGTGACCAGTGACAACAAAAATGAGGCCCAAACAAATGAGTTCCGCTTGTGCACTGGAAAGGTTTTCGGTTCATCAGTTTCAGTTTCTAACCTGACATGAGCTATGGCACCTTCAAGGTTAGATGTTGCGACAGGCAGTCAAGTATTTTAAACACTTGACCCGGCCAACAGATAACAAGTCAGCACCATAGCGATATCAAATTAGAAACTGACTGTACAAGAAATTTACAAGGATGTGTCTATAGCAGCTGACGAAAAGGTATAACAACTTCCTCTTCCGGACAACAGCCACACGACCCTGCAAACTCTTACATATGTCGAGAAAGTCAAAAGCAATTTAGTCAGGAGAAAACAACTAACTAAAGACGTTTAACCTTCTCTATCTTCTCACAACCCTAAGAAACTCAGATACTCTGCAGCTAGCAGCAAAGACTTAACCCTCTATTGCAGGACAAAGCATCTGGTGAATCTTGAGTTAACAAAAAGAATAAAGGAATTTCTGATCCATTTCAAAACATGTAAAAAAAAATTATTTGAAAAGACTTTAATCGCGACAAAAAAAAAGAAAAGAATTAATTACGAAACGCAAAGATAAAACCCCAAAAGAAAATCTTTAATTGAAGCGACAAAAAAAAAGTTTTTAAACATGAGCAATTCCCAAGGACAAAAACTTTGCCTTAAAGAAAACTGCCCCACGTTCTGGGCGCCATCTGTAACGGTATAAAAGGATTTTAACCCTTCCACCCAGTAGGTACAGATCCTACCTGCAAAGCTCGGGAGGAAGGGTGTCCAGTCAGGCTAGGACGGGTGGCATGCTGGCTTGCTTGCTTAGCTCGTCGGATATGGGGGTGGGTTCTTTTTCCAGCCTGACTAGACTACCGTGTATATTTCATGCCACACTTATATCAAAAAAAGTTAACACGCGAAAATAACAATAAAAATCAAATGAAAACAAACTAGGAGCTGAAAAAAAAAGAAACGGACTAACACACGAAGAAGAAAAGAACAGAACAAATTAAAAAAAAAACTACTTTAACCGCGGAATGATTTGAAATGAATTGAAATGATTTTGAAATTCCTTACTAAATCCCCTACTAAACTTACCAAATACACGGGCGCCTTAGGTGTTAACGGCACCCTTGAGCAACCCGCCCCATTGCCCGTCTCATTGCTGAGATGGCACCTTGGCTGCCGCGCGCTCAAAAATATGCGACAGCCCCTTAATTCAATAAACTCACCTGCGACCCACTCAAGGCATTCCTTATCTCCGTCTGTCACCAATCACTCCATTTGTCGAAAATTTAAAAAGTCATATCGCATCAATAAAAAAAATAACTAGTAAATTCATTTTTCTCTGGTTACGCTAATTTTATTTGGAACAATATGAGATATAAGAACTAAAGGTCATTGCCTTTTTAACCTACATTTGGATTATTTGAAATAATATGAAAAATGAAACATAAGAATAACAAAACAAAACAAAAACAACGTGAACTCACTCACTCAAACAAAAAAAAACTATTGTCAAATTATCGTTTATTTTAAAAATGAATTACCTTTGTATGTATTTTTTTTCTCGAAGTAATCCAACGCACTGCTGTCGTTTTTGCTACTATAGTAGTATTTTACTCCTTTCGAGAGTCAAATGCTACTCTACTACCCTAAGACGAAATATACTCCCCAAACTTAGTGAACAAAATCTATCTTTATTCCATGCAGTATGAGATAAAACAAAAATCGATAATCAATATTCTCACATTTCTTAGCTCATTTATGTTCAATCGGTGAGATAGTCGGCCTAAATTTAATGTGGCTTTTCTTACAACCAAGAAGAATCGCTACTAAAATCAATGTTTTCTGGCGTGTAAGAAATGTGCAAAAACGAATCAATCCCTTTTTTGAATGTCTGTGTTGCCTGGTCAGCTGTTAAATCGTTTTGTGCATGATAATTACAACAATAGAAAACTCAAATGTCAAACTCGTAGTATATGTGTAAAATCCGTGTACAAGTATGTGTAAATCCGTCTCCAAAAAGAGATTTGAGAGAATTCAATCCTTCGAGCAAAAAATTCGATTTCTTTGTGAAAGAAATGCGTTTAAGGGAAAAAAAATCGCCACTTTTACGTCACGGATCGATTCTTGGGTTGTAAGAAAAGCCACATAAGTTTTAGTACCCAATTTACGAAATTTGCCAAACATTTTAACGTAAATTTTAAAGTTCCTAAAAGTACACACCTAATTCCACACCTTATTTACTCGAAAATGTTGAATAAATGAGCCTGCATTTTTTAAAAACGTGTTTATGGATCACTTAAGTCTATATTTGTAGGTACGTTAGTGATTTTGGATCACTACAAACTTGATCCTACACGGAAGATTCAGAAACGAAATTATACCTAAGCATTAACAGAAAGGTAAAAGTTGAAAACTAGATTAAACATAATGAAATAAATAAAATTCAACTGCTGGAATTACTATTAATAGAACTGTAAGAAAACCTAACCTTTTTAATCACAACACCTTTGTCGCATGACAGCATTCAACTTTTTCAAATCTGAAGTGAATATTTCTGTGCAGTTCCGTTGTTTAATTTATAATTAAGGGACAACATGGGGAACTTTTAAATATCAATTCGTCAGAAAAGTGGGAAACTAGCGAAAAAGAATTATAGGCAAAAACAATTGATTTGGAGCCGTTTTCTTGACTTATTTAAACTTGTGAACCTTTGCAGTTGACAAACTCAAGAGTTGAATTGTAAAGTCAAGCTGAGGATTGTTTTTCTTTACTTACGTAACTTTTAATTCAGAGTTTTGAAGTTGAAAATAGTATCCCCTGGGAAACTCATAATAATTTGGAGTAGTTATGTTAAAAACATGATTTTTTTTTTGCATTTGGAGACGGCGAAAGCAGCTGCACGATGAAATTCTGAATCAAGAAGAAAAAAGACGACAAATACTACTTCATAATGACATAATAGTCTCCTCCGTAAAAAATGTACCAGGCCAATATGACGATACAGGAAACTACTTTTGTGTTCGAAGACCCTCCAATCAAATAAATCTCTTGGGAAAGAGTACCTATAAACCCTTAAAAATAAACGCTACACATAATTGTGTGCATACAGATAGAGCATAGTCACTAGTTCACTAGTGAGATTTTCAAACTTTTTCTTTCCCTACTCTATTCATACATTCAAAGCCCAAGTCTTCACCATTTTCTCTTCGCCTTATGATAATAACTTTAATATTTGTTTAATTTAAAAAATTGTTTTACTAAATGCAGAAAACAAACAAGATCTGACAAATTTTTTTTTTTTAATGGTCTAATTAAGTTTTTTGGCAGTTGAGAAAAACTAAACTTGTTAATTTGAGAATGACAACCTCTAATGAAGACAACTTACCTAAATATACAATTTGATATCAACTTCGAGTGAATAAAAGGCTCCTAGTATCCGACAAGCATACAATTTGAGTTTTATAGGTCCCAAGAATTTATAAGAAACTATCGTTTTCTAAGAAACTTCAATTTCAAAACAATCTGCAAAACCCATTTGCTTTTTTTCCTTTAGTTAAAAAATTATACTACCCAAATATAGAAAATACTCCTCAAAATAATTCAAAAATACTCCCCATTACATATTTGAAACGACATCACTGATCCAACGACGAGTGCGCACTTGTCTGCTTGAATCTTGAAAAGACCTTTTTTTTCTTTTTACTATTCTGTTTTGGCTCTAAATTATGTTTGTCAATATATTTGAATGCATGAATGAATACTTAAGAATAAGGATACAAGGAATAAAAGAATATGGAATTTACAAAAGAAACTTAAAGAGAACAGAAAATGAGAAACAAGAGAAAAGAAACAAAACAATTAAGATTATCTATGTATAGGTATACGTTAAAAAAAAACTGAGAAGAACAAATGAACTATTACTATGAGGATTAAAAAAAAAATGAAATTATATGATGCAAAGAAAAACAACAGATTATGATTAATGATTTATGACTACACAAAAACACAAGGGAACAACACAAATGTGAACTTTCAATGTCCTTCCTTCTAGTCCAGCATCCAGATCGGGTCGATTGTAGGCACAATTATTGTTACTTGCACCTCCTTCTTCTTGGTTCATTATAGAAGGTATATTGTATTGAAATTGATAGTTTATTTATAGGGTATCACTACACCACACCAGACACATATCAAATATATCAAAGTTTATTTTTTTCTCCTTTTTAAAATTAAGGCACATATACTGATTTTTGAGTTTGCATTAAACTGAAGCCCTCTAGTTATAATGCGTGGGCACAATTTATAATTTCAGTTTTTTTTTCCTTTTTTTTGTTGTTTTCTTCTTTATTTTCCTTATGTTTTTAAAACTCTTTGGGTTTTTTATTTATTTTCTTGGTTAATTGATTTCTATGCACAATTTCTGTATTTTTATTTTGTCTTTCTTATAATTAGGTACTATTTCCCTTCGCTTTTTTCGCAACCTCACCCTATGCCTGGATAATTCTTACTCTATTTTTCATTTTTCCTCGGCAACCGTTTATCAGAGACGAGCGATGTTATTTAAAAAAAAAAAAGCATAGTGCCGACTTTCAAAGTGGCGATCCTACAAAACATTTCACTCCGATGAACGCCAGTGTTCGAGTAGTGAAATGGAAAAGGAGCCACCTGGTTTGGTTTACGTCCGTATATCCTTGGCATGAAAAATTCCTAAGGAAACCCCGGTCATGTCCTCGAGTTCGTAAAGCTTGTTTCCCTTCACGTCTTTTACCCTGGCTTTAACGAACTTCGGACAAAGTTTTGCATTTAGGCGCTTGAATGCATCACTCTATACAAAATTACGTTTATAAACCACATCGCCAACCTGAAAATGTCTGTCGTTGCTTCTAGTGTTGTATGTCTGTTCGTAGCGTTGGTGAACCTGTTCAAGTAAGTCTTTCAGTTTGGTTTGAATCACATTCATCCTTGACGATTTCGGTAACACTTGAAACTCCGGATTGTTAACGGATTTGAGATTCCTCAATAGTTTGTAGTCAGAACCGTATTCTATCTTGGACTGCCCAAATAGTGCCTCGTATGGAGACATATCAATGGCTGAGTGAACCGTTGTCCTCAATGCACTGGCAATTGAAGATAGATGTCTATCCCAATGCCTTTGATCCTGTTCCAAATAGGATCGGATCGCGCTTAGAATCGAGCGATTCACTCTTTCACTCGCGTTTGCCTGCGGTGAATAAACTGCCGTTCTGATATGATTGACTCCATACGAAAGCAGATACTTGGTAAAGTCCTTGCTGACAAACTGTTTTCCATTGTCAGATAACAGCGATTCTGGAACCCCAAACATCGAAAAAATCTGTTCCTCCAGAAATTTCACCGCAACTTCAGTTGTCGCCTGTCGAATAGGATGAATATGTACAAATTTCGTCAGTTGGTCCAGGCAAACAATGATGTGAGTGTTTCCCTTACTAGATCGTGGATACGGCCCCAAGAAGTCAATGTAGATGTGTTGATACGGCCTTTCTACTACAAACGCCTTTCCCATATTCGGTCTTAAAGTTGTGTTAGGAGCTTTTGAAACCTTACATATATCACAACTCGCAATGAAAGATTTGACATCAGCCGCCATATTAGGCCAGTAAAATCTATCACGCAGACGATATAAGGTTTTTGCTATACCACCATGCGAAGCTTTTGGAGGTTGATGTGCCAAAAGAATCAAGGATTCGGTCAACTTCGATGGAACCCAAAGCTTCCACACCATGTCATCTTCGACTGGGTTGCCCGTACAATGTTTGACTTTCTTATAGACAAACCCATCAGAAACTTGTAGATCCGGTAATTGATCTTGATTATCTCTGATTGTCTCGATTAACTTCCCATATTCCTCTGATTTGAAATTCAAATCATCAAGATCTATGTGAAGGACATCGTGGCACTTCTCTAACATAGACACATTGTAAAGGCCATCAACAGCGTATACTCGCGATAACACGTCCGGAACAACGTGTTGTGAACCTTTACGGTGCTCTATCTCAAAATCAAAGCCTTGAAGTTTCAAACTCCATCTCGCTAATCTACCGTGAAGGTCCTTTTGGTTCATCAACCACTTCAAACTAGCATGGTCGGTAATGATCTTAAAAGCATGCCCTTCAACATAAGGCCGAAACTTTTGCACTCCCAAAACCGCAGCCAAACACTCCTGCTCTGTGACAGAAAAATTTCTCTGCGATTTTGTAAGTTTATGGGAAAAGTAATAGATAGGTCGTTCCACACCGTCCTCATACTCCTGACACAGCACACAACCGACACCAGTACTGGACGCATCACACAGGATTATGAAAGGTCTCGTGTAGTCTGGATTTTCAAGGACTGGAGCGACAGTCAGTGCGTCCTTCAGTTTGTTAAATGCGTCAATGGCGTCTTGTCCAAAGTCAAATTTCACCCCTTTTTTCAATGTGTTTGTGATTGGTGCCGCAAGTCCGGAATAGTTATTCACAAACCTACGGTACCATCCTGAAAGTCCGAGAAATCGCCTTACCTGGCGTGCATTTTGAGGAATTGGAAAATCATTGATCGCAGAAACTTTTTCCGGGTTGGTCTTCAGACATCCTTCACCCACAACATAGCCAAGATAATTCAGCTCTTTAAAACAGAACTTGGACTTCTCTAAATTAATAGTAAGTCCAGCTTGTTTCAATCGAGCTGCAACTATCTTAAGCATGCGAATGTGTTCATCAAATGTAGAGGTCGCAATCAGCAAGTCATCGACATAAGGAAAAACATTTTCTCGATACTCATGCGGTATTACCTTGTCAATTAACTTACACATACGCTGTGAGGCGTTGCATAACCCAAATGGCATGACGGTAAATTGGAGTAACGGTAAACCTGGAATTGTAAATGCAGTCTTTTCCCTTGAACTTTTCTCCAGAGGTATTTGCCAAAAGGCATCTTTCAAATCCACGCTCGAAAAGAAACGAGAAGTTGTAAGACGACTTAGCAAACCTTCAATATTCGGAACCGGACCTGCAAATTTCTTCGTGACGGAATTGACCTTCCTGAAGTCTAGACAAAGTCGATGTTTGCCATTTGACTTTTTCACCAGAACAACAGGAGAAGACCAAGCACTACTGCTTTCTTCAATCACGCCAAGTTGAAACATGCGATCCATCTCTTCATAAAGAAGCTTTTGTACCGCTGGAGAAACAGGGTAATGACGTTGTTTAATTGGTGTCGCATCACCGGTATCAATAAAATCTTCCTCCAAATTTGTCCGTCCTAGGCCATGTACCGCATAAGAAGGAAACAATGTTTTTGCTTCTACCAAAGCTGCTGATTGCTCCACATTCAATTGATGAGCATTTATGTCTGATTGTGTAGTTTGGGTAGTCTGCGGACTTAACTCGGAAATGATTTGAGGAGCAATATTAAACAATTTCCAAAAATCCACTCCCAGATAAAGTTTTTGCTCTAAGGTTGGAACTATGTACAGATGCATCTCTCTTTTCATAACCTTATACTCCACATCTACGTTTACGGACCCAACAATGGCTTGACTTTGACCACTCGCCGTCTTGACACCGAGATTAAGCTTTGTAGATTGAATTCCGTTTTCACGAAGAAATTCCAAAGCACCAAAACCCAGACAACTTATCGAAGCTCCAGAGTCCAGAAGACCAAGGATATTCTGGTTGCAGATTTTGATGTTTGCATATGGTCTCGGATCATCGGTGTCTAGCAATGTGGTTGCAGATATGGTTCTGTGAAGCAGCCTCTTTTCAGCAAATCGTTTTCGTAGTTTAAGAACTTTGTCACTAACAGAAGATTGTGGCTTATGTTGGGTATTAAAGATACGAGCACGCACCTTTTCATAGTTCATCAGCCGTTCATGTAATGTTTTCTTTTGAATAAGTGTAGATGTAGGTGTATCTGTTTTGTGTTGTGACGGTGTAAGTATTATGGCATGTTCAATTGGGTCTTTTTTAAAAATCCGTACGGGTTCGTCTAGTTGTTGTTTGACAGTAAATTCCTTTGTTGGCTCGTCTCTGGTCTCCTGAATAGGCTGCCCGGTCTCTTTTGTTGAGAGCAATTCTCTCCGGGATTCGTATTGCTCCGTTGTAAGTTTCCCGAGCAGCAACAATTGGGAGAAGTCACGTCAGGTCGTCCGCATTTATAGCAGAACATAGAACGTTTGGAACTGGGACATTCTCTAAATGTATGTCCATGAGCCCTACAATTCCAACACTCTACTGTCCTTTTTTCTGCATTTGAACTTGAAAACTCTACTGAATCGTAAGTTTCGCGAACGTTTTCAAATTCAAATTCGCTGACTCTTCTGTGAATGTTATGTTGATTGTCTTGTCTTTGTCTTGAGTGTTGTTGGTTATATTTTTCAATACTACGGCATGTGTATACCATTTCTGGAAGGCTGTTTGTCTTAAATGTTAAAAGTTTGCTTCCTATGTCGGGCCGTACGTTCTGTCGTAGAAGAAAAATTAGCTTTTCTGAGCTTCTTGGTGTTCTAAGCTTCGAATTCAGTTTTAGTATGTCCGAGTAAAATTTATCAAAAGTTTCATTCCATGTCTGTTTTCTGTCGTCGAGTTTTCTACCTAGTTCATCGTCAGATTCTAGAGTTCCAAAATGTTCCATCAAAGCAATCTTAAATTCACTCCACAATTGTCTTGGATGAGTTTTGAGGTGAACCCAGTACCAAACTGCGACCTCGCCATCTATGAAATGGTGAAAATTTTTGTGGATTTCTTCCCATTCCACACCATACGATTCTTGAAGATGTCCAAGACGGAACAAAAAGTCCTCAATTGTCATGGTCACATTGTTGTATTTTAGGCCCCATTTGTGAAAGTCTATTGCGTGTCTTGTTGTGTTGTCTTGTCTTACCGTATACATTTGTTGATTATGAAAATGTGGTAGGTGTTGATCGGTGTCAAAGTTTTCATTGTTATGGTGATGGTAGAATGCATGATTTGAGTGTGTTTGTTCTTTGAATTGTGTGTTGTGTGCAGCGGAGGTGGTCATCGGAGTAAGATCTAGTGGAGGCCTGTTCAATGAAAGCCGAACAACTTCAGCCACCTCGTCTTTCAGGATTTGCCTTTCACTTTTCAATTGGTCTTCGAATATTTGAACTATTCTTTCATGTTCTCGTTCGAAAGTTGAACTCATAATATCATGAATGTGCTTATCAAATTCTTGCATATTATGTAACTTCTTTAAAGGTGTAGATGTGTGTTGAGGATCCCACAAATTATCGTTGTTATAACCATCCTCAGTTTTGTATGCATTAAAATCTGATAGAGGCAACCCATTTTGAAATTTGTGCTATGTAATCTGGGCTGTGAAGTCGATGGGTTAGGTTAGGTTAGGTTTGAGTGGCTGTCCAGATGTTGTTGACTCACTTAGACCTCAAGGGTCCGTTGTGATACCACAAAATACTCATGGGAGAGTAATGAGCTTAAACAAACCAATTCGTGCTTCTAATGAAGTTAGAGAGACATTTTGTGTCGATTGTTGCCAGTTCACTGGTATTATCGAAGAAGTGATTACCTAGAAAGCTGTTCCTTCTAATGGAGAGTGCTGGACATGTACATAGAAGGTGTTGGACTGTTTCCTCTTCCTCCTCGTCCATGCAGCTTCTACAGAAGTCATTTGTGTAGACCCCTAGCCTCAGAGCATGTCTGCCTATGAGGCAGTGTCCTGTTATTACTCCAATTGTAGAGCTTATATTTTGTCTGCTCAGGGATATCAAGCCTTTTGACCGTTTTAAGTCTATGCTTGGCCATATTTGCTTGGTTTCTAGGCAGGTGGTACCCTGTGACCATCTAGCATTGGTTGATTCTAGAGCATATTGTTTGAGAAGATATTTGCATGTAGCGAGTGGTATTCCTATGTTGTGTTTTTGTCTAACATTGGGCAGAAGTGTTCCGTTTTTGGCGAGCTCGTCGGCTTTGCAATTTCCCGGAATGTCTCTGTGGCCCGGCACCCAAATGAGGTGAATATTAAACTGTTCTGTCATCTCATTCAGAGATGATCGACAATCGTGGACTATTTGAGAGTTTATGGAGACAGACGCGAGAGATTTGAGAGCGGCTTGGCTGTCCGAGAAGATTCGTATATCCTTGCAAGATATAACGTTTTCTTTGAGCCAGGATAGTGCCTCTTTAATCGCCATTACTTCTGCCTGGAATACACTACATTGATCGGGAAGTCTGTATGATAGACTGAGATTCAGTTGTTCTGAATAGATACCACTTCCAACTCCGCAGTCGGTCTTTGAACCGTCTGTATAGAAGTGTACCGCGTTGTCTTCCAGGGGTCTTTCTTCTTCCCAGGAGGATCTTGAAGGGATAGAGCCATGGAAGCTTTTACCGAACACCATTTTTGGGGTGGTATAATCTAAGCGATCTGGGATAGATCTAAAATTGTCTAGAATAGTAGTATGACCAGTATTGTTACTGTTCCATTGAGAGGTGGCTCTAAGCCTCACACATGTGTTGGCTGCCACCATTTTGGAGAAGATGTCGAGAGGTGTAAGGTTTTAAAAGCACTTCCAGGGCTGCGGTTGGTGTTGTGCGAAGTGCTCCTGTGATGCACATACCTGCTGACCGTTGAACTTTGATGAGCTTATTTAGATTTACCATCTTGTCCAGTGCGGTCCACCATACGACAACTCCATAAATGAGTATCGGTCTGATTACTGAAGTGTATAGCCAGTGGGTTATCTTTGGGGAGAAGCCCCATTTTGATCCTATGGCCTTTTTACAAGTAAAAAGCGCTACGGTAGCCTTTTTTACTCTTTCATCAATATTTGCCTTCCAATTTAGTTTTTTGTCTAAAATGAGGCCTAAATATTTAGCTTGGTCGGAAAAGCTTAATGGCATTCCTTTAATCTTGGGTGGGCTAAACTGAGGAATTTTGTACCTTCTCGTAAAGAGTACTAGTTCTGTTTTATGTGGACTGACGTCCAAGCCACATTGATTAGCCCATTTTGTTAGCCTATTTAAGGCATTTTGTAGGAGTTCCGAGAGAACTTGGGGATGTTTTCCAGATACAGATATTGCAACATCGTCAGCATAAGCAATCACCCTGAAACCCTCAGCTTCCAATGATGTTAGTAGGTCGTTTACTACCATATTCCATAAAAGAGGTGAAAGGACCCCACCTTGGGGGGTACCTCGATTTTCCGATCTGGTGGTAGTAAAACTTCTCATGCTGGAAGTTATTGTCCTGCTTTTGAGCATGTGACTTATGAGATCACTGAGTGATTTCTTTAATTTCAGCTTGTCCATTGCTGTTGTGATCGCCTGGTAACTGACGTTATTGAAAGCTCCTTCAATATCTAGGAAAGCTACAAGATTATATTCTTTGTATTTGAGGGAATATTCAATACTACGTACCAGCGTATGAAGTGCTGTTTCTAATGATTTTCCCTTAGAGTACGCATGTTGAGCTGTGGAAATGAGACATGGTTTTAAGCTATGTCTAATGTAAATTTCAATCAGTCTTTCCAATGTTTTAAGAAGGAAGGATGATAGGCTAATTGGTCGAAGATCTTTAGGGTTAACGTGGGAGGGTTTCCCTGCTTTAGGAATGAAGACTACTTTTGCCATTCTCCAGGCCTTGGGAATATATTTCAACCTTACACAGCCTGTCAGAATGATTTCCAATGGTGGAATGATCATATCTGAGCATTTTTGTAATTCGGCCGGAATGATTCCGTCTGGTCCTGGAGATTTATATGGATCAAAGCTATCTACGGCCCATTGCAATTTTTCCCGCGTTATTAGATCCACTAAATCGCTTGTAGAAGCTTGAGACTCTGATGTTAAGTCGCTGAGTATATTAGAGCTACCTGGAAAGTGGGTGTCTAATAACAGATTAAGAGATTCTTCATCTGTGGTAGTCCACGTACCTGCATCTGTCTTTAAAGCACTGGGTATTGTTGGACTTTTTGAGAGAATTTTCCTGAGTCTTGAGGCTTCTGAAGTATTTTCTACTTTTCCACAGAAGTTTCTCCAAGAAGACCTCTTACTCTTTCTTAATTCTTTCTTATATTGCTTTAGAGCTTGTTTGTATGAGTCCCAGTCAGAAGGAGATCTAGTGTACTTAGATCTATTGAAGAGCTTTCGAAGTCGATGGGGGTTCGCCATAATTTATAGCATTCCTCATCATATTGGTGGAAGTTGATGGCACTTCAGTTTCGGTGAAAACTCTGTTTTTGGAAGGAGATTGTGTCCTTCTCTTGTCCATTTTCTTTAATTTTTAATGACTTAAATTATATTTACAAATACCAAAAAAAAAAACAAAAATTGCAATGTTGTGTTTCAATAAGTTCATCTAAGATTTGGAGTGACCAGTGACAACAAAAATGAGGCCCAAACAAATGAGTTCCGCTTGTGCACTGGAAAGGTTTTCGGTTCATCAGTTTCAGTTTCTAACCTGACACGAGCTATGGCACCTTCAAGGTTAGATGTTGCGACAGGCAGTCAAGTATTTTAAACACTTGACCCGGCCAACAGATAACAAGTCAGCACCATAGCGATATCAAATTAGAAACTGACTGTACAAGAAATTTACAAGGATGTGTCTATAGCAGCTGACGAAAAGGTATAACAACTTCCTCTTCCGGACAACAGCCACACGACCCTGCAAACTCTTACATATGTCGAGAAAGTCAAAAGCAATTTAGTCAGGAGAAAACAACTAACTAAAGACGTTTAACCTTCTCTATCTTCTCACAACCCTAAGAAACTCAGATACTCTGCAGCTAGCAGCAAAGACTTAACCCTCTATTGCAGGACAAAGCATCTGGTGAATCTTGAGTTAACAAAAAGAATAAAGGAATTTCTGATCCATTTCAAAACATGTAAAAAAAAATTATTTGAAAAGACTTTAATCGCGACAAAAAAAAAGAAAAGAATTAATTACGAAACGCAAAGATAAAACCCCAAAAGAAAATCTTTAATTGAAGCGACAAAAAAAAAGTTTTTAAACATGAGCAATTCCCAAGGACAAAAACTTTGCCTTAAAGAAAACTGCCCCACGTTCTGGGCGCCATCTGTAACGGTATAAAAGGATTTTAACCCTTCCACCCAGTAGGTACAGATCCTACCTGCAAAGCTCGGGAGGAAGGGTGTCCAGTCAGGCTAGGACGGGTGGCATGCTGGCTTGCTTGCTTAGCTCGTCGGATATGGGGGTGGGTTCTTTTTCCAGCCTGACTAGACTACCGTGTATATTTCATGCCACACTTATATCAAAAAAAGTTAACACGCGAAAATAACAATAAAAATCAAATGAAAACAAACTAGGAGCTGAAAAAAAAAGAAACGGACTAACACACGAAGAAGAAAAGAACAGAACAAATTAAAAAAAAAAACTACTTTAACCGCGGAATGATTTGAAATGAATTGAAATGATTTTGAAATTCCTTACTAAATCCCCTACTAAACTTACCAAATACACGGGCGCCTTAGGTGTTAACGGCACCCTTGAGCAACCCGCCCCATTGCCCGTCTCATTGCTGAGATGGCACCTTGGCTGCCGCGCGCTCAAAAATATGCGACAGCCCCTTAATTCAATAAACTCACCTGCGACCCACTCAAGGCATTCCTTATCTCCGTCTGTCACCAATCACTCCATTTGTCGAAAATTTAAAAAGTCATATCGCATCAATAAAAAAAATAACTAGTAAATTCATTTTTCTCTGGTTACGCTAATTTTATTTGGAACAATATGAGATATAAGAACTAAAGGTCATTGCCTTTTTAACCTACATTTGGATTATTTGAAATAATATGAAAAATGAAACATAAGAATAACAAAACAAAACAAAAACAACGTGAACTCACTCACTCAAACAAAAAAAAAACTATTGTCAAATTATCGTTTATTTTAAAAATGAATTACCTTTGTATGTATTTTTTTTCTCGAAGTAATCCAACGACGAGTGCGCACTTGTCTGCTTGAATCTTGAAAAGACCTTTTTTTCTTTTTACTATTCTGTTTTGGCTCTAAATTATGTTTGTCAATATATTTGAATGCATGAATGAATACTTAAGAATAAGGATACAAGGAATAAAAGAATATGGAATTTACAAAAGAAACTTAAAGAGAACAGAAAATGAGAAACAAGAGAAAAGAAACAAAACAATTAAGATTATCTATGTATAGGTATACGTTAAAAAAAAACTGAGAAGAACAAATGAACTATTACTATGAGGATAAAAAAAAAATGAAATTATATGATGCAAAGAAAAACAACAGATTATGATTAATGATTTATGACTACACAAAAACACAAGGGAACAACACAAATGTGAACTTTCAATGTCCTTCCTTCTAGTCCAGCATCCAGATCGGGTCGATTGTAGGCACATTTATTGTTACTTGCACCTCCTTCTTCTTGGTTCATTAAAGAAGGTATATTGTATTGAAATTGATAGTTTATTTATAGGGTATCACTACACCACACCAGACACATATCAAATGTATCAAAGTTTATTTTTTTCTCCTTTTTAAAATTAAGGCACATATACTGATTTTTGAGTTTGCATTAAACTGAAGCCCTCTAGTTATAATGCGTGGGCACAATTTATAATTTCAGTTTTTTTTTCCTTTTTTTTGTTGTTTTCTTCTTTATTTTCCTTATGTTTTTAAAACTCTTTGGGTTTTTTATTTATTTTCTTGGTTAATTGATTTCTATGCACAATTTCTGTATTTTTATTTTGTCTTTCTTATAATTAGGTACTATTTCCCTTCGCTTTTTTCGCAACCTCACCCTATGCCTGGATAATTCTTACTCTATTTTTCATTTTTCCTCGGCAACCGTTTATCAGAGACGAGCGATGTTATTTAAAAAAAAAAGCAGAGTGCCGACTTTCAGAGTGGGTTGTACAGGGTACTCCAACTTTCAGTACCATTTAGTATACCGTAGAGTCTGCTTACAGAAATAAAACTTTCATTGAAATACAATCGGCAAATTTCCTGTAGAATTGGACATACCGCAATGAAGTGTAATGTATCTTCTCTTTCTCTTCTATTGCATAAATTGCATATTTCCGGTAAATCAGCTCGATGAGGGATAAAGTTAAGTTGTAGAAGTTCAACCCGGGCTCTGAAGATAAGGCTAATGGTTTCCGTCGACAGTTCAGAATTGAAATAGTTTACTTCTGAAGTTAGTTAGTGATTGAGGAGTATATTGAAAGATGTTGGTTGTAAATCCTTTCATCTATCTTGGCCGTCAGATCTGCAAATTTATTTTTCCACTCAATCATGTTTAGCTCCGTTAGTTCCAAGTTCACACCATGTGATGAAGCTAGCTGATTCCATTCCTTGAAAGGGGAAGCATTTGCATGTAGTTGTCTCAGCATGAAAGATTTGTGGAGACTTCTTTGGTCTCTTTGCATTACTCTAATGATATATTCATAATTGAACTTTAGATTCTGAATATATATAGGAGTAATGCCAGATTCCACATAAATCGCATAATTTGGCGTTGAGTTCGGTAATTTGAATAACCTCTTGAAAAAATGTCTTTGGATGCTTTCAAAGTGTTCGAAATATTGATATCCAAAAAACTGAGCACCATAACATAAACATGTGTTAACGATGTCGCCTGGAAAACATGGTATTTGGATGAATGGTCGATCAATGAGTTGCCCAAAAACTTTGCCCACATAGCACTTATCGCCATTTTAGCTTAATTTGCTTTCTGTTTAGTGTGCTTCGAAAAATTTAGATTATAGGTGATCAAAACTCCAAGATACCTAAACTCCTGCCCAACATCTATGCTTTTATTGTTGATCGACCAGTTCTCTTCAGGTAATCTTCTTCTTTGCCGTGCCTCGAAAATCATAATTTTTGTTTTATTTACATTTATTTGGAGTCCCCTCCCCATATCTCACAAAACGTATTCAATCTGTTTATCTGAAGTTGAAGAGTGAATGGATTGTCAGCTAGTAGAACTAAATCATCTGCGTAGAGAAGAACTTTCACAAGACTGCCAGCAAAGAGTATTTCTCCTGGGAGAACATCAGATATGTCATCAATATACAAGGCAAACATAATTGGGCTTAGTATGCACCCTTGTGGAAGACCCGTTGTGGTATCAAACCAATCGGAGAGCTGTGATCCATAGCTATAAGTTACATATTTAGAGCCCGAGTCGAAATACTGAATCTCAACTCTATGCCGAACTATGGAGAACCAGAAGACATCACCCACTTCTTTTCAACGTGTCCTTTACTTCAAGAGTTTCGACGGCTACATTTTGAATTGAGTTATCTCTCCCCAATTCGCCTCTACGAAATCCTTACCTAATGGAGATCTCGGATGGTCAACCGTGTATAAATACTGCACACATGCTCTTAATTATCGCAATAGTTTTCTAAAGCAACCAGTTATTGCAATTACAATTGTTAATGTTTCTAAACTCTCACTAACTTTGATTGATAAATCATTATTTGGTGTTTCAAATCATTTCAAAACTGATATATCTTTTGATTCAATTCATTAAATTAAACTAACGTTTAGTGTTTCAAATTATCTCAAAATTGTTGAAAGCGCACTTGATACTTTAATTAATATATGTAACTTTTTATAATTAGTTAACTTATTGCGGCATATTCATAGACATTTTTAAACTGCTATTAAGCTGCGCCTAACTAAAACTGGAGTTTAAGCTATTCAGAAACACATTTAGTCCTAGGATTAAGACAAAGAGCTAAACGTGGGTGATGTTATTTTTAAGCTGTTACTTTTCTATTAAATGTCAAAATATAATTCACTTTATTAATAAAAATCGTCTTTTCTAACCGGAGATTGGGTATAAGTATAAGTATTATCTATCTATCTATCTAGTCGAAATGAAAAAGAAAAGTTCATAACCTGTGTTGACAAGTTTTCAAAATTCACAAAATTTGTTCACGCCAAAAACAAATCCGCTTTTTGAAACAAAATAATAATAATTACATAATTAAATTACTCCGTTTCTTCACAATTCCCAAAATGTTAGTAACAGACAACGAGAGAGTTTTATAAGCCCTATTGTCCAAAACTTTATCGAATGATTAGGAATTAACGTCTATCTAGCACCTCCACAAAAAAGTGAGTTTAATGGCACAATTGAAAGAGTTCCATCAACCAATATCGAAATTATAAGATGTCTTCAAAAAGAACAAATTATCTACAATAAACTTAGTATTTTAAAAGAAGAAAAATAGGAGAAATGGTCCTTGGAGGGCAACTTGCAAAAAACGGAATTGTAAATTCAAATTTGTAAAAAAAAGTAGAAAAAGCAGATATCCTTTAAAAAATTGAAACACTCCCATTTAAGAATGAGCTTCAAGCTATAGAGTACGCTGAACCAATGATGTTCGTTAAAAATTGAGTTTTCCTTAACGTTATTTATTTGCCTCAAACTGAGGATACAGCATTTGACAACATCATTATCAGATCTACAATCAAGAACAACAAAAGAGTACACTTAAACTTTTCAAACTTATTCATCTTTCAATACTTGAAATATTTAATTATAGGCAAATGCATAGAAATTGAGGAAACTCTGCTATGGAAAAGATCACAACTCCAAGAAAAGAATAAGTACTTTCAAATTAGTATGAGCCTATACCAAGGCAGCAATCAATGCTATGTAGACCACAACATACTCCGAATGACAGGCAAATGCAACCAATACTGAAGGAGATGTCCAATCAATGACTGGGCTGGTGCTCCAGTAACGTACTTAAGTCTTCTGGACAGTATCCAAAAAAGAGCATTCAAAATGATTGGTGACAATACCATCGTTGAGTCATTTACATCTCTAGAACATCGTCGTAATGTCTCATGTCTCACCCTGTTTTACCGATACTTTAACGGTATATGCTCTAGTGAAATAGCCACTTCGGTCGTACCCTCAAGTATAGAGAATCGTTCTTTAGCCGTACTACGCGAATGTGGAACTCCCTTCCACACTCTGTCTTTCCAAATCATTACAATGTTCATGAATTTAAGACCAATGTACACCGGCACCTCCTCTCCAACCCCTTTCCTCCTTCTTAAAGCACTCACTGTGTCTACGGCATAATAAGGGCATAAAAAAACCCTTTGAGTGTGTGCTAATTATAAAAAAAAATGACACTCCAGTATGCACACAGCAATCAACCCAAGAAAAATACAAGATGCACAAAATAAACAAAACAAACAATGTCCCGTCATAAAATAAAAGGATTTATATCCAAAACAAACAATACCCTAACAGTACGCAAAAATTGTATTTTTGTTTAGCCCATGTATGCTATGCACAGCAATTGGACGAGAAAAAAAAAACAAACTAAAACAAAAAAAAGGAAAGGGTCACATCTATACTAATATATAAAGCTGAAGAGTTTGTTCGTTTGAACGCAGTAATATCAGGAACTACTGGTTCGAATGGTATAATTCTTTTTGTGTTGGATGGTGCATAATCGACTTAAGGCTACTTAACATTAAGCTGTGACCAATAGCAGCAAAGAGTCTGTGGAAAATGTGGAAAAAACGGAAAAAATATTTATTTTTCTGCGTTTTAACGCGCTTATCTCAGGAACTGCTCAGTCAAATTGAACAATTCTCTTTGTGTCTAATGGTGCATTTATCGAGGAAGGCTAGAAGCTATATCATACTACGCTGATACCAATAGGAGCGAAGCGTCAGTTACAAATATTGCAAAAACGGCAAAAAAAATCTTTTTTGAATGTTTCTGTTGTTTGCTTGAACCCGCTGATCTCAGGAACTGCTAAATCAAAGTGAACAATTAATTTACGTTGAATTTTTATTTATTACGGCAGGCCTTAGGCTATATAAGCGAAGATTCAGTGGAAAAAGTGGAAAAAACGGCAAAAAAATATTAATTTTTCTTGGTATGTGTTGAAAAAATGACTGTGCAGTGTGCACTGCTCAGCATCAACTGATTTTAGAATTAAAGTACCAGAATTTCAAAAAAAAAAAAAAAATACGATCGTGTATAAGGGGATATAGTGTTACTATTTTTCCCATTCAGTAGCAATGGCTGTCATAGCGCCGCCCCGCGCGCTGTCGTCCGTTTTCAGTTCAATAACAATATAGAAGTTAGAAAGATGAGAACGAAAAATATTGTGTTGGCTGTATCAAACTTAAGGCAGGCTGGCCAAGCAAATGATATAAAAAATGCCAGTTCCACCTAACAACACCTCACTGAGATCTCAGAGATCTCAGAAATCTCATAGATTTTTTAAGTGGAACAAAAATTCTCAGCTGCGAACTGAGATTTTTTTCTCAGATCTCTGAGATGAAATTATTTTGGATTCGATTTCTCATTCAGCTATTTTGACATGGCTGACATAAGTGCAACAACAATTAGTAAGGTAGCCATTATATCTCAATGATAACTGAGAATTATGTTCCATCAAATGATTTTGCCTCAGTCAAGGTGACATTGAGATCTCAGTGAGATGTTGTTAGGTGGAACTGGCCTTATAACTGCTCAAATTAGAATTTTGAGAGTTCAATTGATTTGTGAATGTGAATCATTGTAGTGAATGTGATTGATTGCACTATTTGTGCAGCTTATTGTGTTTAACCAATATCATTTTATATATTTCTTAACTAAAAAATATGCTCAGTTTAAAGAAACAGGAAAAAAAATTGACTTCAGGAAAAAAAACGATGCAGAAGTAAGAGAGATATTAGAATTAGGGAGAGTTCGACCAAGGGAATGCTTTAAGTATGAAAAACTGAAGGGAATCATAAAAAATGCTCAAATTTTTCAAGTTTAAGAGAATTACGAACTAGCGAGAGTTGACTGCAATGCAATTTAACAATAACTTCGCAAAAAAATTCCCACGCGCGTATGATGCACAAGTCGTGACGCTGACGATACTCTGGCCGGTGGACGAGGGAGAGGCGGACGAAGTCGCGGGCAACTGCTAGTACTAATATATAAAGCTGAAGAGTTTGTTCGTTTGAACGCAGTAATATCAGGAACTACTGGTTCCAAAGTTAGCGCTTATCTCAGGAACTGCTTAATGAAATTGAACAATTTTTTTTTTAATGTTGAATGGTCCATTTATCAAGGAAGGCTTCAAGCTATATAACATTAAGCTGCGACCAATAGGAGCGAAGAATTTGTGGAAAATGTGGAAAAAACGGCAAAATATACAATACAATCTATACTAATATATGAAGCTGAAGAGTTTGTTCGTTTGAACGCAGTAATCTCAGGAACTACTGGTTCGAATGGTATAATTCTTTTTGTGCTGGATGGTCCATTAATAGACTTAGGCTTTAAAATACTTAATGTTGGGTATTGCCAAAATAATGAAGATCTAGCATAACCAAAACGTTCTTCTTCGTATTTCACTCTGTGAATCAAACTACTTGCTTTCTACTTTTCTTACTACTACTGCTTTTCCATTTTTGTCAGATATTAAATAAAATACGATATTGTTGTAATCATTGAATCCACACGCGTTTTGCTTTTGTTGGTTAAATCGAGTCAAGACATTAAAAAAAATTGGCGACGAGTAATCTTATTCAAAAAATTAATTTTTTTTTTAATAATTTAATTTCGTATTACGAAAGAAAGGTCTCGATTGATTTTTTTTTTTTGCAAAAAAAAAACGAATTTCGTTTACGCATATACAAAAAAGTGATTGAACAATGACAGAACCAGCAATTACTGTGCTTCAAACTACAGGAGTTCCAGAATTTTCACCCAGTAATGAAAGTTTTTCAATATGGAAAGAAAAATTGGACATTCATCTCTGCGAAATAAACTGTACGGAGGACAACACCAAAAAGGCAATTTTATTAAAATCGATAGGCGCAGTTCCGTACAGTGTTCTACACAGTCTATGCAGCCCTGAATCACCTGTATCTAAAACGTATAAGTATTTGTGTGAAACCCTTTCATCTCATTATACTCCACCTACGATCGTATTCCGAGAACGAACAAAGTTTCACTCTTCAGCAAAAACCAATGGAGAAACAGTCGCAGAGTGGTATGCTCGAGTAAAACAGTTGGCATTAAACTGTAAATTTGGTACAGATCTAGATTCCTTTGTTTTAAACCAATTCATCATGAGCTTGCCCAGTAAAATCTTTGAGAGGTTATGTGAAGAAGATGAAAAATTAACTCTTGCAGACGCATTAAAAAAGGCCATGATTATGGAAACAAAAATCTGTGAAAAAGGTGTCAGCGAAGAAGCAGTACATTACATCAAACATAGTAAAGGGAAGAAGAGTTATGGTAAAGCAGCAGCGGGAGCTAGGGGCGGCAGTTTCGGTGGCGATGGAAGCAGTGGCAGTGGAGGTGGTAGTAGAAACAACTTTGGAAACACACATCAGAACAATCAGCAGAAATTTTGCTCTCATTGTGGTTGGCGAAATCACAGTTCCCAGCTTTGTAAATTTAAAGAGAGCAAATGCCACAATTGTGGAAGGATTGGGCATCTAGCATCAGTTTGCCAGGCAAAGAAAAATAAAACAGTAAATTACGTATCTAATTCAGATAATAATTCGAATTGTGAACTGAATGATTTATTTAATTCTTCTATTTTTAGTATATCTCCAAACTCAAGCAGTGGCCTCTACTCTCTATCAGTGGTTATTGATGGTGTTGACATGATGGTCGCTTGTGATACCGGTGCTCCTTGCACGTTGGTTCCAGTTTCGTTTTACGAACAAGGTGAGTGAGTACGATGCATGCATATCGTGTAAAGGTATCAAGAAAAATATAGTTGTTGTGGTCTCTAAAAGTAACAGTCCTCTTTTGCTTGGTCGAACGTTTTTGAGAGCATTGAATTTTGAATTGATGCAAGTTAATTCATTGGAAACTAATGATAAATACTCAACTGTTGTTGAGCAGATAAAATACGAGTTTTCAGAAATTTTCAAAGAAGAGCTATGCACTTTTAACGTTAGTAAAATATCATTAGATTTATGCGACAATGCAAAGCCAGTTTTTTTTTAAACCCCGACCTTTGCCATAAGCATGGAAAGACAAAGTTGAAAAACAATTGCGGGGTTTAGTTCAGAATGGTGTGCTTGAGCATATCGACAATTCTGAATGGGCAACTCCTTTGGTTCCAATTTTGAAACCAAATGGTGATATCCGAATTTGTGCTGACTATAAGGTCACTATTAACAAACATTTGGTAGACTTTAAATACCCTTTGCCTCGCATTGAGGAAATCTTTGCATCATTCAACGGTGGTGAATTATTCACAAAACTAGATTTGTCGAATGCTTACAATCAACTCGTATTAGATGAAAAATCACAGCTTCTTTGTACCTGGAGTACACATATCGGTTTATTAAAAGTTAAACGATTACCTTTTGGTGTTAAAACCGCAGCCGCAATTTTTCAAAAGTTAATGGAAACGTTATTACGACTTAGGTTAAATGTAGGGAAATGTGAATTTTTTAAATCTAAAATTTGCTACTTAGGATTTACTATCGATAAGCATGGGTTGAGCAAAAACAACGATCGGATTTCAAGTGTCTCATTAGCACCCATCCCGAAAGATGTTTCTGAACTCAGGGCTTTTATCGGTATGGTAAATTACTACTCGAAATTCATTGACAACTTCGCTAGTAAAATGCTTCCCCTATATGAACTTATACGCAAAAACATTAAATTCATTTGGTCAGAAGAATGTCAAAAATCCTATGCATGATAAAATCTGAAATTACATCAGTTCAAGTCTTAGTGCATTTCAACCCTAATATGCCTATTATTCTAACCACGGATGCCAGCAGCTATGCTGTAGCTGGGGTTCTTTCTCACAAATTGAAAGAAGGTTTGAGACCTATTGCTTTTGTGTCAAGGGCATTGACAAAAAGTGAGAGTAACTATAGTACTCTTGAGAAAGAAGCACTCGCAATTATATTTTGTGTTTCAAAACTGAAACAATACCTCTTGGGAAATAAATTCATTTTGCGAACAGACCACAAACCTCTTTTGGGTATATTTGGTGAACATAAGGGTTTGCCGCTCATGGCATCTGCACGCATGCAAAGATGGGCTCTTATACTATCAGGCTTTGTGTACACTATTGAGTATATAAAAGGTACATCAAATGATGCTGATGGATTGTCACGAATGCCTCAAGCCTTTTCTTCGAATGATTACGAAGAGATTAATTACGTGAACTACATTGAATCAGAAAATTATTTGAATTTGAGTTTCAAGGACATAGCTCGCGAGACTAGACGTGACCCAGTGTTGTCAAAACTCAGTGAAGCCATTCAAAATGGTTCGGTGCGTAACTTAAAAGGTAACGAATTTACTCCGTTTCAAAATAAGTCAGATGAGCTTTCGGTAGAATACGACTGTGTACTATGGGGTTATCGCACCATTGTGCCTAAAAAGCTACGAACACACATACTTTCTGAGCTACATGCCTCACATTTGGGTATAGTTAAAACCAAAATGCTGGCTCGTTCTTACGTTTGGTGGCCAGAAATGGATGCAGAAATTGAAAATTTAATTCTAAATTGTATTCCTTGTCAAGAATTACAACCAAGCCCAGAAAAGAGTTCGCTTATACCATGGAACCCTTCATATTCTGTATGGAGTCAAGTTCATGCTCACTTTGCAGGTCCTATTGGGAATTTTTATTTTTTGATTGTAATTGACTCATTTTCCAAATGGGTTGAAGTATTTAAAACAAAAGAGATAACTTCTTCTTTTACTAATAGTAAACTCAGGGAATTGTTTTGTCGTTACGGGTTAGTAGACGTACTCGTAACAGATAACGGACGTCAATTTATGTCAAATGAATTTTGTACATTTACAAAAAACAATGGTATTAAACATATTTTTACGGCACCTGGACATCCGGCAACAAATGGTCAAGCCGAGAATTTTGTCAAAACTTTAAAAAAATCAATCCTTGCAAATCTGAAGGATCGTAAAAACGTCTGTATGGATACTATTTTAAATAGATTAATGGTTGGTTGATTATCGCAATACAAAACATTGCTCGACTGGTGAATCACCAGCCAAGCTTTTCTTTGGGCGCGTACTGAAAACACGTTTTAGTTTTTTGAAACCTCCAATCACAAGAGAAAGAATTACAGATAGTCAACATAAGAGTATTGCAAATTATAGAGGCAATCGCAATGCAGAGTTTTACAAAGGAAAAAAAGTTATGATTAGAGACTACAGAAGCATCAATAAACCAAGTTGGACTCAAGCAACAGTTAGAAAACAACTTGGACCTCGGAAGTATTCATGCATCATCACTCATAATAACAGAGAGATCACGCGACACTTAGATCAAATCAGAAATCAAAACATCAACCAAAATAATAATCAAAAAGTAAGTTGTGCAGGAGGCAGTTCCAAAGATGTCTCTGTTTTGTCCAATCAAGCACCTCAATGTGGCGCTGAGAGAGAATTGAGACCACGTCTCACTAAAATAAATTACTATAAATAATTATGTTAACCATTGTATAAACTTATAATTTTTGATATAGATAATATTTGTTTTTGATTAAAAAAAAAAAAAACAAAAAAATGTATATATGTAAGAAAATTGAATTTCACATTATTCTAAACTATTTTGAGAGGGGGCGTGTTGGGTATTGCCAAAATAATGAAGATCAAGCACAACCAAAACGTTCTTCTTCGTATTTCACTCTGTGAATCAAACTACTTGCTTTCTACTTTTCTTACTACTACTTCTTTTCCATTTTTGTCAGATATTAAATAAAATACGATATTGTTGTAATCATTGAATCCACACGCGTTTTACTTTTGTTGGTTAAATCGAGTCAAGACATTACACTTAACATTAAGCTGTGACCACTAGCAGCGAAGAGTCTGTGGAAAATGTGGAAAAAACGGCAAACAATACAATTCAATCTATATCTATACTAATATATAAAGCTGAAGAGTTTGTTCGTTTGAACGCAGTAATCTGAGGAACTACTGGTTCGAATGGTATAATTCTTTTTGTGTTGAATGGTCCATTAATCGACTTAGGCTTTAGGCTACTTAACATTAAGCTGTGACCAATAGCAGCGAAGAGACTGTGGAAAATGTGGATAAAACGGCAAATAATATTAATTTTTCTGCGTTTTAACGCGCTTATTTCAGGAACTGCTTAATACAATTGAACAATTTTTTTAATGTTGAATGGTCCATTTATCAAGGAAGTAGTTGCTGCTTGCAATAATAAATAAATTATATTTGCAACTCGCAATTTGAATTTGGTGTTTTTCTTGCACAACACATCATAACTCACAACACACATTATCTTCCTTTGCACCATAATCACACAGCTGGCCACAATAACAAAATTACTCGATCCCTAATAGCGGTACCTGCGACCGAAAACTATGAAGGAATTAATGGCATATGCCTAAACAATGAATTCATATTCTTCCACATTTCTTCCTCCCAAATAGCTGTACTTGAGACCGAAAAATAGCAAGCAATAGCAAACACGAACAACAACACCATCGTCGTCGGCGATTCATTCGCCCTTTTTAAATACAAGTTCATAAATCTCGATCCCAAATAGCTGTACTTGCGACCGAGAAATACAAACCAATTAGCACCATCATTAATTGCGTAGCATATAGCATTTTAACTCACATCATCCCATCACCGATGTCGATCCCAAATAGCGGTAGTTGCGACCGACGACGACGACGATGACTGGAATATAGGAAACCCAACAACAAGTGACATGCAATCGAAATAAAGGCATGCACCAAATGAGCAGAAGACACAGTCCATTTTTCATAGTCGAAGATATCACATCGAGCAAAGCCTTTTTCTTTAGTAAAATCAAATAAAGTTTTAATTGTAAGGCCGTGTGCGAATTCAGTTAAAAATGGGTTAAAACTTGACGTTTGGTTAAATTTTGACACTTCGCATAATTTGACTAGCTGCTGAGCAGGTTAAAAAATGACAGTAGTGGTTAAAAATTCATCCATTTTTATTTTTTAACCACAATTCATCGGCCTAAGGCCGTGTGCGAATTGGATGAATTGTGGTTAAAAATTAAAAATGGATGAATTTTTAACCACTACTGTCATTTTTTAACCTGCTCAGCAGCTAGTCAAATTATGCGAAGTGTCAAAATTTAACCAAACGTCAATTTTTAACCCATTTTTAACTGAATTCGCACACGGCCTAAATTTAATAGCACCTATTGTCCTTTCTTTTGGATTGTTAGTTTTTTTTGTCTTTGCAATTATATGCAGCTAAGAAGCTAGCCGCATCATAAAGGTCCTTCGAGCCGGATCGTAAAGTGATTGTTTTTTAACTAAATTAGCACAAATAGCAAAAACATTTTGAACAATTTGAACCATCGCAAACAAGTGAACAATGTCAAAAGTAGATGAAAATGAAGCCGAATTAAAGGCTCTTCGCTCTCAGCGTGCTGTTATCCTTGGACAACAAACCAAGGCAAAAAACTATTTGTCTACTAATTTGAGTGCTCTAAATCGTTTCCAGGTTGAAACCAAACTACAAATGCTGGAGCTGCAAAACACCAACTTCGAGAAAGTACAGGCTCAGATAGAACGTATTGATGACGAGGAAGCATCAAGTGGTAAGCGAGATGCCTTCGAGGAGACTTACTATGTCCTCCGTTCGGACATGCTGCAACGTCTGGACACTATCACTACAACAAGTACACAAAATAGCACCTTCGCACCAAACAACACAAACATCTCAAGAACATCTCGTTTGAATTTACAAAAATTGTCGCTTCCATCATTTTCGGGATCTTACACCAAGTGGATGAACTTTTACGACATGTTCGACTCACTTATCCACAGCAACAAGGAACTCACCAACATCGAAAGGTTCCAATACCTGCGATCCTGCATCCATGGGGATGCAGCCAGGATAATTGAATAACTCAGAAATGGTACCAATAGCTCTGCAATCCAACGATATTAAAGCTATAGTCGACGGTTGACTCAACGAGCACCTGAAAAATATCGCCACAAAAGATGACGTCACCGCTATATTAACCGACATACAGCTATTGCGGTCGCAAAATGAACAACTCACTGAGCGTTTGTCCGTTGTTGAAAGTTATTGCGATACACTTGAAAGGCAAATCGAATTCTTGTCAAATAAAGCAAACGAAAAATCTGTTGTGATGCATTTCCCATCAGATAATAAGGCAAACAAGGTTGAATTTGAACAAACTTGTCTCGGCCTTCTTAATCTAAGCGAAAATGCTGATTTGGCTTTCGAAAACACTCAAGAATTTCACAACCGACATAATAACAAAACAACAATGATCTTGAATTTTAAAACCACCGAGATTGCAAAGAAAATCTTAACAGCCGCACCTAAACTCAAGAACACTGATGTTTTCGTACACAGAGAACAATCTTTTCTATTCCGGAAAAAAAGGAGAACACTAAATGAGATTAAAAGCAAACTGATGAAAATAAATCCGAGCACACAAATTAGAATAAAAGGTTCCAAATTGCAAATTGATAAATTCGAGTTCTATTATGACTCTCTAAGAGGAATACAAATTAAAACAAATGAAGAATTTGGATTTGTCAAAACAACTTATGGAGAAGACGCAATGTGCCTTTTTGACAGCTACAAACCAATCCCCATAGCAGCAGGAGCCCCCCCAAGTGGCCAACTCATAAACCAGGGTGGTTCGAGTTCTAGCTATTATCGTCATAACAAATAGGATAGAGTTGCCGTCTGCCAAAAAATTAATTGCAATTTTACAATTTTATGTTATAATGTCACAGGTCTTAAATCTAAATTGTTAATGCCAGATTTTTTCAAACTAATCTCAAATTATGACATTTTTATTTTGTTAGAAACTTTTTTAGAAGATGGTAAAGAATTGCAATATCTAAAATATTTCGAGAATTTTAACGTTAAGTGTATTCCTGCGACAAGAAACAATAGACTTGGAAGGGCCAGTGGTGGAATATTGTGTGGTTTCAGATGCAATTCTAGTGTTGACAATATTAGCTTCGTACACTTCGGTAACAAACTTTTGTTTGACGTACTGTGTGATTCAAAGCATTATCATATATGTCCTATTTATTTGAACTTTAATACTTGGAGCTCAGATTTTGACGAGCTTCAGATCTTTTTACTGAATAATAATTTTTAAAACCTTATGATTATTGGTGATTTAAACGGTCGCATAAGCAATTTTCAAAATTCACCGATTCTTAATGACGGACACTTTTCCAACACAAGAGGCTCATTAGATGAATGTCTAAATACAAACGGGAAGTTGCTTATTGACATGATTGAAGATTTTGGGTTTTTCGTTTTGAATGGAGTATCTGGTGGAGATTCTAGTGGTAACTTTACATTCATATCGGCTCAAGGTTGTTCTGTTATTGACTTCTGTTTAGTGAATGGTGATTGGCTTAATATAGTGAAAGATTTCGAAGTGCAACCCGCAAATTTTTCAAACCACCTCCCGATTATAGTATCATGTGCTTATTTCTCCCAAAATTCTAATGACGAAACAAACAGTTTGACTGATATTGACAAACTAAAATGGGTTGATAATAAGGGTAATATATACAGACGAAACTTATACCTTCAATTGAGCAGTGTTGACATTCGATCATCAGATCCTATTGAATCTACTACACTCAAACTTTTTCATTGTATAAGGCAGTCAGCCGTTACCCGACTACACCCTACACGGATGACGTCACAATCAAAATGGTATGACGAAGAATGCCAACAATGTAGGAAAAAATCTTTCGCGTACTTTAAACTTTTCAGACAATCAAATACCGACTTTTTTAAGAAACTTTACCTTGACCAAAACAAAATTTATAAAGATTTGTGCACACTTAAAAAGCAATTATATTGTAACAAAATGGCTAGATCACTTCTGGTATGTAGGGACTCCAAATCATTTTGATGCAGCGTTAGGTTTCTGAGAGGGCACTCCAAGTCATCGACTGTAAACATTAGTATTGACTCTCTTGCATCATACTTTGAAAGACTGCTTACACCAGCCCCGGATCAGAATTATCTAAGCTTTGCCATACAAAACGTGTCAATAACCGAACTAGACTCCCCTATTACAATGTTTGAGCTTCTGACTTCGCTTAAGAAAATGAAAAATAATAAGGCTTCAGGGTTGGATGGAATTCCGATTGAGTTTTATAAGAATGCAACTCCTGAGTTCCTTGAAATTCTCTTGGAATTATTAAACAAAATGTTTAACGAAGAAGAGTTCCCGAGTTGCTTTCGTTTGGCAAGCATATCCCCTATTTTCAAGAAAGGTGACCCAAGTTTACCCGAAAATTACAGAGGAATTTCCGTTTTGTGCTCTTTAAGAAAACTTTTCGCTCAGATCCTGTACTCTAGGCTGGTGACTTGGGTGGAAGCGAATAACAAAATTAGTTGTTTTCAGGCTGGTTTCCGATCAGGCCTCTCTACAGTTGACCAAATATTTGCCCTTTCAAGTATTGCTAGTAAATTCATCGACAAAAGAAAACCTCTATATTCACTCTTCGTAGATTTTAAAGCGGCTTTTGACACCATCAATAGAAGATCTCTTTTGTTTAAGCTCGCGACCATAGGTTTGTCAACTAAGTTCATTCGGATTTACGAACAGCTACTACTTGACACGTCTGCAGCTGTGTGTAATGGCAAAAACAAATCCAAACCGTTTCAATCTGTAACAGGTGTTCCTCAAGGTTGCATTTTGAGTCCATTGATGTTTGCACTGTTTATCAATGACGTCGAAAATAATCTACCAGGAGGCGTTTGCTACGGTGATCTTTTCGTGAAGCTCCTGCTCTACGCTGATGACTTAGTAGTCTTTTCTGATAACCCAGTTACATTGCAGTTACAAATAAATAAACTCAAACAATATTGTGACACATGGGATCTAAAAATCAATACCCAAAAATCTAAAGTTATGATTTTTAGTTCTCGAAATCGAGCTACTAATAACGAACGAAACTGGACGTTAGATGGTGTAAATATTGAGGTAGTCAGTGAGTTTAAGTACCTTGGCTTTACTATTTCGCACAATCTAAATATTAATGCTCATATTAAAGAGAAACTTCGTGTGGCAAAATCTGCTATAAATTCAATGTGCTCACAGTTCTTTTCAAGTAAGTTTGTCGACCCAAAATCAAAGTTCAAGGTTTTCAATGCGACAGTCAACAGTTGTCTGTGTTATGGTAACGAAGTATTTGGATACCAACTGCTGGAAGAGATGGAAGTTATCCAAAGATACTTCTTCAAAAGAATATTTCGACTTCCACCTAACACTCCCAATTACGCAATTTACGTTGAGTCTGGGCTCCCACAAATTAGCTTACGAAATTTGAAAGCAAACGCAGACTATTTAATTAAAGTGATGCATCGATCTGATAGCAACTTACAGAAGAAAATTTTGCTTATTTCATTGCATTGTGGGTATAACCCCTTTAGAAGTTGGAGTACACTTGCTTCGGAAAATAATATGACAATGAATCTTAACGCTAACAATATAGAAGAATGGAAAAATATATTTTATGACTGCATCTCTACCGTAGACGAGCAAATGTTCAAAATGAATCTTGGAAGGGCCAGGGAATCGGCTTCTAGACCTACTTACAGCCTTCTCAATCATATTTTGAACGAAAACAATTATTTCAGAGACGACCTGACAGCATTTGATATGAGCCTAATTTTTAAAGTACGAACTGAAAATCTTGAATTAAACTACAGACCACACAGAACCGACATCAATCCCATTTGCTCACTATGCAATCTCAACCAAAATGAAAACGTTTATCACTTTCTAGCAGTTTGTCCTATTCTGCAGGAAATACGTAGACTTTACTTTAATGAAAGCTTCTTGTCTTCTGCGGAATGTTTCAGGATTTTAAACGGTGAACGTGATTGGAAGCTGCTTGTGCGATATGTTTCTCATGCCTTAAATTATAGGAACTCATATTTGAACATGTTTTGAAGCATCAATACTGTATAACACATCACATACATTCTTGTTTTTGTTTTAGCTAAACTAAAAGCCCTTATCACAATACCACATCAATGTAAACTAATAATCTTCATTCATCTTGTATTTAATATTTGATCTGAAATTCTTCGACATTGCATTTCTCAAACATATTTGTACTTTTCTGATTGTCATTGATTATCACTCATTTAAAATTGAAATTTTGTTTCTGTTATCTTACTTAAATAAATTGATGTATAAATTATTATTATTATTATAATCTTGTTATTTAAAATTCATTTTTATAACTTCTTGCAACTTTTTGTTTAACTCTTCTTTCTTAATATAAACATTTTTAGTTTTTTAATCCGGCAGACGGCTATCATGCCATGCTTGTAATTTTTATTTCAAAAACTATGTATATTACTATGAATTGTTGAATAAAAAAAATCTAATCTAATCTATCTAATCTAATTGAATCCTTAGAATGCACCACTCAGAACTATGAAATAGCCATGGAACTACTTAAAACCAGATTTGATAATAAAAGATACTTATTTCAAGCACATATCCAAGAGATCTTCCAGCTCCAAGCGATTGCTAAACCAACGAAAGGTTGAAACCATCCGAGCCATGATCGACACCATCAACGTAAATCTTCGCGCACTCAAATCAATTGCCACCACGTCGCAAATCTCAGATGGATTCTTATTGCACCTTGTATTGTTCAAGTTTGACAACGAATCGCAAGCAAAGTGGGAAGACGAAATTTCTGCCAAACATGATCAAAGGACTAGTAGATTCGGCCAGAACTTGGACTCCACTCCCGTCAATGACAGCGACGATTTCGACTTCCCAACATGGAACGATCTTTGTCAATTCATGGAGAGAAGATGCAAGACTATGAAAATTATCGAAGCCAAAACCCACCGTAGTCCCAGTTCTGTTAGCACATCACAATTGCATCACCCACAACAAAGATCGCAACACTCGTAGCCACAATTTGCCAAGTCGAAACCACAACATCTTTACAATTCAACTCTCCTAACAACTAATTCGCCGTCATCCTCGCAGTCGTCGCAGTGTGTTTTTTGCAACCAGTCGTCTCACAACGCATTTGGATGTCAGAAATTTATGAACTTGGCACCCATGGATCGATACAAGCTCGCAAAGGAATTGAAGTTATGGTTAAATTGCCTAAGATGACATCACAATTTGCAAACCTGCACATCGATCAATAAATGCCAGAAGTGCGGTGACCCTCATCACACATTGCTGCATCGTGAACGAATTCCTCCTAACATCTCTGAGCCATCAAGTTCATCAAATGCTACAACTAAAGCACCTTGCGTTGCTGCACAACATTCATCAGGTAATCAACCCACAATTTCCTCATCAAATGTCACTTCTTTACAGGCAAGCCATGTTGAACCCATCAACCGAAATGATAGCTATGTGCTACTTGCAACCGCGTTGCTTAGCCTTTCCAATAATGGCGGTGTATCCATCATCGGGAGAACACTTCTCGACTCATGCTCACAATTAAATTTCATCACTGAGCACATAGCACAACATCTCAATCTTAGTCGTAGTCGCACATACTTAGACGTCAATGGCATTGGACAAGCTAGCACCATCGCTTATCAAAGAGCACAACTATGCGTTACATCACTACACCATTCAGTCAAAACACACCTGGATGTAATTAGGTATACTTCCCGAAATCACTTCGCCTCAACCATCACGTTAAATAGACATCAAGAACTGGAAGATTCCCTCCAACATTCAACTTTCTGATCCTCGTTTTAATCATCCTGGTTCCATCGACTGCCTTATTGGTGACCTTCTACAGGTAGGTCAGATCAAGCTCGGTGAAAATCTTCCAAGTCTACAAAAAACCTCATTCGGATGGATCGTGGGTTGCACAATACGGAATGACAAACCACATACATCTTCGTTAGAAATTGCACCAATGGAACCAAAATCAGCTACCGTCAATTACACCTGTTTCACCACGACCACTCTTCCCTCCATAGAAGAACTCCTACAACAATTTTGGACCATCGAAGACAATCACACCACAACAAAGAAATTCTCGATTGAAGAAGAGGAGTGTGAGACATTCTTTAAATCCACTACAACACGCTGCCCGTTAACCAACAAATTTGTCGTTCGACTCCCATTTAGAGAGGATCGCACATCGCTCGGAAATTCTTATGACATTGCAAGAAATCGGTTAGTATTAATTGAACACAAATTATATCGCTCCCCATCATCGCAGAGAGACTATTCTCACTTCGTTGACGAGTACGCAAGATTAGGTCACATGAGCAAGTTAGATGCAGTAATGGCAATTCAAGATAACGTGAACTACATCCCTCACCATTGCGTCCAGAAACTCGACAGCTCAACAACCAAATTGCGCGTTGTCTTTGACGCCTCATGCAAAACATCGTCGGGCAAATCATTAAATGACATTCTGAAGGTCGATCCAACTCTTCAAGATGACATTTTCACCATCCTTGTTCGCTTTCGCACCCATCGATTTGTGATAATGGCAGATATCACTCAAATGTATCGACAGATACTCGTCAGCCCCAAAGACACCAACACACAATGCATTCTATGGCGAAACGACGAGACAAAGAAAATCGAAAGCTATATGCTAAATACACTGAAAAAACAAACGTTCGTTAATATAAGAAACGGCGTTTATTGACTTGTTATTTATTGTCAGAACAAAGCTTTTCTTGTCACAATAAACGGTTTATTAAAAAATATGTCAGCGTTTGATAATAATCGTTTGTTAATACTATTAATGACCATTTATTAAATGAAAAATAAAGCACTTAATCACCGTTTTTTAAAATAAGTAACTTTATTAATTGCCGCAAACATTTCAGTTATTAAAAATAATTAATTGTTTATTGCGATAATAAGCAAGATTTTTAAGATGGTTTCTAAAAGATTTTATCCCAACCTTTATCCAATACCACAACCAAATCTAAAATTTACAAGAAGTTGATTATTTTTAATAACTTTATTCACTGAAACAATAAACGTTGGTAATTAAAATAATAAATCGTTTACTGTGGTAATGAACAAAATTATTAAGAAGGAATCTTAAAGCATTATATCCCAACCATCATTTTCTTGTGATTCTTAGAGTTCACAGACTTTTTTTCGTTACAGTGCTTGTATAAATACGAATGGATTTGCTTGCTTAAATAACAACTCAAGGTGCTAGCAGTTCAAGGAATTTAAGTAATCAAGCAAAAGTTAAGGCGCGCGGCGGCGCATTATGGGAGAGAAAGGGACTGTGTATATCGAGAAAATACACACAATGACACTTGCAAAAGAAACCAAAACAAACATCAATAAATAAGAATAAGAACCAGAGAAGTAAATAGATACAGAATTCTCTGATTATTATTATTTTTTTTGAGAATCAATAAATTCTGTTTATTGGTGCTACAAACGGATTAATTAAAATAATAAACGAATATAATAAACGGTTGTTTGTATTAACAAACGGATTTATTAATATCAATTAACTCTGTTTATTGTGGTTATAAACGAAAATTATTAAGGGTTAGTAATTTTTCCAACCATGGTTTCTGCAGAAAATAAAAATATAAACGGCCATTTATTGTCACAATAAACCTATTTATTGGACAAATTCCATCACTAAATTAATTGTCCCAATAAACTTTTTGCTTGTATTTACGTACCTTTTTGGTTCAGTGTACAGTCACTTATGGCACCAGTTGCGCTCCATATTTAGCCGTGAGATGTCATCGCCTCCTAGCAGAAGAAGGTGCCCAACAGTTTCCCATTGGTTCTGCCGTCACATTGCGCGATTTCTACGTGGACAACTTAATGTCTGGTGCCAACGATCGCAGTGAAGTCGTGAAAATCAAGGATGAAACAACTAACCTACTTTCATCAGGAGGTTTCCATTTCAGAAAATGGGCATCGAATGATCCAACCATCATTGCATACATTCCGAATGAAGATAAGGAATCATTCATTGTTTTAGGAGATAGTGAAATCATCAAGGCTCTTGGAATGGGATGGGATCCCAAAGAAGACAATTTTCATTTTAACTACATTGAATCTCCACATAGCAAATCAAACAAACGAACCATTCTATCGCAAATTTCGCAATTTTATGATCCACTTGGCCTTCTCAATCCATTTATCGTGAAAGCAAAAATCTTTATGCAAACACTATGGAAACTCAAGCTTCATTGGGACGAGAGTCTCCCAGAAAATCTCCACACACAGTGGTTAAAGTATAGGAATCATCTCAAGGATGTCACACAAATAAAAATACCTCGGTATGTATCATGTAGCAATAACATACAAATCCATGGTTTTTCAGATGCTAGCACCAAGGCATATGGAGCATGTGTCTTCATCAGATCGAGAAGTGAAAGTGGAGAGGTTTCGTCGAACTTGATTTGTGCCAAATCGAGAGTAGCACCAATTAAAGAGACAACAATTCCCAGACTTGAGCTTTGTGCTGCAGTCCTACTGGTGGAGCTCCTTGATAGAATAACAAGCATTATCGATATTCAAACGGCGCAAACTTTCTGTTGGACAGATTCAACAATCGTGTTGGCCTGGCTAGCATCTGAACCATGTCGATGGACAACATTTGTAAGTAACCGAGTAGCAAAAATTCAAGCTCATTCAAATTTCACATGGAACCACATACAAACATCGGATAATCCGGCGGATCTAGTTTCCCGAGGTGTCTTTCCCAACGAACTAATTGACAACAAATTTTGGTTTCAGGGCCCGAGTTTTCTCCATCTATCAGAAACAGATTGGCCTACAACACTTCAAATATCACAACAACTTTGCCAAATTGATTCGTGTTTTTTGTTACATTCGCAGGCACATCAACAACCGTGTCTTCAAGGGAAAGCCAAAAATCATAGGTCCAATTACAGCATCAGAGTTTGAAGAAACTCTTAAACTCGTGTTGTGCACCATTCAACACAACACACTTGAAGAAGAGATTAGCCAACTGAAAAAGAAATCACTTATCACATCAAACATTCGACCATTAGCACCTTTCATCAAAGACGGACTTGTCCGAGTGGCAGAACGAATTTCCAATTCAGATCTACCATACTACGCAAAACACCCAATCTTGCTTCCAAAATCGCACCCCTTCATCACCACCATCGTTCGACATTATCACCACAGTAATCATCATGCTGGTCCACAAACATTGCTCAACATTCTCAGACAACGCTTCTGGATTTTAAACGCCAAAGCAACAATCCGAAGAGAAGTTCATCGATGCCCAATGTGCTTTCGCAATAAACCGATCCTCAGTCATCAGCTCATGGCAAACTTACCTAATGATAGAGTGAAGCCATCTCGACCCTTCAGCATAACAGGGATTGACTATTGTGGACCACTTTACGTATCGCACCGCATTCGAGGAAGAGTTCCTTTCAAAACATACTTAGCAATTTTCGTTTGCTTCACCACCAAGGCCGTCCACATGGAATTAGTATCCGACCTATCAACACCAATCTTCATTCTGGCACTGAAGCGGTTCATTGCTCGCAGGGGTAAATGCCTAAAAATTTATTCGGATAATGCTACTAACTTCACAGGAGCAAACCGAGAACTTAAGGACTTGCGCACCCTATTCATGTCATAGCAGCATAACGAAATCGTTCGACAAGAATGCCTTCAAGATGGGATTGAATGGAGTTTTATTCCACCACGCTCCCCCAACTCGGAGGTCTCTGGGAGGCAGCCGTGAAGGTCGCAAAGTACCACCTTCGTCGCATTATTGGTCAAGCAGTTCTCACATTCAAAGAGATGACAACTGTATGCTGTCAAATTGAAGCTGTCATGAACAGCAGGCCTTTCACTCCGATGTCCAACAATCCCAACGACCTTACGGCTCTGACACCTGGACACTTTCTCGTTCGAACACCACTCACCAGTATTGCAGAGCCTCGCATTGAAAACTCCAATATCAACCACCTCAAACTATACCAATATTTACAATGGATTCAACAAAACTTCTGGCGAAGATGGTCACATGACTATTTGCAGCAACTTCAACGTCGAACAAAATGGCACTCATCGCAACCAAATATCCACATCAACTTGTTTCTCTTAAAAGAAGGCAACACACCACCATTAATATGGCCCATTGGAAGAATTGTTGATATTTACGAAGGAGATGATGGCAACGTACGTGTAGTCAACGTGAAAACAGCCACTGGTCTCTACAAACGGACAATCACAAAGGTCTGTCCATTACCGATCGAATCCGATTGCGAAGATAGAAATTAAGCCATAATTTATAAGATATTGAAAGCAAGAGCTTTCAAGGTGGGCAGTATGTTGCTGCTTGCAATAATAAATAAATTATATTTGCAACTCGCAATTTGAATTTGGTGTTTTTCTGGCACAACACATCATAACTCACAACACACATTATCTTCCTTTGCACCATAATCACACAGCTGGCCACAATAACAAAATTACTCGATCCCTAATAGCGGTACCTGCGACCGAAAACTATGAAGGAATTAATGGCATATGCCTAAACAATGAATTCATATTCTTTCACATTTCTCGCTCCCAAATAGCTGTACTTGCGACCGAAAAATAGCAAGCAATAGCAAACACGAACAACAACACCATCGTGCGTCGTCGGCGATTCATTCGCCCTTTTTAAATACAAGTTCATAAATCTCGATCCCAAATAGCTGTACTTGCGACCGAGAAATACAAACCAATTAGCACCATCATTAATTGCGTAGCATATAGCATTTTAACTCACATCATCCCATCACCGATGTCGATCCCAAATAGCGGTAGTTGTGACCGACGACGACGACGATGACTGGAATATAGGAAACCCAACAACAAGTGACATGCAATCGAAATAAAGGCATGCACCAAATGAGCAGAAGACACAGTCCATTTTTCACAGTCGAAGATATCACATCGAGCAAAGCCTTTTTCTTTAGTAAAATCAAATAAAGTTTTAATTGTAAATTTAATAGCACCTATTGTTTTTTCTTTTGGATTGTTAGTTTTTTCTGTCTTTGCAATTATATGCAGCTAAGAAGCTAGCCGCATCAGAAGGCTTGAAGCTATATAACATTAAGCTGCGACCAATAGGAGCGAAGATTTTGTGGAAAATGTGGAAAAAACAGCAAACAATACAATTCAATCTATATCTATACTAATATATAAAGCTGAAGAGTTTGTTCGTTTGAACGCAGTAATCTCAGGAACTACTGGTTCGAATGGTATAATTCTTTTTGTGTTGGATGGTCCATTAATCGACTTAGGCTTAAGGCTACTTAACATTAAGCTGTGACCAATAGCAGCGAAGAGACTGTGGAAAATGTGGAAAAAACGGCAAAAAATATTAATTTTTCTGCGTTTTAACGTGCTTAAATGAAATTGAATTGAATTGAAATTGGTCCATTTATCAAGGAAGGCTTGAAGCTATATAACATTAAGCTGAGACCAATAGGAGCGCAGAATTTGTGGAAAATGTGGAAAAAACGGCAAACAATACAATACAATCTATACTAATATATAAAGCTGAAGAGATTGTTCGTTTGAACGTGGTAATCTCAGGAGCTACTGGTTCGAATTGTAAAATTCCTTTTGTGTTGAAGAGTCCGTTAATCGAGGAAGGCTTTTTTCACTTAAAATTAAGCTGCGACCAATAGCAGCGAAGAATCTGTGGAAAATGTGGAAAAAACGGAAAAAATATTTATTTTTCTGCGTTTTAACGCGCTTATCTCAGGAACTGCTCAGTCAAATTGAACAATTCTTTTTGTGTCTAATGGTGGATTTATCGGGGAAAGCTAGAAGCTATATCATACTACGCTGATACCAATAGGAGCGAAGCGTCAGTTAAAAATATTGCAAAAACGGCAAAAAGTATTCTTTTTTGAATGTTTCTGTTGTTTGCTTGAACCCGCTGATCTCAGGAACTGCTAAATCAAGGTGAACAATTAATTTGCGTTGAATAGTTTATTTATTATGGAAGGCCTTAGGCTATATAAGCGAAGATTCAGTGGAAAAAGTGGAAAAAACGACAAAAAAATATTAATTTTTCTTGGTATGTGTTGAAAAAATGACTGTGCAGTGTGCAGTGCTCAGCACCAACTGATTTTAGAATTAAAATACCAGAATTTCAAAAAAAAAAATACGAGCGTGTATAAGTGGATATAGTGTTACTATTTTTTCCTATTCAGTAGCAATGGCTGTCATAGCGCCGCCGCCCCGCGCGCTTTCGTACGTTTTCAGTTCAATAACAACATAGAAGTTAGAAAGATGAGAACGAAAAATATTGTGTTGGCTGTATAAAACTTAAGGCAAGCTGGCCAAGGAAATTATATAAAAAATGCCAGTTCCACCTAACAATATCTCACTGAGATCTCGAAAATCTCATAGATTTTTTAAGTGGAACAAAAATTCTCAGCTGCGAACTGAGATTTTTTTCTCAGATCTCTGAGATGAAATTATTTTGGATTCGATTTCTCACTCAGCTATTTTGACGTGGCTGACATAATGTGCAACAACAATTAGTAAGGTAACCATTATATCTCAATCAGGGCCGGCCCAAGCCAGAATTGGGCCCTGTGCAAGATTTTCAAAAAGCGCCCTTTATACATATATTTACGCATATTCATATATACATACATACACACGCTGATACACTTATAATAAGCACTTTTCACATTACCCAGGGGGTAGACTTTCAATGCGTTTTTTTTATTGAGGTATTCCCAGTAGGCCTAAGTAGGCCACTGATGATGATCAATTGATTTATAAGTTAAAACAATTTGCACCAGACCAGAGTTTATCAAAAAGTGATAAATTCAATAATGCCAAAAACAGTCGTTATAACCGTCATTCCTTAGATAGAAGATGGGAATACTAAGTTAAAACATGGGTCAACAAGTGCATCAACAAGTGCATGACGACACATGACACCAACCCCGAAAGAAGATCGGGATCACAAGTGCATGATGACACACGACACCAACCCCGAAAGAAGATCGGGATCGTCATAAACCCATTGATTTACGACCCAAGCCAACCTAAGAGAAGACCCAAAAAAAATGAGATAATTTACGACCGACGCCACTGGCAATCACCGTCATCCGAACCTCCGAGGAGAGACGGATTATTCGTAGCAGTTAGTTCCATTCCTACCGCAGTGCGTACCGCACATAATTAGATAAACCTTTGCACTTAGAAAATTTCTTTTTTAATAAAATATTTTTTCAACCTATTACTGTGTAAGAGTTTTAATTGGCGCCCGAGCAGGGACCCGTTTAGTTACATTTATTTATCGATAAAAAACATAAAGTGATTCAGTGGGTGAAAAACCAACCAGTCGACAAAGAACATTTAACAAAAGCATCCAAGAAGGAGAAAAGAAACAAGTATCCTTCAGCCACGGGAACTACAGCAATCAGACTTAAAATCTGAACAACGGGGGAACGACTCCAAGACTTAAGGCGTAAAGCACCCTAAGCAAACCCGGGACATCGATTCCATAGATCGGAAAAGTAAGCTCTGACGCTGAAATTTCAACCCAACGACGGAGAGTAAGGAAGTTAAAGCAATTTATATATAACTAGCTGACCCGGCAAACGTTGTTTTGCCATATGAATTATTTCTAGACCATGAAAATACTTCTCATTAATTATTAGTGTTTGTGCACCTATTTGGTATTGAAGAAAAAGCGGCAGAAAATGTTAGGTTCAACCGCCGTTCGTTGGTAAATTCTTACAAATATTCTTCTATTTATAGGTGCCTTATAATCTTAACAAATGTACATAAGTCGTACAGCACTATTTAATATTCCATATTCTATATTTTTTAAATCAGAATAAACCAAAAGTGACATTATTATTACAGTGACATCCTTTTAAAATTTTTATTCCTCAACTACAGTACTCATTGTTTTTCTTTAGATCGTTCATTAAGTTATGCCTCTTTGAAAGCATTAAAAATGTTATGAGCCCATTTCAATGATGCGCTTAACTCAATATTCTTGTCAACGCCTTCTCTTGTTAATTCATATTGGCTTTACATGAGATTGGCCTTTTGCAAAACTTCCGTTGAAACAATATATACATAGTTCATTGTGATTCATGGATTTGAGAATATTCTTGCAGTCTTGAGATTCCATACTATTAGTTTACAAAAAATTCACTTAAATAAGAAAGGTTTCTTGTGAATAATAAGTAGCTACTCACCAATGCAGTTAAAACTTGCACTGTAAGACGTTGGCTTTGACAATATTTCTCATTATTGCGTGCTGAAAAGTTTGTTTTTTGTTCTTTAAATAATTTGGATTGAATGTTTGTCTTAAAATTCTGAAAGTAAAATCAAAATATTGACTTCTTATTTTTAGATTTAGAAATAATAAAAACTTGCCATGTCAGCTAGTTAAAATTTTTTCTTCTTGACTGACCTTAATCACTTAGTGCAATCAAGAGTTGTGCCGGAGATTGTTTCATCAATATGCTGTGAATATGTATGCAAAAATAGTAACACAACAATTATATTCGTTTTATTCAAACGAATCTCAGATTTGAGGAGTACGTTCATCTAAGTGTTGCCATTAACACAGATTTAAATTTTAATTTTATTTGTCAACTAACTATTTTGCCTTTTTCATAAACTGGAGGTCCACCTCAAATGCATGAGTACACTTAAGATGCTATATGTCAAAATATGTTAGTCGTCCAGATTTGTTTGTTGCTTTTACATGCAAGACGAAGTGGATAGAAATTAAAGATCTTTTGTTGCTTGGAAAATCACCGGCATGATATAAAAAGAATTTAAGATCTTTAATGGATTTTATAATCAAACATACAGTTTTTGTGGAAGTCCAATGCTGGATATACAGTAAAATGGCAAAAAAGGTGATTGCCACATGCATACATTTTAATATGGTTGACGAATAAAATTAAAAAAAAAAAAAACAAAATGATCGTTGATCCAGAATTGTTCGCGAATCTTGTGCTTTGATGACAGAAACAGTTACTCGCAATGACTACATTGCCATATTCACCGATATTCTCAAAGACATTCAAAGTCCACATAAATGCTGAGTATCGCAATTCTGTGAAACATATGAAATACATATTAAAGGTTTATAAATATGTGACAAAAAGGAGGGAATTTGCTTGTGTTGCATTAGAATTTTTGATATAGGAATGATGAAATCACCTTGTATCAAATAGGACGCTATACATTAGTAGTAACGAAGCAATTTGGCTAGAAAAATATCCAGCAGTTGCTCATTTGGCAGTGCATTTGGTGAATGGACAACGTGTACCTATATTTGACACCTGGAAATATTGTTTCAAGAGAACCACTGAATAGAACTCCAACTGCAATTTGTTCGTTGAGCCGAAGTGATTCATTTGCGAGAACCTTGTCACCTTCAAAGATTATGAATATTATACGTGGAATCCATCATCAAAAAAGTTTTGAATTCGAAGGCGAGGAAAACCTTTTGAATGGTATTCTGGTATCTTTTCTGCTGACACTTTGAGACGCATTTATACCATGCATCCAAATAACGCTGAGGCCTTGAGAACTGTAAATGGAAGATTAAGTACCTACAGTATACCGTGATGTCTGTAAACATTTGAATCTGCTTCAAGCTCTTTCGTCTTCATCCCATTAAATATGGATATTGTTCTCAGTAATTAAAACCACATGAATTACTTCAAATCCACTCGAACTTTGGCATTATTACCGTGAAGTGTATAATCAAGCTTTTATATTCATCCAGGATACGTGTTTGATGATTGCAAATAAAAAATATTTCGGATGTTGCTGTTATCTAATTTAGCAGCTTAATGATCTGAATATAAAGTAGCATTGGCTCTGTCTTCTTTTGGAATTGCAGCCATGTTATACTCTGAAATTGCCTTGAATATGCAGGTTAATGAGACAACTACATATAATATTTCGAAAAAATTGCAATGGCTACAGTTTGCCAACAGTGTATGATGAAATAACAATGGCGCATAACCACTTGAAGCCTTAAATCGCATATTTCTACAGACGAATTGAAGGAAAATTTTCATTGGCCCCAAATATTCGTGTGCAGTTATACAAAACGATGCATCTGCAGTAGTATTTCTTAAGCAGTTATTGGAAATCGGAAATGGAATAATGCCACTTGATTCTGAAGCCTAAATAACACTTCCAAACAATTTTTATTGTAAATCAAATCCAAGGAAATAATTTGTTCAAGGTTTCCTTCCAAGTATAAAGAAAAATTACAAAATTCACGCTTGGTTGAGTGACCGTGCAATAATGGCTAGTACAAATAAAAATGTTTTTAAATACATGAACAATTATTTTTTCTACAAATCGATTGACACAATAACAAATAAAAACTATAATGTTGTAAACTACCCAACAAAGTTTTTGAATAGGTACTTTGGATATTCCAGGACTCCAGCCACATTATACAGCGCTGAAAGTAGAAACACCAAGTAAAATGACTTGGAAAATCTATTCAACTAAGCCTTATTATGGTAAAAAACCTGTCGTGAAGAAGTTAATGGCAATAGGATTAAAACTACCATTTTGTGTGGAAAATTCAAAGGTGAAGATGTTCCGATTCTTCAAATTCTAATTATTCAACCGGACTTGCCATTTGATTTTAAACGTCTTCAGTTCGTGTCCGGCTTGTAAAAGCTGTAACCATTAATAATGTGCAATTTTAATCTTTTAAAGTAGCTGGTTTTGATTCTGCAAATCCTGTTTTTCTCATGGTTAACTCTGTATATTTTAGGTGTTTGCGAGTAGGAAAACCATCTGCTCTGCTTATTTAATATGTTAGAGAAGGAAAAGGCAAAAATGTTGTATTCCAAAAAGCATTACATATATCAAGAAATGTTTATGGAGTCTTTATTCCAATGCTTTTTGATAAACAATATTTTTGGTTTTTCCATTGTTGGTCGTATAAATAAATAAGGCGGATGGTTTGCCAACACGTGAACAACCAACATAAAGTTGGCCATGAGAAAAAACTGGATTTTCCAAATGAATGCCACAGATTTCAAGCGTTTGGCCTTGAGATTTATTAATTGTCATGCCAAAAGCAATTCGAATAGGCAACTGCAAACGCTTAAATTCAAATGGTAAATCGGGTGGAATCATTGGTATACGTGGTATTAAAACGTCTTCGCCTTTGAATTTGCCAGTTAAAATTGTCGCTTCAATAAGATTATTCATTAAGCGTTTAACGACTAATCTGGTGCCATTACATAATCTTGGGTGATTTAGATTCCTTAACATTATAATTGGAATACCAACTTTTAAATGCAAACAATGTGGCGGAATACCTGGTAAATCCAATGAATTTAAAAATTCGATTGGATAGTTGACAACTTCATCTGGATTTATGACGGTATCAATAGATTTATAAGAAACATACGCACCTGGTATTTTGTTCATAATTTCCCCATTGATACTAATAACATCTTTGTTTGTACATGCCAATATACATCTTTGACTTAACCAATCATAATTTCGATAGTTACTTTCAATATTAGGAAACACGCTTTGTATTAGCGCAGCAATGGATTCTGATAACGAACAAAAATTATTTGGCAATGTTATTTGACCATCAATATCAAGAGGTAACTCTCCATTTCCAATTTTCAATAATTGCTTCGAAAATTCTGATGCCGTTGAATCATTCTGTAATGCCACTCTTACATTTTCGGTGAGAGAAAGTGTTTTCACATATTTCCACAATGTTGAAGATTTCAAGCTAGCATTTAATTCGTCAGCAACAGTAGACCGAGGAATAACCGGGAGTGTTTGCCGGAAGTCACCAGCAAATAATACTAATGCACCACCGAAAAGACGATTATTACCTCTCAAATCTTGTAATGTACGGTTGAATGCTTCTAACGATTTCTTGTGCGCCATGGTACATTCGTCCCAGATAATGAGTTTACATTGCTGCAATACTTTTGCCATTGCTGATCTTTTTGAAATGTTACATGTTGGCGTTTCCAAAATATGGACATTCAAGGGTAATTTCAAGGCCGAATGAGCGGTTCGCCCACCATCCAATAAAGTTGCTGCAATTCCAGACGATGCAAGCGCTAACGCTATATCTTTATTTGTTCGTACAGCAGCTAAAACCAATGATAATAAAAATGTTTTACCGGTGCCACCAGGAGCATCCAAAAAATAAAATCCACCATTTCCAGCATTAATTTCTTCCATGATTCTAAAGAAAGCTTCTTTTTGTTTTTCATTCAATAATGGAACATTTCTTTCAACATATTCATTTAATGTATTTGCATCATAATCTCGTTCACGATCTAAATCCAAATTAAAAGTATCGTGCATTGAACGATCAGGTGAAACCATACCTAACTGTGATAGCAATTTATTTGACATTGCTAAACACAAATCTTCAATCATGATCAAAGCTTCATTATGCATTTCTGTCGTAAAGTCCAATTGTGGATTCATTCTAACACGACGAACTGTATGTAAAATATCTTCTGATAAATTATCACAATGATTTCTCCATAGCTCATTTGGATTCGTCGGACTACATGCAGATATTATAATAGCAAATAATGTACGTATTTGATGAGGATTGGCCGTAAGAGCTGCATCTTGTAAAGTATTGTCCCAATGTTGATCATCTTCCAGTAAATTCAAACGCCTGCAGGCTTCACGATATGTAGGACATAAAAACCCATCAACTGTTCGTAAATCTGCAAAAGATGTTGGCCCACGAACATTAATTAAGAGTAAACGCAAAAAATAACACTCCTCTGCATTTGGATGAACCGTATAAATTCGGCCAATAGCATCCGTTTGAAATATATCATAGTGACCATCAACAGGATTTCCTTTCTTACGTTTACAAAAATTTTTGTTTGATGCCTGCCATGTATAATATTGAGGAACTTCTGAATATAGTAATGTTCTTGCAAATTGATCAGTTGAATTTAACGTAAAAAATGCCGTTAATGTTGTTTCTGGTGGCCGTTGTGCTCTAACTTCCACATTTCCAGGAGTATAATAGACTCGTTGACCATTTTCAAGATGAACAGACAAATGAATAACAGTTGGATACCTATCATGGATCGGAAACGATAAAATTCGCCATACTGCTTCATTACTACTAATATATCTACCCATTTGATATTGAGTAATTTCATCATTACTTTTCTCATTTGCAACACCAAAAACAGCCATATCACTCCCCTTGTTTATATATTTACATATATATTTTATCGATTTTACCGAATTACAAAATTCAACATTAACATGTGCCTTAAATGTTTTAGATAGTAAAGGTGAATATGGCACAATCCAGCGATTATCAATTTCGATTTCTTGATTATTCACTTTCAACCGAATTGACTTTCCACTGTCAGTTGTTGCGCGACGACGATATAATGGATATCCATCATGACCAGTAATTGTTTGTTGAAGCAATTCTTTAGGAAATCGCTTAGAACATTTTCCATCAATCATACAGGGTGATAGAGGGTTTAAAACGCCACACGGTCCATGGATCATGTTTTTAGTCACTACCTCAAACAATTCAGGGTCAATTGTTTTATCTGGAATTTCAGCGGATACAATGACATCAATTTGATTGGCTGTAATTTTTGTGACAAACCATATCAAAATATGGGCATGAGGCAAACCTCTCTTTTGCCATTCAATCGAGTACATCCAGCAACGAACTCCACCAAAAACTTTATATTTTACAATAAAATCCATTAATGATTTTAACTTTTGCCTAAATACACGGGCTGTTATATCATGTCGATCAGTCGGTGTTTGGCCTAAAAGTAAAAGGTCTTTTATTTCTGTCCATTGCGGATTACAGGTAAATGTTATAAACAAATCTGGTCGACCATCACGTCGTACATATGTCATACCGTCCTGGCAGTATTCGTGCATGTGACGTGGGCTACCAGTGTATGATGATGGCAAAATAACTAATTGGCCAATATCATTTAAATTTCCATCATTGTTTATAGCATCACGTAAATGAATATACTCCTCACAGCGCAATTGTGTCTGGTTATATCTGAGGTAATTTAAACGCTCAGTTTCAATTTTCGCATACATATCGACTACATATTGATGAAAAAGATCTCGACATTTCACGATGAAATTTTCTTCATTTCGGCGGAGCATTAGTCGATATGCATAAAAATTCATTGCGCTCACTTTTTTATTTCCTTCTAAGCCTGAGATGAACAAACAGTTCTAAGGACTATATTAAACAATTTTATTTAAACGTCAACTTACCGGTAACAGGATTTATCATTTTATAATTAAAATGGTATCCATCTTCACCATATGGAAAAAGTATTGGATATTGCAAAGCATCATATGATCGGTGCGTTTCCCATATGCGCTGCAATTCTTCATTTCTTCGATGAAGGACAATGTCTCGTGGTTGAAATTGTTCACCTACTATTACAATCGCCACATCATTCATTGTGGGAGCATTATACCTTCTGGCATGTTCACCAGCAGGTCTTTTATCCGCATATATGACAATTTTATGTTCATCTGTACTCATACGATTAAGCGCATTTTTAAAAAGTCGAATCAGTTCATTGTGCAAATGAAACATTTCTTGAAGACTTCCAATTATTTCCTTCGTTGTTTGAGTGGAAATCGCACATCGTTGATCAATTTGATCATCAACATTTCCAGTGAAATAAATTTGAAGAAATCTTATGTCTGTATTTTGATACGGCAAAAGCGAACCAGCGAGGTGATAAATTTGCCCCTGAATCTGTACGGTAAGATCGTTAATATTGAAAATTTATTCACATGGTTTTTTATATATTAAAATATATCACCATGTGATAACTTTACCTTAAATGTGGGCATAAAATTTCCTTCGCGAATTATTTTTGTTGCACCGAACGATGTCATTTGAAAGGTTGAATTATAGTGCCGTATTTTCATTAAAAATTGTTTTGAAAGCGGATGAGCACCGCTCAGCAACGATTTCAATGGCTCGGGTGGAGAACGCAACTGTGGTAGTTTCACTTTCCCAATCAGACAGCACATGCCCACTGTCTCGTATTTGAATTTTAAGGCATGGCAATTGGGACATGACACATCCATTGCACCGATTACAACATTTCTATGAGCACTATAGTCGACAGTGTGATCATATGTAAACGCACCATTTTCTAAATTGAGCGGCCGTTCTCTAGGCGAACGCGAACGATTCATTTGTTCACGATTACGTTCATTACGTGAACTACGATCTTCAAAATTTTCATTTTGCCTATTAAGACTTTCTCTAATAAGCCTATTCGTTCGGCGACCAATATTTATTCGTTGACCACGTGGCATTCTTAAAGTTAAAAAAAAAACTAATTAATAAATTTAATTTAGTATTAATCTTTATACTTTCGTTAGGAAAATAATATTTTTATTTGATAAAATAGTTAATGATATTTTGAAGGCGTTCAGAAAAATAAAAAAGAAATCATTCAATTTGTGAATTTTATTTAACAGTGAAAACAGAAAACATTCTTAAGAATAAGAGTCTTGTACATATGTATGTATGTAGGAACTTAGAAACTTATTGACTGCGGTTAAGATTTATGTTGAGCGTAATTTTTTATCGACATTTTTTGATTTTTTGTATCAACCAAAACTTCACCGCGTAGAATTAGAAGTAATAATACTTCGCAATCAATTTCTTGAGAATACAATTCATTATGAACACTTTTGATTTTTTGAAAAGTTTCACCTTTTTCTTCGAAAGATGAAATCACTCCAATAATCCGCTTCCTCTTTTCTAAACGTTCGATAGCAGCTAGTCGATTTTTCTCAGCCATCGACAATTCAGGCGAGGATGACGCATTTAAAAGATCTTCATCCAATTCAAGTGGTTCGCTTTCAAACAAATCCTCTACAAAAGAAAAATAAAAAACAATAATATACTACTAAACTGAAATAACTTAATTACCAAGCGAAGATGAATTCGGAGTCGAATTAGATTGCCCAACATCAAGCATCATTGCAGGAGCATCAATTTCTTGGTTATTTTCTTTCTTGTTCTGCTTCTCTAGCTCTACAATTAATAAACACTCATAAAAAAGAGTAAGGAAGAAATTGCATTTAAATAAGTATACCTTCAACTTGCCCACGAAGAAAATTTCTTTCCTCAATTAAATTATTGAGAACAATTTTAATTTTCGATTCGCAAGCCGAACCGATAGCATTAAGTGCATGCATTTTATCTTTGAACATTTTCCTTTCTTCATTATTCATCTACAAATAAATTTATTTTAAACCAGATTTGTTCAAGCAATACGCAAAATAAAATCATGTAACAATATGGTTTAATTTTTCTCTATTAATTTACACACACAAAATTCACTTCTTTAACTTCCTTTAAAATGGCATATATTTTACTATAAATGCATATTTTTTCATATTTTTTCATATTGTTATACAAATTCAATTCGACATCAAAAGCATATCCTTAAGGTAAAAACTAATATCTTTTTCATTTATTAATTCCACAATTTTGGATGATATTCCAATTCTAACATTACAATGCACTTTCATGGCCGCATGTATTAACTTGGCTTGCGGATGTGCCGGCGACGCATTGAAAAAAAAAACTTAAAAGAATTTGCATGAAACCCTATGAATAAGATCAATCATTATCAAACGATATGACAGCGCTTTTGCACTTATACAGTTACGCCAGTTACAACTAACAACATTTCACTAAGATCTCAATGTGAATTTGACATAATCATTTGGAAGAAAATAATTCTGAATCTTTAGTGACCTCACAAAATGTTCTTGTTCTAATCTCAACAAAATCGACATGGCAGATTTAGAATCTAATATCCAAAATATTTTCATCTCCGAAATCTCGGGATAAAAATTCAGTTCTCAGCTTGGATTTGAGTTCCGAAAAAAATCTCTGAGATCTCAGTGAGATGTTGTAAGTAGGTCGAACTCCACCATTGTGTGCAGGCATAGTTACAATAGGTATGTTCTTTTACTACCTGAAACGGCCGAAAACTCCCAAATTCTCCCAATTTTCTGTTCTTTTATTCCCAATTTTTGTCACTTCTGAAGGAGAAAAATATTTTCCCCTATCTGCCGATTTTAGCCACAAAAATTTCTTGTGGCATTTTTTGTAAGTTCTGTCAAACAATAAGAAGTACATTGCATTTTTTTGACGTTTGATATAACTTTGTGCATTTGGGAGATTTTGGCTTTCAAGCGTTCTCTTACTATTTGGAAGAATCACAATATTTCATCCCCACTCCTCGATTTTTGACAGTTTTTACAAAAACTGCAAACATGTACAACAGGCAACCTTAGTTACTTGCTTGTCTTTAAGGGTATTGAATCGAAATTAAATTGATTTTAAGTGCATATTTTAAATGCATTTTGTATTTTTGAGCGCAAGTTTTAGGCGCATATTTTGAGATTTTTGGTGCATTAGAGCACGTATACGCCCTGTTGGCCAGATAAAAATACAAATTTAAGGATACATATGTGTTTAAAATCATATTCTAGTTCTAAATTTTTTAAATAACAACAGGATAAAAATTCAGTTCTCAGCTTGGATTTGAGTTCCGAAAAAAATCTCTGAGATCTCGGTGAGATGTTGTAAGTAGGTGGAACTCCACCATTGTGTGCAGGCATAGTTACAATAGGTATGTTCTTTTACTACCTGAAACGGCCGAAAACTCCCAAATTCTCCCAATTTTCTGTTCTTTTATTCCCAATTTTTGTCACTTCTGAAGGAGAAAAATATTTTCCCCTATCTGCCGATTTTAGCCACAAAAATTTCTTGTGGCATTTTTTGTAAGTTCTGTCAAACAATAAGAAGTACATTGCATTTTTTTGACGTTTGATATAACTTTGTGCATTTGGGAGATTTTGGCTTTCAAGCGTTCTCTTACTATTTGGAAGAATCACAATATTTCATCCCCACTCCTCGATTTTTGACAGTTTTTACAAAAACTGCAAACATGTACAACAGGCAACCTTAGTTACTTGCTTGTCTTTAAGGGTATTGAATCGAAATTAAATTGATTTTAAGTGCATATTTTAAATGCATTTTGTATTTTTGAGCGCAAGTTTTAGGCGCCTATTTTGAGATTTTTGGTGCATTAGAGCACGTATACGCCCTGTTGGCCAGATAAAAATACAAATTTAAGGATACATATGTGTTTAAAATCGTATTCTAGTTCTAAATTTTTTAAATAACAACAGGATAAAAATTCAGTTCTCAGCTTGGATTTGAGTTCCGAAAAAAAATCTCTGAGATCTCAGTGAGATGTTGTAAGTAGGTGGAACTCCACCATTGTGTGCAGGCATAGTTACAATAGGTATGTTCTTTTACTCCCTGAAACGGCCGAAAACTCCCAAATTCTCCCAATTTTCTGTTCTTTTATTCCCAATTTTTGTCACTTCTGAAGGAGAAAAATATTTTCCCCTATCTGCCGATTTTAGCCACAAAAATTTCTTGTGGCATTTTTTGTAAGTTCTGTCAAACAATAAGAAGTACATTGCATTTTATTGACGTTTGATATAACTTTGTGCATTTGGGAGATTTTGGCTTTCAAGCGTTCTCTTACTATTTGGAAGAATCACAATATTTCATCCCCACTCCTCGATTTTTGACAGTTTTTACAAAAACTGCAAACATGTACAACAGGCAAACTTAGTTACTTGCTTGTCTTTAAGGGTATTGAATCGAAATTAAATTGATTTTAAGTGCATATTTTAAATGCATTTTGTATTTTTGAGCGCAAGTTTTAGGCGCCTATTTTGAGATTTTTGGTGCATTAGAGCACGTATACGCCCTGTTGGCCAAATAAAAATACAAATTTAAGGATACATATGTGTTTAAAATCGTATTCTAGTTCTAAATTTTTTAAATAACAACAGGATAAAAATTCAGTTCTCAGCTTGGATTTGAGTTCCGAAAAAAAATCTCTGAGATCTCAGTGAGATGTTGTAAGTAGGTGGAACTCCACCATTGTGTGCAGGCATAGTTACAATAGGTATGTTCTTTTACTCCCTGAAACGGCCGAAAACTCCCAAATTCTCCCAATTTTCTGTTCTATTATTCCCAATTTTTGTCACTTCTGAAGGAGAAAAATATTTTCCCCTATCTGCCGATTTTAGCCACAAAAATTTCTTGTGGCATTTTTTGCAAGTTCTGTCAAACAATAAGAAGTACATTGCATTTTTTTGACGTTTGATATAACTTTGTGCATTTGGGAGATTTTGGCTTTCAAGCGTTCTCTTACTATTTGGAAGAATCACAATATTTCATCCCCACTCCTCGATTTTTGACAGTTTTTACAAAAACTGCAAACATGTACAACAGGCAACCTTAGTTACTTGCTTGTCTTTAAGGGTATTGAATCGAAATTAAATTGATTTTAAGTGCATATTTTAAATGCATTTTGTATTTTTGAGCGCAAGTTTTAGGCGCATATTTTGAGATTTTTGGTGAATTAGAGCACGTATACGCCCTGTTGGCCAGATAAAAATACAAATTTAAGGATACATATGTGTTTAAAATCATATTCTAGTTCTAAATTTTTTAAATAACTTACTGCGTTGCTGTCTTGCTTTTTCTTGAACTCGTAAACTTTGGTCTTTAAAGTATTTATTTTTCCAGTCCAATAGGGGGTTCGTTTGTCTTGGTATCTGGAAATAAAAAGAAAAAATGAAATTGTTGAAAATTCAAAAAATTAACGAAATAAATGACTTACCGATTGTTGTTTGGGCTTTGAATATTAATTTTTCCAGTCCAATAGGGGGCTTGTTTCTTCTTTTTGTCTTGGTATCTGGAAATAAAAAGAAAAAACAGAAAAATTAGAGCTAAATTCATTCAACAAAATTATTGAAAGTTCAAATATATAACGGAATAAATGTACTTACCGCTTGTCGTTTGTGTTCCGAAAATCGTATAAAATATTCTACTTACCCTTGATTGCTTGATCTTCAAACGGTTTGAAACAATTTTTATCGATTGAATAAAAATAATAATAAAAAATAATTCTCAGACGAAATTGAGTGATCGTATATTGATCAATTTTTTTTTTGAGTGCGAAATACAAAATTTTTAACATTTGTGAACAATTGAACCATTTGTGATTTGAAAAGTATACATTTTATTTTTGCTAAACCTTCTACCCTAAAACCTCTTGCATTTAGCGAAAAAATTAGGAAAATCGGTCAACCAGTGTGCCCGGTTAGCGAACGAACACAAAAATTAGGCTGTTCTTTTATATATATAGATATATTTATTTAAAATAAATTTAAAAAAGTCACTAGAACTAGTTATATTTTACCTTTTGCTTTTCAATTCGATTTAATTAAATTCAAATTCATGCTATTAACTATTTGATTAAGAAACGTTATTAAAAACAAAAAATTAAGGTGGTTGGAGAAAGATAGCAATTTTAAATATACACAAAAGTTCAAACGTATTTAAGTTGGAAATATTCTCTAAAAAAGATTTTTTTTTAAATAATCTAAACCAAAAACCCCAAAAACCCCAAAAACCCCCTCACGGTTTTCGCCTTGTTGTGGTGAGGGTGCTTACGTCAAACTCTTCAGCAATCCAGCTGCGACAACGACAAACTAAGAAAACCACCAAAAAGCAGAGATGTCTATCTAAAAACCATAATGAGTGAAAGTTTACAAAAAGATAAAAATCGAACGGGGATATACGTTCAAGAGTCGGCAGAAGTCACGGCTGCCGGCGAGGGCTTGGCTTCGCAAGAAACTAAGTCGCCAGTGACAACAGTAAACGAGAAAGACAAAAGAGAACTCATAAGACAACCGGACATTCTCTCGGTAGATCTCCATCCCGCACTAGATGGGTTAACCATCAAAGATACGGAGACCTCGGACGGACCTCCTTCCATAGGTAGTCAAACCGAGGACGAGCTACTAAGAGACCCGAATCAAGAAGAGACTATGTTGGAGTCTGCTGCACCCCTCAAAGCTTCGAGGCTACACAGCAACTACAAATCCATGCAGAGACTGCCACTGCAACCAAGGGAACAACTGAGAAAATGAACACCAAGAAGTCGGAGAGCAAAGGAGTAGATGCTGCCAAATCTAGGTCTGTCCCTAAAAAGGCAAACCGTGAACAGGCTGGCAATAACTCGAGCGCTCGGAACGACAAAGGAAAAGTTCAGGCGACTTCCAGCAAGAAACGGCAAGCCAACGCTAAGCAAGCACCGGCGAGCACCTCTTCTGGAATGAAACCAGGAACATCCACGAGACAAAGATCGGAGGAGACAGTCAAGCAAGACAGTGCCAAAAAACAGAAAACCAGCAGCTTCGACACCACCCCGATTGATCTACAAATCGCCATAGTAAGCCGTGACGATCCAGATGGAAAAATCTCGGCAAAAAACTGGCTTCTTGTGGAAAGCGAGATCCTCAAAGCCATGATGGCGGCATCAGAGAACGATAGTTTTGAGGACTA